>CM039503.1:31051052-31075420 GCA_022432975.1 Begonia masoniana | reverse complement strand
CACTTGACTGTCGTTGCTGTGAAGAACTTTGCATATACCGATGGTTGATTAATAATCACTTGAAATGCACGGGAACCGGAAGATGTAGCTTTTGGTTTACTCAGTAGATGTGAGCCCGCTCCTGCCTGTCGTTTAGTGATCGCAATGAAGTGGTTTTGTCGTTGAGGTTCGGCAGATGCCTTTTTTTTTAAATCCCCTCCAGCCAATGTCTATTTCTTGTCCATGCCTACATGTGACTACAAATTAGTATTTCCGCTGCTTAGTACAAAAATATCTAAAAGAGTGAGGGAGTGAGTAAAGTCATGCATTCGTGGGCGATCCTTCCCGGGTCGTTACAATTTATGGTATAGAGCAAAACAGGTTCTAAAACCGATTCTGCAGACTGCCTCCCTGACTGACTGCACTTGAGTACTCTCTCTCCAGCAACTGTAGTGTATTATGATTTTAGTAACTGTCACTAAGTTTAATATGTATCTATAACTATGTGTTTAGAACCCCCATATAGTAGGGGTCAGCAGAGAGAACCATGAGATCGCATACCATTGCTCTCAGTTGACAGAGTTGGTCATGCGCCAATCTCCCCAGATCGAACAATGATGAACTGCTAAGGAGGAACAAGGGCAACTCCATAATAATGGCAACTCATGATCATGGTGAGCGTTTTCACACGGCTCGACCCCCGGTGTTTCTGGACAGGTTTCAGATCCTATCTATTTAGGAGTGGGTTCGAAAGCTAGAAGACATGTTTATATTGCCAATGTTGATGAAGGAGAAAGTCACGTACGCTGTCTTTCCATTTGGAATTGGGTGCAGGCATCTGCTGGGATTCAATCCAGAAACCGCTAATTCGGATGCTAGACTTGGGAGACGTTCAAGATCCTTTCTTTGACACGTAATTCAAATAAGACTGTTCGGGCCAGCAAGAAAAGGAATTCATGAACCTGCGACAAACTGGCTCTGTGACGGACTACATACAAGTTTGATGCTTTGTTTGTCCGCGGTTTTCTCCCCGGAATGATTGAGGAATTGAGGACGGCTTTACCAATTTGTTCAGGACTAAATCCGAGTTTGTACGTGAAAGTAAAGACCTTGCTGGATACACAATGTACCTTATGGAGAAGTGACGGTAGGCATTGGGAGCGGGAAGAGGCTGAGATGACAAGCATTGCACAGCGTGATCAACCAGGAAGTTTCCGAAGGACCTCAGCCCCACCCTCGCAAACAAAGGATGGCAGCCGCCCAGAACGAGGCCACAGCAACAACATCAAGTAAAAGAGACCCTTCAATCCAAATGTGACCAAGGGAAGGGCAAACGACCATTGGCCCCCTATGCCGCCACTGCGAAGAAACCGACCATGGTGAGTGCAAGTTGCATTCGCCCGATGCTACAGGTGTGACAAGTTGGGACATATAGCCAGAGACTGCCCCATGCCGCCAGACCCGAACCGTGCAAGGGTAAGCACCTAGAGTCTATCATTATTGAAGATGAAGCAACCATCAGCATACGGTCATAACAGGTACAATATTGATCTGTGGTATTTCTTTCTTACACACTTTTGATACGTTACCACACACTGTTTATATCAACTCTGGTTGTATGCCGACACAACTAAACTTTTAACCATCCGAAAGGTCATATGATGTTTATGTTTACCATCGGGAAGTCCTACATCTGAACAGAATTGTTAAAGGTATTGTTGTGACTTAGAGTAAGAAACTATATGTAGAACTGTTGTAATTGACATGAAAGGGTATGAGGTTGATATTAGGGATGGATTGGGTTATCCGGCATTAGCCACTATAAGTTGTAGGTCTGGATTATTAGAGTTCCCGACCCCCAAGGAGATCGGATACTTCCAATCTATCCAAATAATTACATGCCAATTATAACTTCCTAGAGGCGCAACGTATATTGAAAGATGGTTGGGAGTGTTTCTAGCTATGTAATGATATCCATCGAAGAATAAGATGAGCTACAAGATATGTGTCTATAGTCCGGAGTTCCCTGGAGCATTCTTGGACGATTTGCCAGGATTACCACTGTAGGGAATTAGAGTTTGTAATTGATCATTCCCGAGGCATTTTACCTTGTGTCCTAAAATCCTTACCGTATGGCACCGTGTCGAATTAAAAGAATTTAAAGTCCAATTACGAGTTTTTTTTTTTTTTTTTTTTAAGACAAGTGATTTCCATACGCCTCTATTAGTCTCCCTGGTGCGCCTGTCTTATTTGTCAAGAAGAATGATGGGTCCTGTTGAGGATTGTGCATAATTACAGAGATTGAACAACCTGCGATTAAGAACAAGTACCCCCTTGCCATGTCGATTTCTGATTTGTTTTGACAAACTGCAAGGATCTAAAGTGTTTCAAATGAGATTTACGTTCGGGGTATTATACCAACCTAAGGTTAAGGAAAGTGACATACCTAAGAACAGCTTTTAGGACCCGTTATGGACATTATGATTCCTGGTGGAGGGTCGTTGGGTTGACCACGCACCTGCAGACCTTCATGAGACTTAATGAATCGAGTGTTGCGTGAGTATTTTTTTTTGGACAAATTGTATTGTGTTTATAGATGATATTCTTATATACTCGCAGACAGAAGCTGACCATGCAGAACACTTAGGATGTTTTTGACAACCCTGAAACCAGCATCAACTGTAGCCCAAGTTATCTAAATGGGAATTCCTGGTTTGAGTAAGGTCAACTTTTTAGGCCATGTCATTTCTGCTGAAGGTATATCATAGACCCAACAAGATTCAGGCTGTTGAAGGACTGCCCACAGCCAATGAATGTCAGTGAAGTCAATAGTTTTCTTGGTTGGCAGGTTTTTATGAATGGTTATTAAGGATTTTCTATGATTAGCTAGCCTTTAATCTAATTTGACAAAGAAGGACACCAATACTCTTGGACCAAGCTTGTGAAGATGGCTTCCTGACACTTAACTAAAAGTTCACGACGCTCCACTATTGACCCCCGCATCGAAGAGGGAAGGTTTCGTGTTTATTGTCATTGCTCCAAAAGTCGGACTAGGGTGTGTTTTGATGCAAGAAGGGCACAGTTATAGCTTATGCCTCTAGGCAGCTAAAAAGTTACATCAGCAGAACTACCCCACTCCGTTTGGAATTAGCCGCAGTTGTATTTTGCGCTAAAGATTTGGAGACACTATTTGTATGGACGACAGTGCGAAGTATTTTTCTGACCATAAGAGCTTGAAATATCTCTTCACTCAAAAAGAAGAACATGAGACAGGACGTTGGTTAGAATTTGTACAGACTATGACTTCGAAATTAAGTATCACCAGGAAAGGCTAATGCGGTAGCTGATGCCCTGATCCAGAATGTCGACTAAAAAATGCAAACCGGGGGTTGTATCACTATGTCTTATACCTTGAGGACGAATTCATAAATGGAATGGATTTATTGCCTGAACTGTCGAGTCTACTTGCTACTCTAACTATCCAACCAACCATTTTGGAAAGACCAAGAGCACAACAGAATAACGTAGAGGAGAATCATAGACATATTGGATCAAGATGAAGGACGCCCACCTACTCGAGTTTAGTCTCTCTCTCCCCAGTAAGGGATACCGAAGTTTTAGAGTATAGAATGGTATGTCCCCTAGTGGGAAGGGTTACGTAAGTTAATTCTGTACCGAAGCCCATTCATCTTCTTGTCCCTCTGGCACCCTGGTAACACCCAAGATGTATCGGTGATTTAAGGCTATATTATTGGTGCCAAATTATGAAGAGGGATGTGGCTAAGTTTGTAGAATCATGTTGGTATGCAACAAGTTTAAAAAGCATAACATCAACTCCCGGGATGCACCGCTTCATCCTCTCCTATCCCTGAGTGGAGTGGGGAAAACATTGCCATGGATTTGTTTGTAGTTTGCCCAAGACAACTAAAGGACATTATAGTATTTTGGGTCGTGATGTGGCAGAATGCCCAAGTCAGCTCACTTCTTACCTGTAAGAGACCGACACAATGGACCACTGGAACTTGTAATTGTTCAAGAAATTCTAATTTACTGGAATCACCGGTAATCCATGTCTCTGGCGTGACCCGGTTTCACCTCACGATTTTGGAAAAGATTTGCAAAGGCAACGTTAGGAACAAAGTTTAACATCAGTACTCTTCATCCACCGACAGTGGCCAATCCAGAGTATGACCATCAGATACTTGAGGATATTGTTGAGAAGCATGTTTGTTGGACTTTTCATACCCTTGGATAGACATCACGGTTCGTTGAATTTTCCTTACAACAACAGTTATCAGTCCCACCCTTGGTAGGCACCTCTGTAGAAGCGCTTTATGGCTAGGAGGTGCAGGTGGACCCTTGTATTGGGATTAGGTTGGCGAAGCAAAGCTCTTGGGCCCTGAGATCTTCAGCCAATGTCAATAAATAGCCATTATTAGAAACAGATGATGACTGCACATTCGATCAGAAGTTAGCAGACCAAGAGGAGAACCTCGAGTTTGCGTGTTGGTGAATGAAGTCTCCTGAAGATTTCACCATTTAAAGGAGTGAGATTTGGGGCAAGAACGGGAAGCTTACCCACGGTTCATTGGACCATTCCTGGTTTTGGCAAAGTTGGGGAAACACAGCTTACAGATTACAATTAAACCTCCGTCATTGGAGAAGAGTCTACTGTTTTTCAGTGTCAAGTTTAGGAATGCATAAGTTTTGATCCAACGCATGTTTGTGGTGCTCATCATAAATCGAATTGAACCGACTTTGGTAGTATGAGGATAAAACCGTTACAAATTTTGGAGTGCTCCTGCGTGAAAACTCTAAGGAACAAGGAAATCCCATTGGGGAAATTTTTTGTGGACAACCACGCATTGACTAGCCACTTGGGAGCGGCCGACAGGACTGTTGGCATTATCCAGAGTTATTTTGCTTAAGCAATGTTTCAAGGACGAAAATGTTGTTTAAGAGGGTGGATGTAACACCCAGTTACAGACGAGGTAATTTTTCCTAACTGCATTAAATGTCATGACATTTATCTTCGCGGTTTAGAAATTTTAAGACAAGTGTACTTATTACTGTGGGTTTTAAACTATTTCAAGATGCGCAAAGTTTTGTAATAATTAAGAATAGGGCGTAGACCGATATTTTTACAAAGTAAGTGGAAATGATTTAAACCTCAGTAACTCACTGTAAGTCCGACACCTCCATTCTCGGCGATTCCTCTCTCCCAAGCTCCTCGCCCTCTGCCTGCCTGTAATCCTTCCTTCGACTACCAGTTCCATTGCTATTTCTTCTCAGGTTACCGTACGCTCGAGGTATGAGTTTAGACAATGTAGTTATATTTAATCCGTTTATCTCTTTGTCAGCTTCAACCCGTAACTCAAATCCTTAAACAACAGGGTAATAATATATTTCATTGTTAATCGAGAAGTGGGCATGTCATCCAATCATTTTTGACATTTAAAAACATCAACCTGGAGTAACCGGTAGTCGATCTGTCTATTCAGTTCTTGGATTTTCAGATTTTGCACAGAGTGTGTAACTAAGGATTAGGGTGGCTTGGTCTCTCTTATCCCCTAGGATACATTGAGGTTAGAACTTATAAGGACTTGTTTTTTTTAACTACTGCAATGTGATGTTTTAGGTGAAGATTTGAAGAGAAGAGCTCAACGTGCTAAGGAGACCAGGTAGTGAATGTATAGGTTTCCCGGTCAATAGGACACCTACATAAGGATGCTAGTAGAACTCAGACGATGATCATAGTTCTTTCGTGTTACTGTCTGAGCTTCTATGTTGATGAGTAGTTCGATGGAAGTTTTCACACTGGATGATTGTTTGTCCTATCGCTATATGAGTTAAAGAATCCCATCTCCATGCATTATTAAATGTTCATGCACCGAAAATGTTTTAAAAGCATTTTTTTCATGACAAGATAAGATGATAAAATCCCTACAACGTGGATAGTGAGGTTGAGTGGACAGGTTCGGCGGCTGTCCACAGTCCTCAGTAGGACATATGAATCACACCCTCAGTATGGACCTATGATCAAACTCACTGTCGAACCCCTTTACCAGGCACAAATCCTCTCTCAAAAGAAATTAAAAATGAGACAAAGACGTGGTTAGAATTTGTTAAAGACTAGACGTTGAATTAGTATCATCAGGCAAAGGCTAATGCGTAGCTGATGCCTTGAGCGAGTCAGCAACAAGGCAAACCGCGATATCGCTGGTCTATAACTTTGAGGAACGATTCGAGAAATTGAAATTTGGAGTTAGTTCTGAACTGTCGAGTCTACTTGTTATACTTAACTATCAACCAACCATTTTGGAAAGATCAAAGAAGCACAACAGAAGAAATTAGAGGAGGAATAAAAGAATATTGATCAAGAGCAGGACGCCACCTACGAGTTAGCTCGCAAGGATGAGATCCTGAAGTTTAGCGATAGAGGTATGTCCTATGAGGAAGGGTTAGTAAGTTAATTTGGATGAAGCCCATCATCTTCCTTTCGTGCACCATGGTAACACCAAGAGTATCGGGATTTAGGTGTTATTAGGGGGGGCCAAAACATGAAGAGGGATGTGGCTAAGTTTGCTAGAATCGGTTGGTATGCAAACAAGTTAAAGCAGAACATCAACGCTGGAGGTACCCTTCAGCTTCTACGATCATAATGGAAGTGGGAAAAAATCGGCCAGGGATTTGTGTAGGTTTGCAAAGAAACTAAAGGAAGAGAGTATTTTGGTCGTGATGACGAATGACCAAGTAGCTCACTTATTACTGTAAAGAGGACCTACAAATGGACCAACTGGCGAAACTTGTAGGTTCAAGAAATTTCAAGGTTACCTGGAAACCGGTATCCAGTGCTCTGATCGGACCCAGTTCACCTCCGATTTTGGAAAAGTGCAAGGCACGTTAGGACAAGTTAAACTTCAGTACTGCATGTATCACAGACAAGATGGCCAACGAGAGGACCATTCAGATACTGAGGATATGTTGAGAAGCATGTGTGTTGGACTTTAGACAACTGGAATAGACATATACCGTTAGTTGATTTTCTTACAACAACAGTATCAGTCAACCATTGGTATGGCACTTATGAAGCGCTTTATGGGCAGGAGGTGTCAGGTCCACCTCGTTTGGGATGAGGTTGGCGAAGCAAAGTCGTAGCCCTGAGATCTTACAGCAAAATGTAGATAGAGCACCAGTAGTGTAGAAACAGGATGTACTGCCACAAAGTCGACAGAAGAGTATCGACCAACGGGGAGAGACCTCGGAGTTTGCTGTTGGTGATGAAGTCTCCTGAAAGATTTCACCATTTAAGGAGTGCTAAAAGATTTGGCAAGAAAAGCGGTAAAGCTAACCACGGTTCATTGGACATTCCTGTTTGGCAAGTGGAAAACACATGCTTGCCAGATTACAAGTACCTCCGTCATTGAGAAGGCTTCAAATGTTTTTATGTGTCAATGCTAAAGGAAAAGGCTAGTGATGCAACCATGTTGTGGTTCCATCAGAAATCGAAAAGTGAAACGACTTGGAGTATGAGGGAGAAACCGGTACAAAGTGTGGATTCTGCAGTGAAAACTAAGAACAAGGAATCCATTGGGGAAAGTTTTGTGGACAAAACCCGGCATTGAAGAAACACTTGGGAGGCGGCGACGGACATGTTGGACAATTATCCGGAGTTATTGCTAAGCAATTTCGAGGACGAAAATTTTGTTTTAAGGAGGGGTGGATGTAAACAACCGAGTTACGACTAGGTAATTTTCTAAAGTATAACGGTCATGAAATTAACCATCGCGGTTTAGAATTTAAGAAAGGTAATAATTACATGCGGTTTAACCTAGGTTCGAGTGGTAAAGCTGTATAATAGAGGGGTCTAGCCGATATTAAGGAAGTGGAAATGATTTATAACAGCATTAAATCACTGTAGCCGACATCCTCCATCCTCGGCGAATCCTTCTCTCGCAAGCTCTCGCCCTCTGCCTGCCTGTAATCCTTCCTTCGACGGACCAGTGCCGTGTATTTCTCGGTTACCTTACGCGAGGTATGCGTTAGACAATGTAGTTATCAGTTAGCGTTTGCCTGGTTAAGCTTGAACCCGTAACTCAATTCCTTAAACAACAGGGCATAATATAGGCATGTTAATCTGGAGTGGTAAGTCATTTCCAAAATCAGTTTGGACATTTAAAAACAATCACTAGTAACCGATAGTCGAATAGGTCTATTGCAGTTCATTGGATTTAAGATTTGCACAGAGCGTTGCAAGGATTCAGGATGGCTTTGTCTATTTAGACCCTAGATGACTTGAGGTTAGAACGTCTAGGACTTGTTTTAAAACTATTGCAGTGTGAAATGTTTTAGGTGAAGAAGTGTGAAGAGAAAAGAGATCAAACGTGCTAAGGAGGACCATGTAAGTGAATGTTTAGGTTTACCGGTCAAAGGACCCTACATCAAAGGGATGCTAGGTAGAAACTTACGTGACAGTAGTTCTTATTACTTCTAGCATTATGTTATGAGTAGTTCGATGGACGTTTTCACAATGGGATGATTGTCTGTCTCTAGCTAGGATGAGTTAAAGAATCCATGCTCATTGCATTTATCAATGGTGTAGGACCACGAAAATGTTTAAAAGCTGTTTCTCATGAACAAGATAAGAGATAAATCCCTACAAAGGGGATGGTGAGGGTTGGGGCGGTTCGGAATATGTCAAGTCGCCAGAAAAAATAGGACAGATGAATACGAACCGCAGAGGGGACCCTATCAAACTCACTGTCGAACCAAGTTACCGGAACATATCCTCTTTCCCACGCAACATGAACAATGATATGAATGATGAAGATGGTTCAGCGATATGAACTATGATACGAATGATGAATGTGGTTCAGCGATATTAACAAGATATGAAAGATTGATACGATCTATGATTATGAATGATGAATACGAACAAGAACATGAACCAGAAATGATTTATGAGCATGTTTTCTCTGAATTATGCATTCATGCACTCGTGTTAGTATTGCATTCCTTACTAAGCCTTAGGCTTACAGTTACACTTATGATGTAGGTGAAGAACATTCAGGTGAGGATTTCAAAATCAATGCGGATGTTTAGGATGGCTGCTGGATGGTGTTCAAGGTGCAAGTCTATGGCTGGATGGTGATGGAAACTCTGGTTTATGCTCTATGAACGTTAGTAATGATTTTTAATATAGAAGTATAAATGGAATGAAGTTGTGTTATGGTACTGGGATTTGGAATTGTCTGGTTGGTTACTGAATTGAGGATGGTACAATTTATTGAATATCTTTTGTTTAAGACTTCCGCTATAGGTACTCTGAGGGAATCATTGATTTCTGTTTATAGAAATGTTAAGTCTGGAAAGTTTGAGACTTGCTTATGATCATGCCTATTGAGAGATGTTGTTTAGTCTTATCGGTAGGAGTAACGTGCTTCTCTATCTGTAACGACCCCGGCCAGGAGCCGTCACGTGTTCATATTATTTCATTAATCGTTTGCTTGACTTTTACTATTATTACATTCAATTACTATCTCTCAACAGACTTTCACATTTAACATGTATTTTTTTTTTTTTAAACTGGTAATAGAAACGCAGAACCATTAAGGAAGACGAACCCTCTCGTGCCCGACTTCCCACGCCTCGTCGGCTCAACCTTCACAGAGTCGAGCGACTAGACTCGGTCATTGGCTTCTTGACAATTTCGGGAAAAGAGGAGGTGCCCTCAATTCTCTTAACTTAATACCACTCGGGTTTGCATGGGTTGCATGCGTTGACAACCCTCAGAAATTTAGTCGTCCGGTCATCACGTGCATTACGCGTGACTCGCTTAACATCGCCTAAAAGGAGACATCTTCCGGTGGGCACGTGGGTCTCGCGTGCTAAATTAAAACATCATCCGGTCGCTAATCGACAAAACACATTTTACATCTTCCGGTCGCTAAACGACAAAACACATTTACATCTTCCGGTCGCTAAGCGACAAAACACATTTACATCTTCCGGTCGCTAAGCGACAACACACATTTTACATCTTCGGTCGCTAAGCGACAAACACATTTACATCTTCCGGTCGCTAAGCGACAACAACATTTTACATCTTCCGGTGGACGTCATCCGAAAGACTAAACCATCATACAACTATCCTTCGGCATCTGCCGATGACGTCAGCCGGAAGACTAAACCAACAAACAACTACCCTTCGGCATCTGCCGATGACGTCAGCCGGAAGACTAAACCATCAAACAATTAACCTCTCGGCATCTGCCGATGACGTCAACCGGAAGATTGCCTCATCCAGCTTCCGTCTAACGGTAGAGAACACTAAATTATCAAATGACTCCTCCCAACAGAAAGAAAACACACTCATTCAAAATGCATATAGCGGAAGACTTAGCAACAGATCATTTATAAATCTATATAATCATTCCCTGACTCAATGATCCACTAGACAGTTTCAAAGCTCAACGTTTTAAAATAATCTCATCCTACTTAAGCTACCATGTCCTTTAACATACTGTAACATAAGAGTCTTAACCAGGGGTCATAAGTCGCCTCTCCAGTCCCGCACTGTCACCTTGAGATCCTCCAGCATCCTCCAGCAACCAGCCTTAAGCATCCTCTTTGAACATAACATCCTCACCTGAACCTTCTTCACTACACCATAAGGTTTAACTATAAGCCTAATGCTTAGTAAGGAATGCATGCTGACAGATATACATGAGTACACAATTTAAAGAGACATATTCTAAACTATTCTTCATTCATGTTCATCTTATCATTTACATAACATGTATTAAGGCAGAGAACGAGGGAGGAAGACAGGGGTACATAGTCATTTGCCTATCGCGGCAGTCGTACATAATCATTTGCCTATCGCGGCAATCATGATACATCACTCGGCCTCCCCAGTGGGAGAATTCACGAGCCATACATATCATTACTCGGCCTCCACCAGTGGGAGAATTCACGAGTCATACATATCATTAACTCGGCCTCCACCAGTGGGAGAATTCGCGAGTCATACATAACATAGTCTTTTCCCCGTTCTGCACTCAATCATCGTTACATTTACTTTTCATGTTCTCTACTTAATCATAAACGTGGGCAATATGCGTAAACATGAGGTTCATAGAGAAAAGTCATACCATAAGGACAAGTAGAACATCATGTAACTTTACATTTACTTACACAACTTCTTCATATTGTGGAAATAACAAATCATAGTCAACAAGCTAACATCTCAGTGATTTCCTAATACCCTTGCGGTGTAGGGCCCTAGTGGCCGGAAATCTTAACACATTCACTTACCTGGATTCCTTAGCAATCCGAACTTCCTCTCTTTAACTTCTTCACCTAAAACATGTACATTACAGTAGTTAAAACAAAGTCCTAGTAGTCCTAATCATAAACCACCCTAGGATTTAATAGCTAAAGTCATTCCGATTCCCTCTGTTTGACACACTGCAGTCTGAAATCCGAAACTAGGTGGACAGGTTTTACCATTGATTAAATCCGAGTTGGTTACTTAAAATGCTCAGAATCGATTCGGGATGACATTTTTACTCTCAGATTTTAAAAAAAGTCTCAAACTACTCGGCCACTGCTAAAAATCTGAACTCAGTGCCGAGCTGAAAACAGAGCTCTATTTACTAATGAATGACTACATTGTCCATTTCGTACCTCGGGTGTGGATTTGCAGAGAAGAGCAAGCTCGAAATCAGCCGTCGGTAAAGGGAAGTTCTGGTAGCCGAGAGCAAGAACTTGGGAGAGAAGAAATCGCCGAGAGGGAATGTCGGCTACAGTGGTAATAAAACGAGATTTAAGGTTTCCATTTCCTATTTATACCTAATCCATCAATTCTAATTACTAAACTGCCACCCAACCTAGTTTTACTCAACTTGTAATAAATTTGTCTTAACATTAAATTTAAATCATAACGGTTAAATAAGAGGGTGACAATGAAAATGGTCAGAAAATCACCTGGCTGAAATGTCGGGTGTTACATCCACCCCTCCTTAAACAAAATTTTCGTCCTCGAAAATTGCTCAAGCAAATAACTTAGGATATTTGTCCAACATCTCCTGCTGCCTTTCCCATGTGGCTTCTTCAATGCCGTGATTTGTCCATAAAACTTTCACCAATGGGATCTCTTTGTTTCTCAGAGTCTTGACTGCATATTCCAATATCTGTATCGGTTTCTCCTCATACTCCAGTGTCGGTTCTAAACCAATATCCGATGGCTGGATGACCTGCATCGGATCACGCATGCACTTTCTTAACATTGACACATGGAAGACATTATGAACTTTATCCAATGATGGAGACAGTTGCAGTCTGTAAGCTGTACTCCCGATTTTTGCCAAGACAGGGAAGGGTCCAATGAATCTAGGATTAAGTTTTCTCTTCTTGCCAAATCTTAAGACTCCTTTAAATGGTGATACCTTTAAGAATACTTCATCTCCTACTGAAAACTCGAGTTCCCTTCTCCTTTGATCTGCATAACACTTCTGCCCGGCTTTGTGCAGTCATCATTCTTTTCCGAATAGTGGCAATCTTATCTGACATTTGTTGCAGAATATCAGGTCCAAGAAGTTTTGTTTCACCAACCTCGTCCCAGTAAAGGGGTGACCTACATTTCCTACCATACAGTGCTTCATAAGGTGCCATACCAATGGTGGACTGATAACTGTTATTGTAGGAGAACTCAACTAGCGGTAAATGTCTGCTCCAAGTTGTCTGAAAGTCAAGTACACATGCTCTCAACATATCTTCGAGTATTTGAATCGTCCTTTCTGACTGGCCATCGGTCTGTGGGTGAAAAGCTGTGCTGAAAGATAACTTTGTACCTAATGTGCCTTGCAAACTTTTCCAGAATTGAGAGGTGAACCTGGGGTCACGGTCAGAGACAATGGATACAGGGATCCCATGCAACCTAATAATTTCCTGAACATAAAGATCAGCAAATTGGTCCATCGTATAGGTGGTCCTTACAGGTAAGAAATGGGCTGATTTCGTCAGTCTATCCACTACAACCCAAATACAATCGTGCCCTTTAGTCGTCTTAGGTAGTCCTACTACGAAATCCATAGCTATGTGTTCCCACTTCCACTCGGGAATAGGCAACGGCTGAAGAGTACCTCCTGGACGTTGGTGCTCGGCTTTGACTTGTTGGCATACTAAACAGGACTCTACATACTTAGCAACATCCCTTTTTAGGTTAGGCCACCAGTACTGTAACTTCAGGTCTCGGTACATCTTGGTGCAGCCAGGATGTACAGAAAAGGAAGAGGAGTGCGCCTCAGCCAAGATCAACTTACGCAATTCCACATCATTAGGAATGCACCACCGATTTCTAAACCTCAGGATCCCATCCTTGGAGAGACTGAACTCGGAGGTGGTGACCTTCAACTTATCCATCATGCTGATATTTTCCACTGAATCCTTCTGTTGTGCATCCTTGATCTTTTTCAAAATTGTTGGTTGAATAGTTAACTCGGCGAGCAAGACTGATAACTCTGGAACTATCTCCAAGTCAAATTTCTGAACTTCTGTTCTTAAGGGTATAGACATGGTTGAAACCACGGGCTGCATTGTTGTTGACATCCTACTCAACGCATCAGCTACAGAGTTAGCCTTCCCGGGGTGATACTTGATCTCAAAATCGTAGTCCTTGACAAATTCCAACCAACGTCTCTGTCTCATGTTCAATTCCTTCTGTGTGAAGAGGTACTTTAGACTTTTATGGTCAGAAAACACCTCACATTGCTGTCCATATAGATAGTGTCTCCAAATCTTCAAGGCAAAAACAACAGCAGCTAATTCTGGATCATGAGTGGGGTAATTTTGCTCGTAACTCTTTAGCTGCCTAGAAGCATACGCTATAACTTTACCCTCTTGCATCAAAACACAACCTAAACCAACTTTAGACGCATCACAGTAAACACTAAATTTTCCTTCTTCGGTTGGGAGGGTCAATACAGGAGCTGTTGTTAACTTCAGTTTTAACGTCTGGAAGCTGTCTTCACAGGCTTCAGTCCAAGTATACTTAATGTCCTTCTTTGTTAAACCTGTCAGGGGTTTAGCTATCATGGAAAATCCCTTGATGACTTCCTGTAATAGCCTGCCAGTCCAAGGAAGCTGCGGACTTCGCTGGCATTCTTAGGTTGAGGCCAATCCTTTACTGCCTGAATTTTGGTCGGGTCCACAGATATGCCATTAGCAGAAACTACATGGCCAAGGAAATTAACCTTATCTAACCAAAACTCACACTTAGACAGTTTGGCGTAAAGTTGATGCTCCTTCAATGTCGTCAAAACTACTTTCAAATGTTCTTCATGGTCAGCCACAGTTCGGGAATATATCAAGATATCATCTATGAACACAATCACAAACTTATCCAAATACTCACGAAACACACGGTTCATTAGATCCATAAAAGCGGCAGGGGCGTTTGTCAATCCAAACGACATGACTAAGAATTCATAATGTCCATAGCGGGTTCTGAAGGCTGTCTTTGGTATATCTCCTTCTTTAACCTTCAGTTGGTAATAACCCGAACGTAAATCTATCTTTGAAAACACCTTAGCTCCTTGCAATTGGTCAAACAAATCGTCAATCCTGGGTAAGGGGTACCTATTCTTGATTGTCAACTTATTTAGTTCCCTGTAGTCTATGCACATTCTAAGAGAACCATCCTTCTTCCTTACAAATAAGACTGGTGCACCCCAAGGAGAACTACTGGGGCGAATAAATCCCTTGTCAACCAATTTCTGCAGTTGGACCTTCAATTCCTTCAACTCAACAAGTGCCATACGGTAAGGATTCTTGGATACAGGTGATGCCTCAGGGTATGTATCAATTACAAATTCTATTTCCCTATCAGGTGGTATACCCGGTAAGTCATCTAAGAATGCCTCGGGAAACTCCCGGACTATAGGAATATCCTGTAGCTCAATTTTATTCTTCACCCGGTCATCTAATACACTAGCCAGGTAGCTCTCACAACCACCTCTCAGCATTCGGTATATTTCTAGTGAGGATATAATTGGTATCTTACTTATTTTAGGAATAGCTTGGAAGGAATAATGGTTATCATTTGGGGGTCTAAAATCAACTATTCCAGATCGACAACTTATCGTGGCATGATGTCTAAATAACCAATCCATCCCTAATATCACTTCATACCCTTTTATGTCAATGACAATTAATTCCGCATATAGATTCTTATCCCCTAAGGACACGACGTCACCCTTAACAATCTGCTCTGAATGTAGCGACTTCCCTGATGGCAACACAACACTATATAACCTTTCAGCTGGTAAGGGTCCTATGCTATGTTTGCATACAAACAAGGTTGATATAAATGAGTGTGTGGCCCCTGTATCTATGAGTGTATAAGCAGCAAAACCACAGATCATGACGGTACCTGATATGACTGTATGCTGAACAGCTCCCTCATCTTCCATCAACGCATACACTCTGGGTACAACCCTTGCACGGTTCGGGTCTGGCGGCATGGGCAATCTCTGACCATGTGTCCGGTCTTATCACACCTGAAACACCGGCCAGAAAGCAGCTTGCACTCACCAGGGTGGTTCCTCTGACATGTAGGGCATAGAGGCGCCAGAGGTCTCTTTCCTTTTCCCTGGTCATCATTCTGGTTGAGGGGCCTCTTCATTCCATGCTGTTGTTGTTGTGGTCCCTTGATCTGTCGTGGCTGCCAACCCTTGTTCTGACGTGGTGGCGGCTGAGTGTCCTTCGTGAGTTTCTTTGGCTGTTCGCGCTGTGCATATGCTGTCATTTCTGCCTCTTCCAGCTCCAAGGCCTTAGCCGTCACTTCACCATAAGGTACATTATGTATCCCGGCAGTCTTCACTTTCATGTACAGACTTGGCTTCAGTCCTTGAACAAACTGGTAAATCTTATCTTCCTCATCCTCAATCATACGGGGAGCAAACCGTGATAAAGCATCAAATTCACATATATAATCCGTCACAGAGCCAGTTTGTCGTAGATTCATAAACTCCTTCTTCTTGTTGGCCCGAACAGTCCTATTGAAGTACTTGTCAAAGAAGGCAGTCTTGAACATCCCCCAGGTCATAGCTTCGGCATTAGTGGTGCTCTGGATCGAGTCCCACCAATGCCTTGCACTTAACTCCAAATGAAAGACAGCATAGGTGACCTTATCCCCTTCGTCAACCTTTGCATACTTAAACATGTCTTCAATCTTTCGGATCCACTCCTCAGCATGAATAGGATCTGAAACATACCCATTAAACACCGGGGGTCGAAGCCGGTGAAAGCGCTCACCCCCATGGTCATGAGTTGCGTTAGTACTGGAGTTGCCTTGTTCTTCTCTAGCTGTCATCAGTCGTTCTATCTGGTGAGATTGGCGCATGACCAACTCAGTCAACTGAGCGATAGCATTGCTATCCTCATTGGTCTCTCTCTGTTGACCTCTAACCATCTTGGGATTCCTAGACAAATCATTACAGGCATAACTTAACTTAATGACATACATGAAATCATAAACACTTACAGTTGCTGAGGTGTGCTCAAGTGACAGTCAGTGCTGGAAGGCAGTCTGCAGAATCGGTTTTAGAACCTGGTTTTGCTTTGATACCACAATTGTAACGACCCCGGCCAGGAGCCGTCACGTGTTCATATTCTTTCATTAATCGTTTGCTTGACTTTTACTATTATTACATTCACTTACTATCTCTCAACAGACTTTCACATTTAACATGTATTTTTTTTTTTTTAAACTGGTAATAGAAACGCAGAACCATTAAGGAAGACGAACCCTCTCGTGCCCGACTTCCCACGCCTCGTCGGCTCAACCTTCACAGAGTCGAGCGACTAGACTCGGTCATTGGCTTCTTGACAATTTCGGGAAAAGAGGAGGTGCCCTCAATTCTCTTAACTTAATACCACTCGGGTTTGCATGGGTTGCATGCGTTGACAACCCTCAGAAATTTAGTCGTCCGGTCATCACGTGCATTACGCGTGACTCGCTTAACATCGCCTAAAAGGAGACATCTTCCGGTGGGCACGTGGGTCTCGCGTGCTAAATTAAAACATCATCCGGTCGCTAATCGACAAAACACATTTTACATCTTCGGTCGCTAACGACAAAACACATTTTACATCTTCCGGTCGCTAAGCGACAAAACACATTTACATCTTCCGGTCGCTAAGCGACAACACACATTTTACATCTTCCGGTCGCTAAGCGACAAAACACATTTTACATCTTCCGGTCGCTAAGCGACAACACACATTTTACATCTTCCGGTGACGTCATTCGGAAGACTAAACCATCATACAACTATCCTTCGGCATCTGCCGATGACGTCAGCCGGAAGACTAAACCAACAACAACTACCCTTCGGCATCTGCCGATGACGTCAGCCGGAAGACTAAACCATCAAACAATTAACTCTCGGCATCTGCCGATGACGTCAACCGGAAGATTGCCTCATCCAGCTTCCGTCTAACGGTAGAGAACACTAAATCATCAAATGACTCCTCCCAACAGAAAGAAAACACAACTCATTCAAAATGCATATAGCGGAAGACTTAAGCAACAGATCATTTATAAATCTATATAATCATTCCCTGACTCAATGATCCACTAGACAGTTTCAAAGCTCAACGTTTTTAAAATAATCTCATCCTACTTAAGCTACCATGTCCTTTAACATACTGTAACATAAGAGTCTTAACCAGGGGTCATAAGTCGCCTCTCCAGTCCCGCACTGTCACCTTGAGCATCCTCCAGCAACCAGCCTTAAGCATCCTCTTTGAACATAACATCCTCACCTGAACCTTCTTCACCTACACCATAAGGTTTAACTATAAGCCTAATGCTTAGTAAGGAATGCATGCTGACAGATATACATGAGTACACAATTTAAAGAGACATAATTCATAAACTATTCTTCATTCATGTTCATCTTTATCATTTACATAACATGTATTAAGGCAGAGAACGAGGGAGGAAGACAGGGGTACATAGTCATTTGCCTATCGCGGCAGTCGTACATAATCATTTGCCTATCGCGGCAATCATGATACATCACTCGGCCTCCCCAGTGGGAGAATTCACGAGCCATACATATCATTACTCAGCCTCCACCAGTGGGAGAATTCACGAGTCATACATATCATTAACTCGGCCTCCACCAGTGGGAGAATTCGCGAGTCATACATAACATAGTCTTTTCCCCGTTCTGCACTCAATCATCGTTACATTTACTTTTCATGTTCTCTACTTAATCATAAACGTGGGCAATATGCGTAAACATGAGGTTCATAGAGAAAAGTCATACCATAAGGACAAGTAGAACATCCTGTAACTTTACATTTACTTACACAACTTCTTCATATCGTGGAAATAACAAATCATAGTCAACAAGCTAACATCTCAGTGATTTCCTAATACCCTTGCGGTGTAGGGCCCTAGTGGCCGGAAATCTTAACACATTCACTTACCTGGATTCCTTAGCAATCCGAACTTCCTCTCTTTAACTTCTTCACCTAAAACATGTACATTACAGTAGTTAAAACAAAGTCCTAGTAGTCCTAATCATAAACCACCGTAGGATCTAATAGCTAAAGTCATTCCGATTCCTCTGTTTGACACACTGCAGTCTGAAATCCGAAACTAGGTGGACAGGTTTTACCATTGATTAAATCCGAGTTGGTTACTTAAAATGCTCAGAATCGATTCGGGATGACATTTCTACTCTCAGATTTTAAAAAAAGTCTCAAACTACTCGGCCACTGCTAAAAATCCGAACTTAGTGCCGAGCTGAAAACAGAGCTCTATTTACTAATGAATTACTACATTGTCCATTTCGTACCTCGGGTGTGGATTTGCAGAGAAGAGCAAGCTCGAAACCAGCCGTCGGTAAAGGGAAGTTCTGGTAGCCGAGAGCAAGAACTTGGGAGAGAAGAAATCGCCGAGAAGGAATGTCGGCTACAGTGGTAATAAAACGAGATTTTAGGTTTCCATTTCCTATTTATACCTAATCCATCAATTCTAATTACTAAACTGCCACCCAACCTAGTTTTACTCAACTTGTAATAAATTTGTCTTAACATTAAATTTAAATCATAACGGTTAAATAAGAGGGTGACAATGAAAATGGTCAGAAAATCACCTGGCCGAAATGTCGGGTGTTACAGTAGCCCAAGTGGTACTCCTCACTTGTAGCCCAAGTACTTAACCCTGAGGTCCTGGGTTCGAGTGGGGAGGAAGGCAAAAATAACCTACAGGGAGGGGAAAGACCGTGAGTGGAGGCCCAACAGCTGACGGCGATACGTATCGGGCTGGGCCCAGTCGATGGCGGTGCGTCCGCGGGCTGGGCTGGGTCTTTACAAAAAAGGCGCCTTTTTTGTAAAGACCAGCCCAGCCCGCGGACGCACCGCCATCGACTGGGCCCAGCCCGATACGTATCGCCGTCAGCTGTTGGGCCTCCACTCACGGTCTTTCCCCTCCCTGTAGGTTATTTTTCCTTCCTCCCCACTCGAACCCAGGACCTCAGGGTTAAGTACTTGGGCTACAAGTGAGGAGTACCACTTGAGCTAGTAGCCCAAGTGGTACTCCTCACTTGTAGCCCAAGTACTTAACCCTGAGGTCCTGGGTTCGATTGGGGAGGAAGGCAAAAATAACCTACAGGGAGGGGAAAGACCGTGAGTGGAGGCCAAACAGCTGACGGCGATACGTATCGGGCTGGGCCCAGTCGATGGCGGTGCGTCCGCGGGCTGGGCTGGGTCTTTACACTATCAGTAGGTGCAGAGTGTTTTCCTATCGGTAGAAGTAGTGAGATTTCTATCGGTAGATATCGTGTGTTTCAATCGGGTGTGAAGGAGTATTTTTTTTCTGTCGTCTAGCCATCGGCAGATGTAGTTTATATATCTCCCTGCTGACGTCATCGGCAGATGTAGTTTATATATCTCCCTGCTGATGTCATCGGCAGATACAGTTTGTTTATCTTCCTGCTGACGTCATCGGCAGACACAATTTGTTTACCTGCCGGCTGACGTCATCGGCAGATGCAGCTTGGATATCTGCCGACGAATGTTTAATGAATCACGTGAAATGCACAGGATAACCGGATGATGTAGCTTAGTTTATCGGTAGATGTGAGCTCTCTTCTGTTTTTGTCGTTTAGTGATCGGCAGATGAGAGTGAAGTTTTGTCGTTGAGATTCGGCAGATGCCCTTGGGTTTTAATTTCCCCAGCCAAATGTCTTATTTTATTGTCTAGGTTCTAAATGTGACTACAGAATTAGTATTTCCGCTGCATAGTTTAAAAAAAAAGGAGAGAAAGAAAATGTACAGAGTATAATTTAGAGTCAATGTTTTACGAAAGTTATGGAGTACGTGTCGATCCCCCCTGGGTCGTTACAGTCCTCCTCTTTAACCCGAATTGTGGACAACTTACCTTTGTTTGGGCACTCTCTTGCAAAGTGAGATCCTCCACAAATGAAGCACCCCGAAGTCTTCCTCGGCTTGGATTGGTCAGCCCCCACCGACTTGAAAGCATCTTGAGATGTTTTCCCCTTCTCTTTGTTCGCACTATGCACCTTACCCAAATATTTATCCTCCCTCCCTTTCTTCTCGGATGAGGACGAGGGTTTGTAGTCCACCAAACTCTCGGCAATAGAAATGGCTGATTGCACGTCCTTCACCCCATGCCGCCTCAACTCCACTTGAGCCCATGGTTGAAGACCCGCCATAAAGTTAAAGAGTTTGTCACTCTCATGCATCTCACGAATATCAAGTAGAATAGAACTAAACTCCCTTACATATTCGCGAACCGCTCCCGTTTGTTGAAGTTTTCTCAAAGCTTCCTTAGCCATCCACTCCGAATTAAGAGGCAAGAAATGATCTTTCAACTCCCTCTTGAAATGATCAAAAGTCTCAATCCGTGGCTCCACATGTTGGATTTGCCGCCACCATAACTTAGCATCCCCCACCAAGTACATGCTCGTGATCATGACTTGATTCTCCTCTTCAATTCCGGCCACCATGAAGTAATTCTCCATGTCCCAAAGAAAGTTCTCAACCTCCTTTTCATTGCGGTCTCCATTATAAGGTTTTGGCTCTGGAACCTTATATTGTGTGGCGGAAGTTCCCAACCTCCGACTCGAACCACCAACCGCCGCCTTGCCCATCCGAGCCAACTCCTTGTCTATCCTCTCGATAGTGCTTTGGATGTGTTGCTCGATAGCCAAATTGTCTGCTCCCACCGATGCTTGAAACTCATCTAGTTCCTTCCTCATCAAGCGGAGTTCGACCACCAAAGGACTCGCCTCCTCCGTGGCCATGGAAACACCCGTGAAACTTTCCAACCTTGCGAGCCTCTCAAGAATCATCTCCGTTTGATCTTGGTTCGCCATGTTGTTGTGGTGTGGTGAGACCGAGCTCTGATACCAATTGTCACACGCCTAATTTTTCACAAAGGCAATGTGCGGTGCCAAGTCCCCTTCCTTGAACTCCACCGATCTCCTCTTGCCATCCACATACTTCTTCATTCGGTTTTGAGCTTTGGTTAGGCTATCTTTTGCTTGCTCCAAAAGCTCGGCCCGATCCATCCCATATTGAATGCCGCCGGGCAAGACCCTTGCTTCGCTCGCAGCTCTTCGCCTGGCGCACAGAACAGAAGACATGCTCCTGGGCCTGGGCCAGCACCCAGTTGTTTCTCCATTGCTTGGCCCAGTTGCCCAGCTTCTGGCCCAATTGCCCAATGCATGCTCTTGCTTGCCCAGATTCAGCAGATTGCCATACTTCAGCACATATGGCCCATTTGGCCACCAAATACCCATTTTGGGCTTGCACCTTCACCCCATCCATGCTTATGCGAGCCAACTCCTACGTTTTGCCGCACCGTCATGGATCATGGGAAATGGTCCGTGACAGAACCCATGCTGAATTAGGGCTGCACTCGGGTTTTGATTCGGTTCAGTTTCGAACCTGAACTGAACCGAAATCGAGAAGCATAAACCAAAACTGACCCATAGCCAAAACTTTGGTTCGGTTCGGAACCCACTAGTCGGTTCTAGCTCCACATCTACTTTATTCAATGCCTTATTTTGACAATTTTTTTTACATTATTTTTCTGGAATATGTATTTTTTGTTTCTACTTTTCACGAACAAAAAGAACGTTTTAATTTAATAATAATATTGGTTTTAATGACGTCATAAAATTGGTCTTGGAAGGATGCCCAATTTATAAAATCTCGATATCCTCAACTTTAATGGATGGAAACAAAATACTATGGCCAGGGGTGGGCAGACCCGAAACCGACTCGAGGAACCGAACCAACCCGAGGGTTCGGTTCGGGTTCGGTTCGGGTGCATGAATTTTTTTGGGTGTTCGGGTCGGGTTCACTAATAAATTTTCGGGTTAGGTTCGGGTGGAGGCCAAACCCGAACCGAACCTAAAAACCGAAAGAGATCTAGCTTTTCTGTGCTGAGAGATCTACTGCGTAATTTTAGATCCCTCCCTCTGCGAACTTCCTCTCCGCTAATCCCAATTTCTAAATCGTCGTTCTCTTGGTTTTCAGCCCTTGGATCTCGCAACGGAGCCAAGATCTGAGGCCTCTGCAAATGCGACGAAAGCTTCATCGGCCTGATCTGGCCATTGAGAAACAGCTAATCAACAGAGCTCATCGCTCCGGTAGCCACCACACTATTAGAAGCGAATCTAGATGAAAACTCGAAATCGCAAGTAGAGCTCTCGCATGAAGCCGTTTTCGTCAAGAAGACCGATTCAGACGCGGCAGAGGACAGGACAAAATGCATTGGACTCGCCGGAGCGCTGAAGAAGCAGCCATGTCAACGTGAAGACTCTTCGCTAGGCAGTCGGCAGAGGCTTACAGCGGAGACGATAGGGACGGCAGAGGTTGGCAGAGACGACTCGTGACTCGCGAAGCTAGACAGAGCCGGAGCCGGAGGTTCGCGAGGCTGGCAGAGGCGAGTTGCGACTGGTGATTCGCTAGAGTAGACGGAGGCACACGGAGGCGGCACCAGAGGCTTGCTGTCGCTGGGACTTGGAAGGAAGGGAAGAAGGGAAATCGCGATTGAGATTTGCGTAATGTCTGAACTCTGGACTTAATATACAGGAACCGACTTGACCCGAACCGAACCGAACCGAACTTTTTGGTTCGGGTCTGTTTTAAGATATTCGGGTTCGGGTTCGGGTTCGGGTTCGGAAACCGGAACCCGAAACCGAAGAGGTCGGGTCAGTTCGGTCCAAAACCGAACCGAACCCAACTTTTGCCCAGCCCTAACTATGGCATCATAGAGAAGAAAACTATCTGTTGTTTTAAAAAGGATTAAATTTTAAGGAAAATGTCAATATTTTATTCAATTATTTAATTAGAATAAAAGATAATATATTAATAGAAGTATCCATCAATATGTCTGCTTTGGATTAATTGGACCCTACCCGACTTCACTCCTTTCCTCCTTAAATTCTGCCGTCTTCCCCATTTTTCTCCTCCCCACTAGTTACAGAGTGAAACCCTGAATTTCCCCCTCTTTCGGCGCTCCATTTAATCATAGTAAGGCAGCTCCCATTTTTCTCGGCTTCTGCATTTCTGTTTCAACCGCATTAATAAAGAACTCGGTTTTATTGGTATGGATCCTTGATCTTGGTGCCCATCCAGGCTCTTTCTCCCACTTGCAGTCGCTCTACTTGTTGCCTGCAGAGGTAAGAAGTCACTTTTTTTGGCTCTGTATGATTGTTTCTTCTTCTCGTGTCTGAGTTTCTTCAAGCTCCCGTTTTAAGACTTAAAAACCTGGTTACCCACAATAGACTTCTCTTTCTGGCTTTGCAGGTGTATCGGCTTCTACATTCACATTTGTAAACAGTGTGAGTACGGCCATTCTCGCAAATGCGGCAGTCCCCTACTTGACAATATCGGATTCAAGCTCCCCTAAAAACACTTCTCTCTCTTTCTTAGCCCCGACGGGCTGGTCCGGCAGATTCTGGGGAAGATCTGGTTGTAACTTGGATGGATCCGGATCCGGATCTGTTCGGGTAACTGGAGAAGTTGTCAGGCAACCGAGGCAGAGGTTCAGGATTTGTTCCACGCTTTACAATTACTCAAAATGCCCTTGGGCCAACCCAACTTTAACCTATTTAACCACGAAATCCAATTCCACAATTCCAGAAAAATAAAAGTTACAATGACCTTATTCATTAATAAGGTACAATACCGTTTGCTACAATCTACCCTCCTTAAAGAATTTTGTCCTCAAATTCATGGCTGAAACCTCAGGATAACACTCATCATATTCATGCTGCTTCCCAAGTTGCCTCCTCTACATTCTGATTACGTCATCCACCTTCACTAGCTGAACTCCT
>CM039503.1:31027723-31050952 GCA_022432975.1 Begonia masoniana | reverse complement strand
AAAAAAAAAAAGGCAAGGAGTTCGGATATTTTTAGCAGTGGCCGAGTAGCTTAGACTTTTTAAAATCTGAGAGTAGAAATGTCATCCCGAATCGATTCTGAGCATTTTAAGTAACCAACTCGGATTTAATCAATGGTAAAAACCTGTCCACCTAGGTTCGGATTTCAGACTGCAGTGGGTCAACAGAGGAATCGGAATGACTTTAGCTATTAGATCCTAGGACGGTTTATGATTAGGACTATTAGGACTTGTTTTAACTACTGTAATGTACATGTTTTAGGTGAAGAAGTTTAAAGGAAAGAAGCTCGGATTGCTAAGGAATCCAGGTAAGTGAATGTGTTAAGATTTCCGGCCACTAGGGCCCTACACCGCAAGGGTATTAGGAAATCACTGAAATGTTAACTTGATGACTATGATTTGTTATTCCACGACATGAAGAAGAGTTGTGTAAGTAAATGTAAAGTTACAGGATGTTCTACTTGTCCTTATGGTATGACTTTTCTCTGTGAACCTCATGTCTATGTATTATGCCCACGTTTATGATTAAGTAGAGAATATGAAAAGTAAATGTAACCATAATTAAGTGCAGAACGGGGAAAGGACTATGCTATGTATGACTCGCGAATTCTCCCACTGGTGGAGGCCGAGTAATGATATGTATACTCGCGAAATCTCCCACTGGTGGAGGCCGAGTTAATGTTATGTATGGCTCGCGAATTCTCCCACTGGGGAGGCCGAGTGATGTATCATGATTGCCGCGATAGGCAAATGATTATGTACGACTGCCGCGATAGGCAAATGACTATGTACCCAGTCTTCCTCCCTCGTTCCCTGCCTTAATACATGTTATGTAAAGGATAAAGATGAACATGAATGAAGAATGGTTTATGACTTATGTCCCTTTAAATTGTGTACTCATGTATATCTGTCAGCATGCATTCCTTACTAAGCATTAGGCTTATAGTTAAACCTTATGGTGTAGGTGAAGAAGGTTCAGGTGAGGATGTTATGTTCAAAGAGGATGCTTAAGGCTGGTTGCTGGAGGATGCTCAAGGTGACAGTGCGGGACTGGAGAGGCGATTTATGACCCCTGGTTAAGACTCTTATGTTACAGTATGTTAAGAATATGGTAGTTTTAAGTAGGATGAGATTATTTAAAACGTTGAGCTTTGAAACTGTCTAGTGGATCATTGAGTCAGGGAATGATTATATAGATTTATAAATGGTCAGTTGCTTAAGTCTTCCGCTATATGCATTTTGAATGAGTTGTGTTTTCTTTCTGTTGGAAGGAGTCATTTGATGATTTAGAGTTCTCTACCGTAAGACGGAAGCTGGAAGAGGTAGTCTTCCGGCTGACGTCATCG
The DNA here is from genome assembly GCA_022432975.1 of Begonia masoniana. NCBI lineage: Eukaryota > Viridiplantae > Streptophyta > Magnoliopsida > Cucurbitales > Begoniaceae > Begonia > Begonia masoniana. The sequence continues at coordinate 31,049,588 of CM039503.1, read as the reverse complement.
GCAGATGCCGAGAGTTAATTGTTTGATGGTTTAGTCTTCTTCCGGCTGACGTCATCGGCAGATGCCGAAGGGTAGATGTTTGTTGGTTTAGTCTTCCGGCTGACGTCATCCGCTGTATGAGTTTTAAATGAATCTGTGGTTTATTCTGTTGGTGTCCCGGTATTAAGTTTGAAGTTATGATGTTTGTGCTGCCGGTAGACGAAATGTATTTGTCTATCGGAAGGTGTGAGTGTTATTATGGAGTTTAGAAATCGGTAGATGAAGTTTGCTTGTCTACCGGAAGAAGAAGATGTTAGGTTAATGTTTAGTAGTCGGTAGATGAAAGTACTTGTCTATCGGCAGGAGATGTGTTATTTTGAAGTGTAGAAATCGACAGGAGGATTGTGATGGGAGTCGGGTAAGTCTGTCTTCCGGAGGACGTCATCGGAAGAGGAAAAGTATTTGTCTTCCGGCTGACGTCATCAGCAGACGATATGCCATCGGCAGATGTTGTGTGTTGCCATCGGCAGATGTAGTGCCACGTCATCGGCAGATGATGTGAGTTAATCTACCAGAAGATGTAGTGCCACGTCATCGGCAGATGATGTGAGTTAATCTATCGGAAGATGTAGTATAAATGTCATCGGCAGATGTTGTGTTGCCATCGGCAGATGTAGTGCCACGTCATCGGCAGATGATGTGAGTTAATCTGTCGGAAGATGTAGTTGCCTTAAGCCATCGGCAGATGACGACAATGTCTGTTATCTGGCGATCGGTATGAGTAGTGAGTTAAGTTACCGGAAGATGTGATGCCACGTCATCGGCAGATATAGAGTATTTGCCATCGGCAGATGAGAGCATCGTCTATTGTTCTCTCATCGGCAGATGTAGGTGACTTCTGTTGTATAATTGAACGGTGTTTTAATTGGTCACACGAGTTGCACGTGACTGTCGGCAGATGCAAATATGTGTGCCTGCCGATAGATGTTTAATGAATCATGTGAGATGCACGTGCTGACCGGTAGAACAACTAGATGTTGTCGTTTAGCGATCGGCAGGAGTGAAAGCTAAACGCGGTTATTCAGCGAATTTAAGTTAAGATGAGATATGATATAAGTCTGAAAAAAAAAAGTACACTACGATTACAGAGGTATAAAAGTACGGATAAGTTTAAAGGAAAGTCATGACACGTGACGATCCTCCCCGGGTCGTTACAATTATGGTATCAAAGCAAAACCAGGTTCTAAAACCGATTCTGCAGACTGCCTCCCAGCACTGACTGTCACTTGAGCACACCTCAGCAACTGTAAGTGTTTATGATTTCATGTATGTCATTAAGTTAAGTTATGCCTGTAATGAATTGCCAGGAATCCCAAGATGGTTAGAGGTCAACAGAGAGAGGCCAATGAGGATAGCAATGCTATTGCTCAGTTGACTGAGTTGGTCATAGCGCCAATCTCACCAGATAGAACGACTGATGACAGCTAGAGAAGAACAAGGCAACTCCAGTACTAACGCAACTCATGATCACGGGGGTGAGCGCTTTTCACCGGCTTCGACCCCCGGTGTTTAATGGGTATGTTTCAGATCCTGTCCATGCTGAGGAGTGGATCCGAAAGATTGAAGACATGTTTAAGTATGCAAAGGTGACGAAGGGGGATAAGGTCACCTATGCTGTCTTTCATTTGGAGTTAAGTGCAAGGCATTGGTGGGACTCGATCCAGAGCACCCCTAATGCCGAAGCTATGACCTGGGGGATGTTCAAGACTGCCTTCTTCGACAAGTACTTCAATAGGACTGTTCGGGCCAACAAGAAGAAGGAGTTTATGAATCTACGACAAACTGGCTCTGTGACGGATTATATATGTGAATTTGATGCTTTATCACGGTTTGCTCCCCGTATGATTGAGGATGAGGAAGATAAGATTTACCAGTTTGTTCAAGGACTGAAGCCAAGTCTGTACATGAAAGTGAAGACTGCCGGGATACATAATGTACCTTATTGTGAAGTGACGGCTAAGGCCTTGGAGCTAGAAGAGGCAGAAATGACAGCATATGCACAACGCGAACAGCCAAAGAAACTCATGAAGGACGCTCAGCCGCCACCACGTCAGAACAAGGGTTGGCAGCCACGACAGAACAGGGGACCACAGCAACAACACATGGAATGAAGAGGCCCCTCAACCAGAATGATGACCAGGGAAAAGGAAAGAGACCTCTGGCGCCTCTATGCCCTACATGTCAGAGAAACCACCCTGGTGAGTGCAAGTTGCTTTCTGGCCGCTGTTTCAGGTGTGATAAGACCGGACACATGGTCAGAGATTGCCCCATGCCGCCAGACCCGAACCGTGCAAGGGTTGTACCCAGAGTGTATGCATTGATGGAAGATGAGGGAGCTGATCAACATACAGTCATATCAGGTACCATCATGATTTGTGGTTTTGCTGCTCATACACTCATAGATACAGGGGCCACACACTCGTTTATATCAACCTTGTTTGTATGCAAACATAGCATAGGACCCTTACCAGCTGAAAGGTTATATAGTGTTGTGTTGCCATCAGGGAGGTCCCTACATCAGAGCAATTGTTAAGGGTGACGTCGTGTCCTTAGGGGATAAGAATCTCTATGCGGAATTAATTGTCATTGACATAAGAGGGTATGAAGTAATATTAGGGATGGATTGGTTATTTAGACATCATGCCACGATAAGTTGTCGATCTGGAATAGTTGATTTTAGACCCCCAAATGATAACCATTATTCCTTCCAAGCTATTCCTAAAATAAGTAAGATACCAATTATATCCTCACTAGAAATATACCGAATGCTGAGAGGTGGTTGTGAGAGCTACCTGGCTAGTGTAATAGATGACCGGGTGAAGGAATAAAATTGAGCTACAGGATATTCCTATAGTCCGAGAGTTTCCCGAGGCATTCCTAGACGATTTACCGGGTATACCACCTGATAGGGAAATAGAATTTGTGATTGATCATACCCCGAGGCATCACCTGTATCCAAAAATCCTTACCGTATGGCACCTGCTGAGTTGAAAGAATTGAAGGTTCAACTGCAGGAAATTGGTTGACAAGGGATTTATTCGCCCCAGCAGTTCTCCTTGGGGTGCACCAGTCTTATTTGTAAGGAAGAAGGATGGTTCTCTTAGAATGTGCATAGACTACAGGGAACTAAATAGTTGACAATCAAGATAGGTACCCCTTACCCAGGATTGACGATTTGTTTGACCAATTGCAAGGAGCTAAGGTATTTTCAAAGATAGATTTACGTTCGGGTTATTACCAACTGAAGGTTAAAGAAGGAGATATACCAAAGACAGCCTTCAGAACCCGCTATGGACATTATGAATTCTTAGTCATGTCGTTTGGTTTGACAAACGCCCCTGCCGCTTTATGGATCTAATGAACCGTGTGTTTCGTGAGTATTTGGATAAGTTTGTGATTGTATTCATAGATGATATCTTGATATATTCTCGAACTGTGGCTGACCATGAAGAACATTTGAAAGTAGTTTTGACGACATTGAAGGAGCATCAACTTTACGCCAAGCTGTCTAAGTTGAGTTTTGGTTAGATAAGGTTAATTTCCTTGGCCATGGTAGTTTCTGCTAATGGCATATCTGTGGACCCAACCAAAATTCAGGCAGTAAAAGATTGGCCTCAACCTAAGAATGCCAGTGAAGGTCCGCAGCTTCCTTGGATTGGGCAGGCTATTACAGAAAATTCATCAAGGGATTTTCTATGATAGCTAAACCCCTGACAGGTTTGACAAAGAAGGACATTAAGTATTCTTGGACTGAAGCCTGTGAAGATAGCTTCCAGACGTTAAAACTGAAGTTAACAACAGCTCCTGTTTTGACCCTCCCAACCGAAGAAGGAAAATTTAGTGTTTACTGTGATGCTTCTAAAGTCGGTTTAGGTTGTGTTCTGATGCAAGAGGGTAAAGTTATAGCGTATGCTTCTAGGCAGCTAAAGAGTTACGAGCAAAATTACCCCACTCATGATCTAGAATTAGCTGCTGTTGTTTTTGCCGTGAAGATTTGGAGACACTATTTATATGGACAACAATGTGAGGTGTTTTCTGACCATAAAAGTCTAAAGTACCTCTTCACACAGAAGGAATTAAACATGAGACAGAGACGTTGGTTGGAATTTGTCAAGGATTACGATTTTGAGATCAAGTATCACCCCGGGAAGGCTAACTCTGTAGCTGATGCGTTGAGTAGGATGTCAACAACAATGCAGCCCGTGGTTTCAACCATGTCTATGCCCTTAAGAACAGAAGTTCAGAAATTTGACTTGGAGATAGTTCCAGAGTTATCAGTCTTGCTCGCTGAGTTAACTATTCAACCAACAATTTTGGAAAAGATCAAGGATGCACAACAGAAGGATTCAGTGGAAAATATCAGCATGATGGATAAGTTGAAGGACGCCACCTCCGAGTTCAGTCTCTCCAAGGATGGGATCCTGAGGTTTAGAAATCGGTGGTGCATTCCTAATGATGTGGAATTGCGTAAGTTGATCTTGGCTGAGGCGCACTCCTCTTCCTTTTCCGTACATCCTGGTTGCACCAAGATGTACCGAGACCTGAAGTTACAGTACTGGTGGCCTAACCTAAAAAGGGATGTTGCTAAGTATGTAGAGTCCTGTTTAGTATGTCAACAAGTCAAAGCCGAGCACCAACGTCCAGGAGGTACTCTTCAGCCGTTGCCTATTCCCGAGTGGAAGTGGGAACACATAGCCATGGATTTCGTAGTAGGACTACCTAAGACGACAAAAGGGCATGATTGTATTTGGGTTGTGGTGGATAGACTGACAAAATCGGCCCATTTCTTACCTGTAAGGACCACCTATACGATGGACCAACTTGCTAACCTTTATGTCCAAGAAATTATCAGGTTGCATGGGATTCCCGTATCCATAGTCTCTGATCGTGACCCTAGATTCACCTCCCGATTCTGGAAAAGTTTACAAGGTACCTTAGGCACAAAGTTATCCTTCAGCACCGCTTTTCACCCGCAGACAGATGGACAATCCGAGAGAACCATTCAGATACTCGAGGATATGTTAAGGGCATGTGTTCTAGACTTTCAGGCATCTTGGAGTAGACACCTACCTCTGATCGAGTTTTCTTACAACAACAGTTATCAGTCCACAATTGGTATGGCACCCTATGAAGCTTGTATGGTAGGAAATGCAGGTCACCCTTGTACTGGGATGAAGTTGGTGAAGCGAAGCTATTGGGCCCTGAGATTCTACAACAGATGTCAGATAAAATTACGGTCATTAGGAAAAGGATGTTAACTGCACAAAGTCGACAGAAGAGTTATGCGGACCAAAGAAGAAGAGATCTTGAGTTTTCTGTTGGTGATGAAGTTTTCCTGAAGATTTCACCATTTAGAGGAGTCTTAAGATTTGGTAAGAAGGGAAAGCTTAATCCACGATTCGTTGGACCATTCCCTGTCTTAGCAAGAATTGGCAGTACAGCCTATAGGTTACTTTTGCCTCCATCTTTGGAAAAGGTTCACAATGTCTTTCATGTGTCTATGCTAAGGAAATGCATACGTGATCCGACTCAAGTTGTTAAACCAATGGAAATTGAAGTTGAGCCTAATTTGGTGTATGAAGAGAAACCAGTACAAATTTTGGATTCTGCAGTGAAGACTCTAAGGAATAAGGAAATCTTGTTGGTTAAGGTTTTGTGGAAGAATCATGGTATTGAAGAAGCTACATGGGAACTACAGCAGGAGATGTTGGACAAATATCCTAAGTTATTTGCTTGAGCAATTTTCGAGGACGAAAATTTTGTTTAAGGAGGGGTGGATGTAACACCCGACGTTTCGGCCAGGTGATTTTCTGACCATTTTCATTGTCACCCTCTTATTTAACCTTTATGATTTAAAATTTAATGTTAAGATAAATTATTACAAGTTAAGTAAAACTAGGTTGGGTGGCAGTTTTGTAAATTAAAATCGATGGATTTAGTATAAATAGGAAATGGAAACCTTAAATCTCATTTTATTGCCACTGTAGCCGACATTCCCTCTCGGCGATTTCTTCTCTTCCAAGTTCTTGCTCTCGGCTACCAGAACTTTCCTCTGCCGACGACCGGTTTCGAGCTTGCTCTTCTCTGCAAATCCACACCCGAGGTATGAAATGGACAATGTAGTCATTCATTAGTAAATAGAGCTCTGTTTTCAGCTCGGCACTGAGTTCGGATATTTTTAGCAGTGGCCGAGTAGCTTTAGACTTTTTAAAATCTGAGAGTAGAAATGTCATCCCGAATCGATTCTGAGCATTTTAAGTAACCAACTCGGATTAATCAATGGTAAAACCTGTCCACCTAGTTTCGGATTTCAGACTGCAGTGTGTCAACAGAGGAATCGGAATGACTTTAGCTATTAGATCCTAGGACGGTTTATGATTAGGACTATTAGGACTTTGTTTTAACTACTGTAATGTACATGTTTTAGGTGAAGAAGTTTAAAGGAAAGAAGCTCGGATTGCTAAGGAATCCAGGTAAGTGAATGTGTTAAGATTTCCGGCCACTAGGGCCCTACACCGCAAGGGTATTAGGAAATCACTGAAATGTTAACTTGATGACTATGATTTGTTATTTCCACGACATGAAGAAGTTGTGTAAGTAAATGTAAAGTTACAGGATGTTCTACTTGTCCTTATGGTATGACTTTTCTCTGTGAACCTCATGTCTATGTATTATGCCCACGTTTATGATTAAGTAGAGAATATGAAAAGTAATGTAACCATAATTAAGTGCAGAACGGGGAAAGGACTATGCTATGTATGACTCGCGAATTCTCCCACTGGTGGAGGCCGAGTAATGATATGTATGACTCGCGAAATCTCCCACTGGTGGAGGCCGAGTTAATGTTATGTATGGCTCGCGAATTCTCCCACTGGGGAGGCCGAGTGATGTATCATGATTGCCGCGATAGGCAAATGATTATGTACGACTGCCGCGATAGGCAATGACTATGTACCCCAGTCTTCCTCCCTCGTTCCCTGCCTTAATACATGTTATGTAAAGGATAAAGATGAACATGAATGAAGAATGGTTTATGAACTTATGTCCCTTTAAATTGTGTACTCATTTATATCTGTCAGCATGCATTCCTTACTAAGCATTAGGCTTATAGTTAACCTTATGGTGTAGGTGAAGAAGGTTCAGGTGAGGATGTTATGTTCAAAGAGGATGCTTAAGGCTGGTTGCTGGAGGATGCTCAAGGTGACAGTGCGGGACTGGAGAGGCGATTTATGACCCCTGGTTAAGACTCTTATGTTACAGTATGTTAAAGAATATGGTAGTTTAAGTAGGATGAGATTATTTAAAACGTTGAGCTTTGAAACTGTCTAGTGGATCATTGAGTCAGGGAATGATTATATAGATTTATAAATGGTCAGTTGCTTAAGTCTTCCGCTATATGCATTTTGAATGAGTTGTGTTTTCTTTCTGTTGGAAGGAGTCATTTGATGATTTAGAGTTCTCTACCGTAAGACGGAAGCTGGAAGAGGTAGTCTTCCGGCTGACGTCATCGGCAGATGCCGAGAGTTAATTGTTTGATGGTTTAGTCTTCCGGCTGACGTCATCGGCAGATGCCGAAGGGTAGATGTTTGTTGGTTTAGTCTTCCGGCTGACGTCATCCGCTGTATGAGTTTTAATGAATCTGTGGTTTATTCTGTTGGTGTCCCGGTATTAAGTTTGAAGTTATGATGTTTGTGCTGCCGGTAGACGAAATGTATTTGTCTATCGGAAGGTGTGAGTGTTATTATGGAGTTTAGAAATCGGTAGATGAAGTTTGCTTGTCTACCGGAAGAAGAAGATGTTAGGTTAATATTTAGTAGTCGGTAGATGAAAGTACTTGTCTATCGGCACGAGATGTGTTATTTTGAAGTGTAGAAATCGACAGGAGGATTGTGATGGGAGTCGGGTAAGTCTGTCTTCCGGAGGACGTCATCGGAAGAGGAAAAGTATTTGTCTTCCGGCTGACGTCATCAGCAGACGATATGCCATCGGCAGATGTTGTGTGTTTCCATCGGCAGATGTAGTGCCACGTCATCGGCAGATGATGTGAGTTAATCTACCAGAAGATGTAGTGCCACGTCATCGGCAGATGATGTGAGTTAATCTATCGGAAGATGTAGTATAAATGTCATCGGCAGATGTTGTGTGTTGCCATCGGCAGATGTAGTGCCACGTCATCGGCAGATGATGTGAGTTAATCTGTCGAAAGATGTAGTTGCCTTAAGCCATCGGCAGATGACGACAATGTCTGTTATCTGGCGATCGGTATGAGTAGTGAGTTAAGTTACCGGAAGATGTGATGCCACGTCATCGGCAGATATAGAGTATTTGCCATCGGCAGATGAGAGCATCGTCTATTGTTCTCTCATCGGCAGATGTAGGTGACTTCTGTTGTATAATTGAACGGTGTTTTAATTGGTCACACGAGTTGCACGTGACTGTCGGCAGATGCAAATATGTGTGCCTGCCGATAGATGTTTAATGAATCATGTGAGATGCACGTGCTGACCGGTAGAACAACTAGATGTTTGTCGTTTAGCGATCGGCAGGAGTGAAAGCTAAACGCGGTTATTCAGCGAATTTAAGTTAAGATGAGATATGATATAAGTCTGAAAAAAAAAAGTACACTACGATTACAGAGGTATAAAAGTACGGATAAGTTTAAAGGAAAGTCATGACACGTGACGATCCTCCCCGGGTCGTTACACTTTCTGTTGAGCTTCACGTATCATATCCAGAATAGTCGTCCTAAGAGAAATGTTGGTGAGCATACTGGACAACTCTGCCACAATCTCCACATCAAACTTCTCAATCTCAGACCTCAACGTAACCGACATCACTGCAAGTGAAGGCTGACTCGCAGTAGGCATTCGGCTCAAAGCATCAGCGACCTTGTTCGCCTTTCCTGGATGGTACTTAATCTCAAACTCGTAGTCTTTGACGAACTCTAGCCACCTTCTCTTTCGCATATTTAGTTCCTTCTGCGTAAACAAATACTTCAGGCTTTTGTGGTCGGAAAATATCTCGCACTGCTGCCCATATAAGTAATGCCTCCATATATTTAGTGCAAAGACCACGGCCGCTAATTCCAGGTCATGCGTAGGATAGTTCTGCTCATACGGCTTCAACTGCCGAGAAGCATACGCGATAACCCTCCCTTCCTGCATAAGTACGTATCCAAGCCCAACTCCAGATGCATCACAATATATGATGAACTTATCGCCTTCAACAAGCAATGTCAACACTGGAGCTGCGGTCAATCTCTACTTTAATTCCATAAAACTGTTGTCACAAGTAGCCGACCATATAAACTTCTCGTTCTTCCGAGTCAAGCATGAAAGAGGAACTGCAATCTTCAAAAATACCTCTATAAACTTCCAGTAATATCCAGCCAACCCAAGAAATCCACGTACCTCTCGCACGTTCTTAGGCTGTGGCTAATCTCTGACCACCTGAATTTTGCTCGAATCTACAGAAACCCCTTCTTTTGATATAATATGGCCAAGAAAACTGACCCTATCCAGCCAAAACTTACATTTGGAGAACTTCAGATATAGCTGGTGTCGTTGCAAAATTCCTAGAACAATCCATAACTCTTCATGCTCCTCCTTCGTCTTAGAATAAATCAAAATGTCGTCGATAAAAACTACAACGAACTTGTCTAGATAATCCTTGAAGACGCGGTTCATCAAATCCATAAACACTGCAGGGGCATTCGTAAGTCCAAAAGACATAACAAGGAACTCATAATGCCCATACCTCGTTCGGAACGCCGTTTTCTGAACATCTTCCTTCCGGACCTTCAACTGATAGTAATCCGAGCGTAGGTCAATCCTGGAAAACACTCGAGCACCTTGTAGCTTATCAAACAAATCATCTATCTGGGGCAGTGGATACTTATTCTTCACTGTAAGCTTATTCAGCTCTTTGTAATCCACACACATTCTGAGGGTCCCGTCTTTCTTCTTGACAAATAGAACGGCCGCACCCCAGGGTGAAAAATTGGGTCGAATGAAACCCTTATCCAGCAACTGCTCAAGCTAAGTTTTCAACTCTCTCAATTCAGCAGGCGCCAATCTGTATAGATTCTTAGACACTGGCGCAGCGCTCGGATATACATCGATGATGATTTCAATCTCCAACCAAAAACTCACATTTGGAGAACTTCGGATATAGCTGGTGTCGTTGCAAAATTCCTAGAACAATCCATATCTGCTCTTCATGCTCCTCCTTCGTCTTAGAATAAATCAAAATGTCGTCGATAAAAACTACAACGAACTTGTCTAGATAATCCTTGAAGATGCGGTTCATCAAATCCATAAACGCTGCAGGGGCATTCGTAAATCCAAAAGACATAACAAGGAACTCATAATGCCCGTACCTCGTTCGGAACGCCGTTTTCTGAACATCTTTCTTGTAACGCCCCGAATCCTTAAACTCGGTTTGTTACTAAACTCGTGACGTAACTTGATCATAATAGTCCACATATTTATTCATCTATTTTTTTTGACTTAACATAACTTAAAACATCTCATTCAATTCACTGAATATATCCATTATAACTCTCACTCCTGCCGATCACTAAACGACGAGCTTCTAGTTGATCTGCCGGTCAGCACGTGCATCCCACATGATTCATTAAACATCTATCGGCAGGCACACATATTTGCATCTGCCGACAGTCACGTGCAACCCGTGTGATCAATTAAAACTCACTTCCTCTACCGGTCAGTAAACGACAAAGAACTCACTTCCTCTACCGATGAGTAAACGACAAGGAACTCACTTCCTCTACCGGTCAGTAAACGACAAAGAACTCACTTCCTCTACCGGTGAGTAAACGACAAGGAACTCACTTCCTCTACCGGTGACGTCAGTCGGAAGACAAACCTACCCGACTTCCATCACAATTCTTCTACCGATGACGTCAGCCGGAAGACAAATACTTTTCCTCTTCCGATGACGTCAGCCGGAAGACAAACTCTCCCGACTTCCATCACATTTCTTCTACCGATGACGTCAGCCGGAAGACAAATACTTTTCCTCTTCCGATGACGTCAGCCGGTAGACAAACTCATTTCCTCCAATATTCCTCAGCGGAAGACATCCTGGTTTTCTCAGACTTCTATCTAGATAAACGTAGACCTCATAACTTAAATCTTAATGGCCAAAACTCATCGGAATAATCCATAAATTCATTCAAACTCACACAGCGGAAGACTTAGGTAAAATAACTCATTCTATATCTTCATAAATAATTTTCAGACTCAGTACTCATATTAGACAGACTTAAAACTCAATATTCGAAAGTAAACTCATCATACTTAGACTTCCTTGTTCATAAACATTATTAAAATCTTAAAAGCTTAAACCAGAGAGTCATGTTCGCCATCCAGCCACAGATTTTCCACCCTGATCACTTCCAGCAACCGAACTCAGACACTTTCATCAATCTTGAAATCCTCACCTGATATTTCTTCACCTACATCATAAGGTGTAACTGTAAGCCTAAGGCTTAGTAAGGAATGCAAACTATTATGAGTTCATGAATGCATAACTTGGAGAAAAACATGCTCATGAGTCTTTTCTTTTCGTGTACTTAGTCTTAATCATCATTCATAATCGTATCTCGTATTCATTGATCATAATCATCATTCATGGACATGCTCATATTCATCATTCGTATTCTTCATTACATTATGTGGATTAAGAGAGGATTTGTGCTGGTAAAGGGGGTTCGACAGTGAGTTTGATCATGGTCCCTACTGCGGGTTGTATTCATATGTCCTACTGCGGACTGTGACATACGCCGAACCACCCCCAACCCTCACTTAACCACGTTGCATAAGTTTTATCTTCTTATTTTATTCATGAGAAAACATGTTTCAAAACATTTTCATATGCTTGAGAAGTAAAACATGATGCATAACATAAATGCACTTAATCATCGAACTAAGACAGGGGAGTATATCAGAATACCAGAATCATATCCATCGACATTTCATCAAACTTATAGCTGACAACGTTCACTAAATGTAACATAATCCTTTGATGTAGGGCCCTATTGGCCGGAAACTTAGTACATTCACTTACCTGGATTCCTTAGCAACTTGAATCACTTTCTCTTCAACTTCTTCACCTAAAACATTCCACATTACAGTAGTTAAAATAAAGTCCTAAAAGTTCTACTCGAAAGTCATCCTAGAATCTAACAGCTAAAGTCATTCCGATTCCACTGTTTGACACACTGCAGTCTGAAATCCGAAACTAGGTGGACAGGTTTTACCATTGATTAAATCCGAGTTGGTTACTTTAAAATGTTCAGAATCGATTTGGGATGGCATTTCTACTTTCAGACTTAAAAGAGTCTAAAACTACTCGGCCACTGCTAGAAATCCGAACTCAAATGCCGAGTTGAAAGCAGAGCTTTAATCACTAATAAATGACTACATTGTCCATTTCATACCTCGGGTGCGGATTGCAGAGAAAAGCAGGCTGAAACCAGCCGTCGGCAATGGGAGGTTCTGATAGCCGAGAGTAAAAGCTTGGGAGAGAAGGAATCGCCGAGAGGGAATGTCGGCTACAGTGGTAATAAATGAGGTTTAAGGTTTCCATTTCCTATTTATACCTAACCCATAAATTTTAATTACAAAACTGCCACCCAACCTAGTTTTACTCAACTTGTAATAATTTTATCTTAACATTAAATTTAAATCATAAAGGTTAAATAAGAGGGTGACAATAAAAATGGTCAGAAAATCACCTGGCCGAAATGTCGGGTGTTACATTTCTTCTGGACCTTTAACTGATAGTAACCCGAGCGTAGGTCAATCCTGGAAAACACTCAAGCACCTTGTAGCTGATCAAACAAATCATCTATATGGGGCAGTGGATACTTATTCTTCACTATAAGCTTATTTAGCTCTCTGTAATCCACACACATTTTGAGGGTCCCGTCTTTCTTCTTGACAAATAGAAAGGCCGCACCGCAGGGTGAAAAATTGGGTCAAATGAAACCCTTATCCAGCAACTCTTCAAGCTGAGTTTTCAACTCTCAATTCAGCAGGCGCCAATCTGTATGGATTCTTAGACACTGGCGCGGAACTCGGATATACATCGATGATGAATTCAATCTCTTTGACCTTCATGGAATAAGAAATAGGCTATCCACTCCATCTGTTCATCGCCTGATAAGAAAACTCGGCTTTACCCGGGGGTCGAAAGGTCACAATTCTGGATCGACAATCGATGGTGGCGAAATACTGTGAAAGCCAGTCCATCCCTAAAATAAGATCATAGATCTCTATGCCCATAACAATCAGGCGAGCATAGAGGGTACTGTTCCCAATCGAGACAATATTGCCTTGGACAACATAACCTGACTACATACGCTCTCCTGAAGGTAGCATCACACTATACTTGCATTCAGCTAACTCAGGCACAAGCTTCAGTCTAGACACACAAGCAGTGGAAACAAAAGAGTGCGTAGCCCCCGTGTCTATCAAAGAAAATACTGCTACGTCCATAATCAAAATAGTACCTGCTATCACTGAGGGCTGAGCCTCGTCGTCAACATCACCAGGCTCAATAAAGGCAAATATCCTCGGGGTCACTCTTCTCTGTTCAGTAGCTGCCCTCAGACAGTTCTGAGCAAAATGGCCGATCTCTCCACATTTGTAGCAACTGTTCGTACCCAATCGACAAGCGCCGTAGTGTTCCTTCTGACACTTAGGAAAAACAGGCTTCTGAGTAGCCCCTTGGACTTGCTTCCCTTTCCCTGCGTACCTTGTCCTCATTAACCCTATCCAACCGACTTGTTTCCCTTTGCCTTGATCCCCTTTACCATCGTAGGGCCTTTTTGCACCCTTCTGCTGTTGTTGTGGCTGTCCCTTCGGTTGCCAGCTCTAATTCTGAGGCCGTGGCTGTATCTCTCGAAAAAAACCTCTAGCTAGCTCTCTCGGTTTGGCATAACTTTGATCAACAGCCTCAATCTCAAATGCCCTGGCCACAATCTCATCGTCTGACACATTCTGCACCCCTGATACGGTAAGACTCCTCCGAATTTCTTGACCAAGTCCCTGTATAAATCTGCGTACCTTGTCCTCATTAACACTGACCTGCTGCAGCGCGAACCGGGACAAAGCCTCAAACCTCCTCACATAGTCGGCAATTGAACCAACCTGCCGCAATTGCATGAACTCTACCATCTTCGCCTCCCGCACTGTATGGCTGAAGTACTTGTCATAAAATATCATTTTGAAACGCTCCCAACTCATAATCATCACATCGGTTGTTACCTTAATAGAATCCCACCAAAATCGGGCATCTAGTGCTAAGTGGTAACTCACTAACGCAACCTTCTCTCCATCCTCAAATGCTTGCGTAGGCCAGCATGTCTTCCATGGTTCGAATCCACTCCTCGACTGAAGAGGGATCCGTAGACTGTCCATTGAACACAGGAAGTTGGAGCTTCTGAAATCTCTTGATCCCTCGATTACCCGACGTCGCTGTCTCCCGAGCTCTAATGCCCTCTCGGTCTATTAGGGTGCCCAACTGCTGGGACTGTCTCTCCATCTGTTGGGCCTGTCGCTCCATGTGTTGGGACTGTTGGGCAATAAAATCCTTAAGGTGGTTTATCGTATCATCTCTATCATCTCGGTCATTTCCTCGACGCACCATATTTCTATAACTCTTATAAAGGTTAAAAGCAAATAACTCTAAGAAATCGAAATCAAATAAAACTTTTAAACATACTTACAGTTGAGGAAGGATGTCTGCGTAGTGGTTGTGCAGTCGAGCAGTCTACAGAACCATTTTTAAAACCCAGGGGCTCTGATACCATAACTTGTAGCGACCCTAATACTGTACCCTTATTTTCCCGTATAAATTTTTTTATCCTTATAAACTTCGTAACTTTTAAGCAGAATTTAATTCGTTGACTAAATTGTTAAAATCGTTCGTAACTATTTTGAAAACCACTTTAATAAAACTTAAAACAATTGAAATAAAACAATTAAAACAAATGTTTAAAACAATTAAAAACATTTAAATCATCAGCCAAAACACTGAGGGGCAGAAGGGACATTTGTCCCAAAATCTATAGGGGCGATCGATCGCCCATATCAGGCAATCGATCGCCAACATACAAGATTGGGGGGGGGGGGGGAGCAATCGTTGGCCCCCCACAGTGGTGATTGATCGCCAGGCTCTCTGGAAAAATTCAAGAGAGCGGCGATCATCCTGCCGATCAATGGCGATCGAACGGCAGGTTCTCTGCCTCCTCTTTTTTTTTCTTTCCTCTTCTTTCTTTCTTTTCCCTGCATACTTATACACCTAACACACAACTTCACACTTTCATCATAAAATTGCCCAATACTCGTACATCTCCTATAATCTCACTCAAACCGACTCAAAACGTATTTACACGAAATACCTTTTCACAAAAATGAACTGCGTGGATCCATTTAAAAATCGAACGTGTCCCTATAATATAAATCATCAAGCAGTTCCAGTATATCATCGATAAAATACTTTTCAAAGCAGTTTATAAAACAGGTTTTTAAAACACAAAATATAAACCTATCAACTAACCAGATCCCAAGCATCCTAATATGTACAATCTATACAATTTCTCCTATGATCTAACTATCGTATCCCCAAATACTTACATACATTTACTTTCCCGCGGGTCAAAAGGCGCCTCGACTGCCCAGCACACTCCCACGGGCCATCCTTCATCAACTGCATCATTCCTCAGGTGGAGGGACCTCGTCCTCACCTTGCTCAATGTCACCTACACCATAAAGACACCTATGAGATAAAAATCTCAGTAAATTCTACGTAAATGCCTATGCATGATCATGTATGCTCAATCCTATAAAAACCGTCCATGTCATTTCATATATCAATACGTGTTAGTCTATGGATATCGGAAACGCTCGACAGATAGATAGGGCACGTCAAGCGAATAGACAGCCCACACCATCTGAAGGGAGGAAACCTGCTCACCACAGAACGCCAGGTCTGAACCTCATCCCTGATAACCCCATGTCATGGTTGTTTAGTGTTATACTTTACTTGCCTTACATACATGTTCTTTTCATGAAATCTATACGTAAATTCATTTTCAAGACGTTTTGAAACCATGATGCATGAACAGTTCAATATAAACATACATAAAGAGCATACCATCAAAACGCTACAAATATCATCAAAACACTACAAATACCGTCACAGCAATTAACCTATAAAGCAACCGAACCTAAACTACCCAACCAAAACAATTAGACAAAACAATGACCAACATAAACAATTAAGCACCAATGTATCCTCAACACGATTTCCGACATATGGTGTAGGCTAATCGGCCACAGTAAGTCACGAGAACTTACCTCGTGCGCGTTGAACTTCAAGCTCCGTCCACGAGAATTGTTCACCTAAGCAATTTCACAACAATCGTCGTTAAACGAGTTTAAACATTAAACATCCAAATTTACCAAATCCTTAACTAAGGAAATTTCTAAAAATCTAACTTAACTAATCGAGGCATTTTAACAACAATTAATGCTCGATACCTCGAAACCGCCATTAACGAGTTTTTCCAAAACCCGAAATTCATAAATCCTTAACACTTGTCTTAAATAGGTTAACTTCGTCCAATAACGCTCAACACGTCCATTATATTCACAAATACGGTAAATCTATCGATTTCAAACCCTAATCATATTTTTGCAAAACCCTAAACGAAACCCTAATCGTTTAAACTCCGTAAAAATCAAACGTAAACCTTCTAGAGCTATAGAATCATACCTAGGGTCGGGATTGGAGAAGAAAACGCAAAGAACGGAGGTTGATCGGAGAGGAAACGTCGTTGGAAGGGAGAACGCCGTGAGAGGCGATGAAAAATCACCAGAGAGAGAAATGTACAGAGAAGAAAATTGTGAAGTATTTCTGGAGAAGAGGGATTTGTGTTTTTAATTAAAGTTTTACTTGGCAGATTACCATTTCGCCCTTCCTTTGATTTTTCTATTTGTTTCATTCATTGTTTCGTTAATTGTCTAACGATTCTGTTTCTCCAAACTTCCTTATTTCGCAAATAAATCCAACTTATTACTAGGGTTCTATTAAAACTGTCCGTTCGCAAATCGGACCACGTTTACTATTTTTACCACAACGTCCTTTATATTACGAGAAATGTAATTCTCGTAAAATTAGCATTACGACTCCTAAAATTCTCGAAATTTTCTTAAAATTTATATTAATTATTAGGATTGTAATAACGCTTTCTTTTCACGAAACCGACTTAATTTGATATAATTAAAAAAATTCCATTATACATATATAATACAAAAATTCTGTAAATTCGGGTGTTACATGAAGAACAAAGTGAATATGAGGAAATGTCTTATGCTCAAGAGGATCCTTTCTCTTGACACTTAAAAGGCCTCTAACTATCAAGAGCCAAGAAGTAGAATTTCAAGGGAAGCAAGATTTTGATGACCATTGCTTGAGCAAGGGAAAAGTCTACATTTTTTTTGTACGCCCCCGAACCCGCCCAGGCTCAGTGCGCTACTTTGCTAACTCAACCCGTGTTAAAACGGCGTTTAAATAAGTTTTCTTAAACTTTTCGACTTGATTTCGGGTTTTATTAACCCTCGAAAAATATCGAAAAAAGTGCAAAAATACATGTAAAATACGTCGGGTTGAAATAATTCAGGAATAGGAAAAACTTTAAAATTTTATTTTTATTTTATTTTATTTTTTCCTCACGGGTGGCGATCGATCGCTACATGGAGGCGATCGATCGCCACCCCCTCGGGTGCTACAGTGCCCGAGAGGGCGCGAGCAGCGATCGATCGCTGCTCGATCGTGCAGCGGCGCCCAGCGCGCCCTGCGCCCCTTCCTACGTGCCCCTCACGCCCCAGCGACCCACAACAGCCCACTTCTCTTTTCTTCAAATATTTCCCAAGCCAAACTTCTCCAAATTTCCCAAAATTTTTACCACTCTCTCCCGACACTCTAAACTCCGTGTCCCGTAAAAAGTTGAGAAATCGACTTAAAATGGATAACGAAAATATGTAGCAAAACAAACCCGACATTATTGACTTTTTAACAAAAACCGACAATATAACGGCTAAAAGTTTCTGATCCCAAAAACCTGAAAAACAAACAACATTTAAACACAATTTAACCCAATTCACACCAGAATCAACCCACCACTATTTACACCAATCCGGTCTAACCAAACTAACCAAAACATATCCAACTATGAAAACAAAATCTCACAAAACTAACCACCAAATATCCAAACCTAACTACCAACCACACCTCCGAGAATCAGGTCAAAGCGCCCCTACAAATGGTGTAACGACCCCAGTAGAGCCGAGACCAAATCATGACTCTTTTAGAATTGACCATATATCCTTAACTTTCCTTTGTTCTCTCTTTTTTTTATATTTTCTTTTATATCATAACTTAGTTCAAGAAATCACATGTATTCATTAGGCATCGCTCGGCAGTGTAATACATTACACCTCTACCGGCGGACAACGGCGTTTCACGGTGCATAATTAAACATCGCCCGGTCACTAACCGACAAAACATTACTTATATCCTCCGGTAAAGAGAACACCTACATCGCCCGGTCACTAAGCGACAAAACATCACTTATATCATCCAGTAAAGAGAACACCTACATCGCCCGGTGATCAACAATCATTCACTATCCACCGATGACGTCAGCCGGATGATGTCTTCATCCATCAAAGGCATCATCCGGTGGACAGGTGCAATGCACGTGACTCACTTACCTCATCCGACAGGAGACATCATCCGGTGAAACGAACGACTAAATACTATACTTACATCATCCGGCGAGTAACACTCGACATCATCCGATGACGTCAGCTGGAAGACTCAAACGATTAACTTCTATCATTCGACATCCGCCGATGACGTCAGCTGGATGATACACTCATCCGACTCCTATCACTCAGCAGTAAAACATGATAATCATCAAGTAACTTCAACCACAGAAGGTACCCCGACTCTCATAGATTTCAACTTGGTAGGCATAACTTTAAACGAATAAAATCATAAACTCATTCAGGATACGTGAAGCGAAGACTTAGTTAAAATAACCCTTTCCATATTCTTATAATTATTCCCAGACTCAGTAGTTAAACCAGACAATTTCAAAAGCTCAATGTTAAATATATTCTCATCCTACTTATACTTCCATATTCGTAATCATCACTAAAATCATAAGAACATTAACCGGGGGGGCGTCTTGTTCGCCATCCAGCCACAGAATTGCTCTCTAAACACCTTCCAGCAACCAAACTCAGACATCTTAATTAACTTTGAGATCCTTACCTGAAAAACCTCGTCACCTATATCATGAGGTTTAAACTATAAGCCTAATGCTTAGTAAGGAATGCAAACAACATGTATTCATGCATCTATAGTTGAGAGAACACATGTTCTGATCATTTATCATTCTGTTTCTATTCATCATTTTCATCATATGGATTAAGGGAGATTTGTGCCGTAAAAGGGGGTTGACAGTAATTTGATCATATTCCCTTTCGGGTCGTATTCATGGTCCCTCTTTGGGACTGTGACATGCGTCAACCCGCCCCCAACCCTCCTTAATCATGTTGTATGGGATCGTTTTCATATTCATTCTCATATCTTGTTCATGGAGAAAACATGCTCATAAATCATTTTCATGTGTTTGCGAAGAAATCATGAATGCATGCCATGATGTTCTTAAATCATCAGACTAGGAAATTATCATACTAGACAGTCGACTTCATGGGCTCTAACAGAACATCACATAACATAGTTCTCAAACATCCATAAATCATCCAAGTAACAAACCATTTACTAACTTAAAATAAACATCACATAAGTAACAGACAATAACTTAAATAACTTCTAATCATCATATCAGTTTCTACCTAGCATCCTTATGATGTAGGGCTCTAATGGCCGGGAATCCTACACATTCACTTACCTGGTTCCCTTAGCAACTTGAGCTCCTTTTCTTCAGACTTCTTCACCTAAAACATTCACATTGCAGTAGTTAAAAATGAAAATCTTAATAGTCCTAATCACAAATCTTCCTAGAATCTAATAACTAAAGTCATTCCGAATCCTTAGTCTAGTTCTCTGTGTGCAGTCTGAAATCCAAAACCAAAACAGCTGGGTTCAACTAACGATTAATCAGGATCGGTTATATTAATGTCCAGAATCGATTCGGAAATGCCATCACCAAACACCGATAAATGTTCCTAATATCCGGCCATTGAAGAATCTTGAGACATGGGTCTAGTTGAAAACAGAGTTCCAACAAACTACCGGCAATACATTGACTAAGTCTATCTCGAAGTAGGTTATCGGAGTGGAGGCGTGGAGAAAGCGATCGCCAAAGAGGGAATCGCGACAGAGAAAAGTTCTGGAAGCGCAGGAATCGCCGAGAGGGAATGTCGCTACAGTGGGGTTTAAAAGTGAGGATTAAGGTTTCCATTTTATATTTTATAGTAATACGATCCTTCCTAATTACCATTTGGCCACCCCAAAACTAGAAAATCAAATAAAACTTGGCATTAAAATTAAATCAAGTATTAATAATAAAGGTGCCAGTTAATTCGTTAATGAAAATCCATGGCAGACGATTGTCGGGTGTACAAATGGCCCGCCACCATCGAGCTCGTGGATCTCCAACTGCTCCTAGTCCTGATCCTTGCTCTCAGGCTCACCTGTAAATGCTCCGTCCACTACACACAAAACACACACACACACGTAAGCTTACGCTTAAGCAAGTAGGGAATAACAAATGTAACTACTAAAATGCAACTTTACACTCTAGGCGGTTCAATACATTCTCCTTTTATAAATCTTTTTACCCGTGCATCTTTCCTAGAGACCCTCTAGGTGCTCTACGACACTATCCCCGGCAAATGACAGATTCAACCGACAGATTTAGGAAAATCAGACTACCTGATAACTCTAAAATTAGAGATCATCCATGCAATCTTTAAAACAGAAGCGTATTCTAAAACATTTCAGAACAGTTAGAGCATGGTTAACTGTCAATACTGCGTTTTAAAGCGTTTTTGACTCAGAAACTTACAGTTTTCAAGAATATGAGATCGATAAGACACACTTTAAATCGACAGATTTACGGAAATCAATTACATGGATAGTTCCAAAACAGGACTTCATCCATGCATGAATTAGTAGAAACATGTCCAAACAACTTCAGAATACTTTAGCTATTAAACTTAACTGTCAAATACAGTGGTTCTAAAACTGAAACATCAGAAACTTGTACCACGGATTTCACAAAATCTAGGGACAGCACAGACTTACATAGTTACAGAAATTTACCAAAAGATGAGTTTTCTCCAGAGTTTTTAACACAACAAAAATCAGGATTTCAGAAAAAACCTTTACAGAAACCTTGAACAGAAATCATGTCTGGCTACAGCAACCAAACCCCCATGAGCTCGATCCACCAGCACTAATCATCCGACTGAGGCCACAAAGTCCTCATTTTGGGTTCAGTTACCTACATCAGAGAGTTCACTATGAGTCTAAAATCAGTAAGCAAATATAGGGAATGCAGTTGAGCAACATGCTATGCATGCGGTTTTCAGAAATCGGTGACAGTCAGAGTATTAAGTTACAAGTGGCAGTAGAATTGTCAACGGCTTGTACGGACTTTGAAATATTATATTATATATTATTTCATTATTTAATGGCATTTCGAAATATGTCTTAAATCAGGTCCCGATTACGAAATGGAAAGCGTCATTACGATCAA
>CM039503.1:30971918-31027623 GCA_022432975.1 Begonia masoniana | reverse complement strand
CAGAAAAGGTAAGGCAAAGATGTATTTAAAACGAGGGCGGGAACTGGCGGAAGACCTGGAGGAAGATGTGGTTGACGACTTCGGCAGAAGATGCATTTGCCAAAGACGAAAAGTAGGATGACGGCAGTCGGTAGAGGAGAATTTTTAAAACAGAACGAATTACACTACCACGGTGGATTGTATAAGACAAAATAGATGACGTCATCGGAAGATGTGAGGACGTCATCGGCAGATAAAGGATAAACGTATCGGAAGTGTGATGACGTCATCGGAAGATGTGAGGACGTCATCGGCAGATAAAGGATAAACGTATCGGAAGTGTGATGACGTCATCGGAAGATGTGAGGACGTCATCGGCAGATAAAGGCAGTAAACGTAATCGGCAGAAGAAAAGCTGTGGTGACGTCATCGGAAGAGGAGATGACGTATAGGAAGATGAAGTTAAACCTAAGAGACAGATGAAACCGACAGATAGTAACTAGACTGATGAAATCAACGAAAACAGAATAGAATTAGAAATGGCATTCAACACCAACACTACACACGTAGAGGGCCAATCTATTACTAGACCCCCATTCTTTGATGGAAATGACTATGTTTATTGAAAGTCTAGGATGAGAATTTTTGTTTGGGCTATGGATTATGAACTGTGGAATATTATAGAGAATGGTCGATACATAGCTGTAAAAACTGAGAATTGGTGTTAGTACTCCTAAAGCGTTACATGAACTAACTGATTTAGATACAAAGAATTTGAGCCTGAATGCTAAGGCAATAAACACCTTGTACTGTGCTCTAAATAGAGATGAATTTAATAGAGTACGAAGGATGTGATAGTGCTCAAGAAATATGGCACTTACTAGATGTTACACATGAGGGAACGAATCAGGTTAAAGAGAGTAAATTTAGTATGCTGGTACATGAATATGAGCTGTTTTCGATGGAGAAAGATGAGACTATTTCCTCCATGTTTACTCGATTTACCAATATTACTAATGGCTTAAAAGTTCTTGGAAAGACCTATTCAGGTGAAGAACTTGTGAGAAAGATCCTTCGGTGCCTACCGAGAGCCTACAACCAAAAGTGACTGCCATACAAGAAGCTTAGGATCTCAAGGTTCTCAAGCTAGAAAAACTCATTGGCTCTCTAATGACTCATGAGATAACCATGAGAGCCAATGACAAGGAAGATCTCAAGGAGAAAGAGATCAACAGAAAGAAGGATATTGCACTCAAATCTTCCTCAAGTAAACAAGAAGATTCTGAGGAAGAAGAAGATGAGGAGGACATAGCCCTCATCACTAGAAGATTCAGTAGATTTCTCCAGCGGAAAAGATTGAATGGGAGGAAATTCTCAAAGGGAGAAAAGCTTCAAAAGGATAAGGAGATTACCTGCTATGAATGTGGGAAGCCTGGACACATCAAGGCCGAGTGTCTACAAGCAAAGAAGAATCCCAAGAAATTCAAGAAGAAAGCTATGAAGGCCACTTGGGATGACAGTGAGAGTGACACCTCTTCAGAAGATGAGGAAGTTGCCAATCTGTGCTTCATGGCCAAGGAGGATAAGGTTAGTCATTCTTCTAACGATAGTGAAGTAGATGAGGAATATGACTTAATTGATGCATTTAACAATTTAGTAAAGCAATTTGGCATGCTAAAAACTAAATACAATCTGTTGAAAAAGGAAAATGCAAGTTTAGTTGAAAAGCATGCTAAAGAAGTCGACTCGCATGAAAAGGAAATTAGTGATCTGAAGATTAAGAATAAGAATTTAAATGACATTGTACTTAAGTTCACTAATGGTAGCAAAAACTTAAATATGCTATTAGGTAGTCAAAGGAGTGACTTTTGATAAAGCAGGATTAGGTTATGAAAAATCTAATAAAAAGAAAGTTTAGAAGAATTTCTTTGTTAAATCATCTATCTGCTACGCATATAATGAAGTAGGACATAAATCTTTTGTATGTCCTCTAAAAGTAAACAATGTTAAATCTGGTGGTAAACTGCAATGGGTTCCTAAGGGGACCAGACCTAACACTACGACCCAAAAGATTTGGGTACCTAAGAAGACCTACTTGATCACTGTCTTGCAGGTTGATTGCTCTCCCGAGAAAAATCAATGGTACCTCGACAGTGGATGCTCGAAGGCATATGACGGGAGACTCAACAAAGTTTGCTTTTGTCAACAAGAAGAAAGGGAATAGTCACTTTTTGTGGAAATAATCAAAAGGGAAAAATTGTTGGCATCGACAATATAGGTAATCCTGCCAATCCTATTATCGAAAATGTGTTATTAGTAAAAGGATTAAAGCATAACTTGTTAAGTATTAGCCAATTGTGTGACAAAGGATATAAAGTAACATTTAAATCAATTGCATGTGTGATTAAAGATGTTTCAAACAGCAAGATTCTGTTCAAAGAATATAGAAAAGAGAATGTTTATATTATTGATTTAGATAATTTTGAACATATTAATGAAAAATTCTTTGCTGTGAATCTGTTAGTTGATAGTTGGACTTGACATAGAAGACTAGGTCATGTAGGCATGGATACCTTAGCTAAGATTACTAAGAATAATTTAGTTAAAGTGCTTCCAAAAATATCCTTTGAGAAGGATAAAGTCTGTCAAGCTTGCCAAATGGGCAAGCAGATCAAAATTTCCTTTGCATCAAAGAATGCAATCTCTACTTTCAAGCCTCTTCAACTTCCTCACGTGGACCTCTTCCGTCCTTCAAATATTGCTAGCCTAGGAGGCAAATATTATGCCTTTGTCATTGTAGATGATTTCTCTAGATTTACTTGAGTGTTCTTTCTAAAGTCAAAGGATGAAACTTTTGACACCTTCTCTAACTTTAGGAAGAGAGTTCAAAATGAAAAGGAGCTCATCATTGTTGCTATTCGTAGTGATCATGGTGGAGAATTTGAAAATGAGAAATTTGAACTCTTGTGTATCAATTATGGAATTGAGCACAATTTCTCCTCCCCTAGAACCCCTCAACAAAATAGTGTTGTTGAGAGGAAAAATAGGTTTCTTCAAAAGCTGGCTCAAACCATGCTCAATGAGAATTCACTTCCAAAGTACTTCTGGGCAGAAGCTGTGTCCACAGCTTGTTATGTGCTAAACCGGGTCTCCATAAGACCTATTCTTGAGAAAACTTCTTATGAGCTTTGGAATAGAAAAATTCCTACTATCAAATACTTTAGAGCTTTTGGTTGTAAAATTCTAAACACCTAAGGATAACTTAGGAAAATTCGATTTCAAATTTGATCTTGGAATTTTTCTTGGTTATTCTCTTTCCAGTAAAGCATATAGGGTGTTCAACAAAAGAACACTAGTTATAGAAGAATCCGTGCATGTGAATTTTGATGAGACCCCTCATTCCACAATCAATGATGATGGGGATGATATGTTAGAAAAGCAACTGGATTCCCTCTCCTTAGAAAAAACTGTAGAAATCATTTAAGGAGAAAATTCTCTAGGAACTTCCTCTAAATCTCTAGAAATTGTTCATGTCAAGAATGACAAGGATGCACTTCCCAGAGATTGGAAATATGTCAAAAATCATTCTTTAGATGAAGTCCTAGGTGATCCAACACTAGGAGTCAAAACTAGAGCCTCCCTTAGAAATCTCTATGCAAATGTTGCTTTCATCTCTCAAATAGAGCCTAAGAAGTTTGAAGAAGCCGAATTGGAAGAAAATTGGATAGTTGCAATGCAAGATGAATTAAACCAATTTGAAAGAAACAACATTTGAGAACTTGTTTCAAAACCCAGTGATCATCCCATTATTAGAACCAAATGGGTATTTAAGAATAAGATGGATGAAAATGGGATTGTGGTCAAAAACAAGGCTAGACTAGTTACCAAAGGTTACAATCAAGAAGAATGAATAGATTTTGAAGAAACTTTTACACCCGTAGCTAGACTAGAATCAATCAAGATGCTCTTAGCTTATGCTTGCTATAAAAACTTCACACTCTTTCAAATGGACGTTAAGAGTGCTTTTTTAAATGCTTATATCTTGGAAGAAATTTATGTAGAGCTAGGATTTGAAATCTATGACAAACCTGACCATGTCTATAAGCTTAGAAAAGCTCTATACGGATTTAATCAAGCTCCTAGAGCTTGGTACGATAGGTTGAAGAATTTTCTTAAGAAAAGGAAGTTCAAAAAGGGTAATACCGATTCAACCCTTTTTTACTATGCAAAAGGACAATGACATACTTATAGTTCAAATTTATGTAGATGACATCATATTCGGTTCTACAAATGTTTTACTTTGTGATGAGTTTGCCACTATTATGCAAAGTGAATTTGAGATGAGTATGATGGAGGAGTTAAAATTCTTCTTAGGATTTCAAATTAGTCAAAAATCAGATGACATTTTCTTCTGTCAAGAAAAATACATCAAAGATCTCCTAAAAATTTGGATTAGAGTCCTCTAAGTCCTCTAGAACTCCCATGAGCACAACTACAAAATTGGACAAAGAAGAAAATGGGATATGTGTGGATATTAAGAAGTATAGAGGTATGATTGGGTCTCTATTATACTTAACAGCTAGCAGGCCAGATATCCTATTTAGTGTGTGCTTGTGTGCTAGATTTCAAGCTTCCTCTAAAGAATCACACTTAACTGCTGTCAAAAGAATATTCAAATATCTAAGTGGGACATATGATTTAGGTTTATGGTATTCAAAGGGTACTTCATTTGATCTAATTAGATACTCTGATTCTGATTAGATACTCATGATTCTCCGGTGGAATCTCCTCCTATTCGGGATGTTTTTCTTAGTCAACTAGGGGCTATCATTGTAACGCCCCCCGAACCCACCCCGGGCCCGGTGCGCTACTTGGCTAGCTAACCCGGCGTTTAAAACGTTAATTAAAATAATTTTCATAAAATTCCCGGCTCGGGTTTTGGGTTTTTCGGAACCCTCGATTTTTTTCTTGGAAAACATGTCTAAAATATGTTAAAATAGCATTGGAAAAATGTTGGGTTAAAATGATTAGGAAGTAGGAATTAAAAGCAAATTTTTTTTAAAAAAATAAAGTGGGCGCTGCTGTCGCCGCGCCCACGCGATCCCCTGGCGCTCAGCCCACGCGCGCCCAGCGCGCTTGCTGATTTTCGGAGTCGATATCCCTCCGAAGTGCCAATTTGCTGTGCACCGAAGTGCCAATTTGCTGTGCACCGAAGTGCCAATTTGCTGTGCACCGAAGTGCCAATTTGCTGTGCACCGAAGTGCCAATTTGCTGTGCACCGAAGTGCCAATTTGCTGTGCACCGAAGTGCCAATTTGCTGTGCACCGAAGTGCCAATTTGCTGTGCACCGAAGTGCCAATTTGCTGTGCACCGAAGTGCCAATTTGCTGTGCACCGAAGTGCCAATTTGCTGTGCACCGAAGTGCCAATTTGCTGTGCACCGAAGTGCCAATTTGCTGTGCACCGAAGTGCCAATTTGCTGTGCACCGAAGTGCCAATTTGCTGTGCACCGAAGTGCCAATTTGCTGTGCACCGAAGTGCCAATTTGCTGTGCACCGAAGTGCCAATTTGCTGTGCACCGAAGTGCCAATTTGCTGTGCACCGAAGTGCCAATTTGCTGTGCACCGAAGTGCCAATTTGCTGTGCACCGAAGTGCCAATTTGCTGTGCACCGAAGTGCCAATTTGCTGTGCACCGAAGTGCCAATTTGCTGTGCACCGAAGTGCCAATTTGCTGTGCACCGAAGTGCCAATTTGCTGTGCACCGAAGTGCCAATTTGCTGTGCACCGAAGTGCCAATTTGCTGTGCACCGAAGTGCCAATTTGCTGTGCACCGAAGTGCCAATTTGCTGTGCACCGAAGTGCCAATTTGCTGTGCACCGAAGTGCCAATTTGCTGTGCACCGAAGTGCCAATTTGCTGTGCACCGAAGTGCCAATTTGCTGTGCACCGAAGTGCCAATTTGCTGTGCACCGAAGTGCCAATTTGCTGTGCACCGAAGTGCCAATTTGCTGTGCACCGAAGTGCCAATTTGCTGTGCACCGAAGTGCCAATTTGCTGTGCACCGAAGTGCCAATTTGCTGTGCACCGAAGTGCCAATTTGCTGTGCACCGAAGTGCCAATTTGCTGTGCACCGAAGTGCCAATTTGCTGTGCACCGAAGTGCCAATTTGCTGTGCACCGAAGTGCCAATTTGCTGTGCACCGAAGTGCCAATTTGCTGTGCACCGAAGTGCCAATTTGCTGTGCACCGAAGTGCCAATTTGCTGTGCACCGAAGTGCCAATTTGCTGTGCACCGAAGTGCCAATTTGCTGTGCACCGAAGTGCCAATTTGCTGTGCACCGAAGTGCCAATTTGCTGTGCACCGAAGTGCCAATTTGCTGTGCACCGAAGTGCCAATTTGCTGTGCACCGAAGTGCCAATTTGCTGTGCACCGAAGTGCCAATTTGCTGTGCACCGAAGTGCCAATTTGCTGTGCACCGAAGTGCCAATTTGCTGTGCACCGAAGTGCCAATTTGCTGTGCACCGAAGTGCCAATTTGCTGTGCACCGAAGTGCCAATTTGCTGTGCACCGAAGTGCCAATTTGCTGTGCACCGAAGTGCCAATTTGCTGTGCACCGAAGTGCCAATTTGCTGTGCACCGAAGTGCCAATTTGCTGTGCACCGAAGTGCCAATTTGCTGTGCACCGAAGTGCCAATTTGCTGTGCACCGAAGTGCCAATTTGCTGTGCACCGAAGTGCCAATTTGCTGTGCACCGAAGTGCCAATTTGCTGTGCACCGAAGTGCCAATTTGCTGTGCACCGAAGTGCCAATTTGCTGTGCACCGAAGTGCCAATTTGCTGTGCACCGAAGTGCCAATTTGCTGTGCACCGAAGTGCCAATTTGCTGTGCACCGAAGTGCCAATTTGCTGTGCACCGAAGTGCCAATTTGCTGTGCACCGAAGTGCCAATTTGCTGTGCACCGAAGTGCCAATTTGCTGTGCACCGAAGTGCCAATTTGCTGTGCACCGAAGTGCCAATTTGCTGTGCACCGAAGTGCCAATTTGCTGTGCACCGAAGTGCCAATTTGCTGTGCACCGAAGTGCCAATTTGCTGTGCACCGAAGTGCCAATTTGCTGTGCACCGAAGTGCCAATTTGCTGTGCACCGAAGTGCCAATTTGCTGTGCACCGAAGTGCCAATTTGCTGTGCACCGAAGTGCCAATTTGCTGTGCACCGAAGTGCCAATTTGCTGTGCACCGAAGTGCCAATTTGCTGTGCACCGAAGTGCCAATTTGCTGTGCACCGAAGTGCCAATTTGCTGTGCACCGAAGTGCCAATTTGCTGTGCACCGAAGTGCCAATTTGCTGTGCACCGAAGTGCCAATTTGCTGTGCACCGAAGTGCCAATTTGCTGTGCACCGAAGTGCCAATTTGCTGTGCACCGAAGTGCCAATTTGCTGTGCACCGAAGTGCCAATTTGCTGTGCACCGAAGTGCCAATTTGCTGTGCACCGAAGTGCCAATTTGCTGTGCACCGAAGTGCCAATTTGCTGTGCACCGAAGTGCCAATTTGCTGTGCACCGAAGTGCCAATTTGCTGTGCACCGAAGTGCCAATTTGCTGTGCACCGAAGTGCCAATTTGCTGTGCACCGAAGTGCCAATTTGCTGTGCACCGAAGTGCCAATTTGCTGTGCACCGAAGTGCCAATTTGCTGTGCACCGAAGTGCCAATTTGCTGTGCACCGAAGTGCCAATTTGCTGTGCACCGAAGTGCCAATTTGCTGTGCACCGAAGTGCCAATTTGCTGTGCACCGAAGTGCCAATTTGCTGTGCACCGAAGTGCCAATTTGCTGTGCACCGAAGTGCCAATTTGCTGTGCACCGAAGTGCCAATTTGCTGTGCACCGAAGTGCCAATTTGCTGTGCACCGAAGTGCCAATTTGCTGTGCACCGAAGTGCCAATTTGCTGTGCACCGAAGTGCCAATTTGCTGTGCACCGAAGTGCCAATTTGCTGTGCACCGAAGTGCCAATTTGCTGTGCACCGAAGTGCCAATTTGCTGTGCACCGAAGTGCCAATTTGCTGTGCACCGAAGTGCCAATTTGCTGTGCACCGAAGTGCCAATTTGCTGTGCACCGAAGTGCCAATTTGCTGTGCACCGAAGTGCCAATTTGCTGTGCACCGAAGTGCCAAAAAACGCCTTTTTCGACTCTCTCGACTTTCCTTCACTTTCCTTCACTTTTCTACAATACCGACACCTCACAAAATCACGAAACTTTAACCACGTCATCCCGACATCCATAACTCATGTACCATAAATTCTTGAACAACCGTGACTTAAAACAATTAACAAAAAAAATAGAGAACTCAACCCCCACATTATGGTTTGAAAACCAAAAAGCGACACATATAACGGCTAAATTTTCAAAATCCAAAGCCTGAAAAGACAATACCTTAAAACACGATTTAACCCAACCAAATGACCAGATCAATCCAAACTACATTACATCAAACATAATTTAACCAAACGACTCTAAGATCCAATCCCACGACCACAATATGCACATTCACCACCATTATCACACACCAAATGCCAATTTGCTGTGCACCGAAGTGCCAATTTGCTGTGCACCGAAGTGCCAATTTGCTGTGCACCGAAGTGCCAATTTGCTGTGCACCGAAGTGCCAATTTGCTGTGCACCGAAGTGCCAATTTGCTGTGCACCGAAGTGCCAATTTGCTGTGCACCGAAGTGCCAATTTGCTGTGCACCGAAGTGCCAATTTGCTGTGCACCGAAGTGCCAATTTGCTGTGCACCGAAGTGCCAATTTGCTGTGCACCGAAGTGCCAATTTGCTGTGCACCGAAGTGCCAATTTGCTGTGCACCGAAGTGCCAATTTGCTGTGCACCGAAGTGCCAATTTGCTGTGCACCGAAGTGCCAATTTGCTGTGCACCGAAGTGCCAATTTGCTGTGCACCGAAGTGCCAATTTGCTGTGCACCAAAGTGCCATATTTGCTGTGCACCGAAGTGCCAATTTGCTGTGCACCGAAGTGCCAATTTGCTGTGCACCGAAGTGCCAATTTGCTGTGCCATATTTGCTGTGCACTGAAGTGCCATTTGCTGTGCACCGAAGTGCCATATTTGCTGTGCACCGAAAGTGCCAATTTGCTGTGCACCGAAAGTGCCAATTTGCTGTGCACCGCAGTGCCATATTTTCACACACACACACAACCAGCACAACGATAACACAACCGTAAGGCCGAACCACACCACACAATACCACACAACACGACGACTCAACGCAACAACACGACTAATCAACCAACCAGACAAGCAACTCCACGCCATCCCGAAGCAACATAATTGATTCAACGTAGCACGACACGAAGCAAAGCAATAACAAAGAAACCCTACCGTTCTCTGGTGTATGCCCGAAGGCAAAAGAATAACATCCACTAATTACCTGGATGCTCGGTTTCCACTGGCTTACTTTCACCGTCCAATTCACAACGCTCGGACGATCTTAATAATGAAACTTCACTTAATAAGTTACCAATAAATTCTAAAAATATTCTTAAACCTAACTAACCAACAACTAAGCAATTCTCACTTCTAAACACCTAAACCTGGTTTTGCACAAATTACCGGCGTCCAACTTTAAACGGCCCTAACTTTCTCATTTTTCAACGGAATTCGACGTGCCACCCCAACTCGGAAAGCTCTACACGTCTACTATCCATTGAAAAGCTTGAATTAAACAAATATACAGCTTAGCCAATCCAAAAATGGCCAAGACAGAATCGGCCATCACACTTATAAAACCGGTTTTTCCCGAATTTACTTTCAATCTTTAATCTAACTCCATAAATCATTTAAACTAACACATCCAACAACTAAATCACCAAAAGTGGAAAGAAAACACTCATTTCAAAACCAAATTTCGGAATCCCTAACCTAGGGTTTTCCAACATTCTTAAAATCCAACTAAAACTCTCAAAAACACTCTCAAACTTCATCAAAAGCTATATAATTCAAAACCCAAGTAAACTTACCTTTAAATCACTTGAAGAAATGGAGAAAGGAAGGAAGGGAATCGTTGGCTATGGAGGAGAGGGAGAGAGAGATCGATGGAGGAAAAGAAGAACCAAAATGAAATTCATCTTTTTCCTTTCTCTTTTATGCATTTAATTACCAAGTAAAATTACCACAAAGCCCTCCCTCCTAATCACTCAATCCAACGCCAAACACAACACCTTTCATCCACTTTAACTTCATTCTTCTTCCCACATTCTTCTTCCCACAATTTAATAAAATTTGATTGGTTGAAAGAAGTTGACTTTTTAAACAACCATCCTCCACCAATCACAAGTTGTTTTGACTTGTCAAACTCTCCAATTTCTAATACACTTCAATGCACACCTTACACTTGCATAATTAACCCCTCCTAATACAACGTAGGCTATGCACGCAATAAAAAATACTCGGGTGTTACAATCCACCCACCTTATAAAAATTTTGTCCTCAAAATTTACGTACCTGAACAATTCTGGATAACGCTCCATCATGTCCTGTTGACGCTCCCACGTTGCCTCCTCGATGTTGTGGTTACGCCACAGCACTTTCACTAGTGGAATATCTTTGCTGCGCAATTTCTTCACTGCATAATCCAATATTTCCACTGGTTGCTCCTCATAAGACAAAGTAGGTTGAACTTCGATCTCCTGTTGTACTACCACATGTGATGGATCTCTTAAACACTTCTGAAGCATCGACACATGGAATACATTATGCACTCCCTCCATCGAAGCTGGCAACTCCAACTGATACGCCGTTTTCCCCACTCGCCTCACAATAGGGAATGGACCAACAAATCTCGGGTTCAGCTTACCTCGCTTCCCGAATCTCATGACACCCTTAAATGGCGAGATCTTCAGGAAAACTTCATCGCCAACATCAAACTCCAGTTCCCTT
The DNA here is from genome assembly GCA_022432975.1 of Begonia masoniana. Lineage (NCBI taxonomy): Eukaryota > Viridiplantae > Streptophyta > Magnoliopsida > Cucurbitales > Begoniaceae > Begonia > Begonia masoniana. The sequence goes on along the minus strand of CM039503.1, from coordinate 31,016,700 downwards.
CTTCTACCATCGGCATAGCTCTTCTGACGACTCTGAGCTGTCAAAATACGCTGCCGAATAAACTGGATTTTATCAATAGTTTGTTGCAAAATTTCAGGACCAATCAAGCTGGATTCTCTGACCTCATCCCAATAAAGAGGTGATCTGCACTTTCTTCCATATAGAGCTTCGTATGGAGCCATACCAATAGTATCCTGATAACTATTGTTATACGAGAACTCCACCAACAGCAGATACCTACTCCAGGAACCCTGAAACTCCAACACACACGCTCGGAGCATATCCTCAAGAGTCTGAATAGTCCGTTCAGATTGTCCGTCTGTCTGAGGATGAAATGCTGTACTGAAGTTCAATCGAGTCCCCATCGCTTTATGCAAACTTTTCCAAAAATTAGATGTAAACCTCGGGTCCCTGTCCGATACTATAGAAATCGGCACTCCATGTAACCTCAGAATCTCTTGAATATAGAGTTCAGCAAACTGATCCATGCTATAAGTCATCTTCACCGACAGAAAATGAGCTGACTTTGTTAACCGGTCTACAATTACCCAAATACCGTTAAAGCCCTTCGTCGTCCTAGGCAATCCGACCACGAAGTCCATAGAAATCTGGTCCCACTTCCATTCAGGAACTGGCAATGGCTGTAACTGTAACACCCCTAATACTGTACCCATTTTTCCGTATAAATTTTCATTTTCTTTTATACTTAGCATTTATGCGGAAAACATTTTGAAATCAAACTAAATAAAACTTTTAGAACAATTATAAACATTTAATTTAAAACTATAAACAATTAAAACTATTTACAACATTAAATAAATCGCGGAGGGGCAAAACCGGGAAAACAGAGAGGAATGAAAGCAGCGATTGATCATTGTAGGCGCTGCACTTTGCAGCGCCCGATCGCTGCACTTTGCAGCGACCAGTCGCTGCACTTTGCAGCGACCAGTTTCTTTTGTTTCTCTCTGGAATCCGAGATTCCAGAGAGCAATCCAACCTACATTTCATACAATTCAACATACATTTTCATACAATTCAAGCGATACCTCATTCCATTTTCATTCTTTCCCTCTCGGTTAAACTTCCTAAACTCACACCATACTTTCGTAAAAACAAACCGCGTGGATACGTTTAAAAATCGACAATCCTTCCTATTTTCAATTTACCACGCAGTTCCAAAGTAGGTTTTTCCAAACAATTATAAAACAGTTCCAAAAACATTTAAAAGCATTAAACCTATCTAATATCAGATTCCAAACATCCTAATATGTTCTAACATTATACATATTCCCTCAAAATAACCCAGCACCCTCAAAATCTATACATACGTCCCCCACGGGTCGGTAAAGCATCGACTGTACAGCACACTACCGCAAGCATCATCCATCAACTAGGTCATGTCTCAGGTGGAGGGATCTCATCCTCACCTGGCTCGATGTCGCCTAAGACGTCACCTACACCATAATACACGCTATGAGATAAAAATCTCAGTAAGTTCTACGTAAATGCAAATGCGTGGTCATGCATGCTCAATGCTATGAAAACAGTCCATGTCAGTTCACATATCAGTACGTGTCAGTCTATGGTTATCGGAAACGCTCGACAGATAGATAGGGCACGTCCAGCGGTTAGACAGCCCGCACCATCTGAAGGGAGGGAAACCCGCTCACCACAGAACGTGTAACGACCCCGTTCCCAGCAAGATATTGTCCGCTCTAGGGATTGGGCCGCAGCCCAATATCCTCCCCTCACGGCTTTGTTTGGCGAGAGCACTTCCCGGAAGGTCACCCAACCTGGAATTACTCTCGCCGAAGCCCTCTTAACTTCGGAGTTCTTATGGAATCCGTTGTCAATTGTGCTCCAAAACGCGTCTTGCTATGTTGGGAGGGATCTCTTACATATGTTTCATTTCCACATACTTCCCCAAGCGCTGTGGGATTGTGACGACCCCCTCTTTACGACCTGTCACCTTCCGGCTCGCCCGCGCGGACATACCGCCATTCGGGTTCCGGTTCGTGCAGCCATCGTACCAGTACAGATTCGGGACTTACAGATTCGGGTCATCACAATCACCCCCCCTTGGGGGCCCAACGTCCTCGTTGGCCACAATTCCGGTTGGGTACAGGCTCTGATACCATTTGTAACGACCCCGTTCCCAGCAAGATATTGTCCGCTCTAGGGATTGGGCCACAGCCCAATATCCTCCCCTCACGGCTTTGTTTGGCGAGAGCACTTCCCGGAAGGTCACCCAACCTGGAATTACTCTCGCCGAAGCCCTCTTAACTTCGGAGTTCTTATGGAATCCGTTGTCAATTGTGCTCCAAAACGCGTCTTGCTATGTTGGGAGGGATCTCTTACATATGTTTCATTTCCACATACTTCCCCAAGCGCTGTGGGATTGTGACGACCCCCTCTTTACGACCTGTCACCTTCCGGCTCGCCCGCGCGGACATACCGCCATCCGGGTTCCGGTTCGTGCAGCCATCGTACCAGTACAGATTCGGGACTTACAGATTCGGGTCATCACAGAACGCCAGGTCTGAACCTCATCCCCGATAACCCCATGCCATGGTTGTTTACTGTGATACTTTACTTGCCTTTACGATGCATGTTCTTTTCATGAAATCCGTGCATAAATCCATTTTCATGTCGTTTTTAAAACCATGATGCATGAACAGTTCAATATACACGTAAAATAAACAATCAACATATATATACCATCAAAGACTACAAAAGCATAACTTATAACCTGTAAAAGACTAAACCTAACTACCCATCAAAGCAATTTAAAACAAACAATCCATTTAGATCCTCGACGCGACATCAAATTACGGTGTAGGCCAATCGGCCAAAGTAAGTCACGAGAACTTACCTTGAGCGCACAGATTCTCGAGCTTCGTCCAAGAGAGTCGTTCACCTAAGCAATTCAAAGCGTTTATCGTTAAAACGAATTTAAACTTCTAAACGTCCAAATTCAACGAAACCTTAACTAAGGAATTCCTTAAAACTTCTAACTCATCAAATCGAGATACTTAAACGACTAATTCACGCTCGATGGTTCGAAATTACAATTAGCGAACTTTTCCAAAAATTCCTAATTTTTAACCTTTTCACGATTTGATTTAACTTCGTCCAATAACGTCAAATACGTGCAATATATACTTAATCAAGGCTACCCTATTAATTACGAACCCTAATTCGCATTTTTGACGAAACCCTAACGAAACCCTAATTGTTTATTCTTCGTAAAACTCGAAATAAACGCTCTAAGAACGTAGATTCATACCTAGGATAGCGAGAGGAGGAAGAATCACGAAGAACGGAGGAGGAACGGAGGTCGGATCGTCAAGAAATCGCCGTCGGCCGAGAGCTTTTCGTGAAGGAAGGGTTCTCTGTCGTTTTCGTGAAACAGAGAAGAAGAGAGAAAGTGAGGGAGAGAAATCAATTTTAGGTTAATTTATAAATTTTGATTTGAAAATTACTAAAATGCCCTTATTTGCTTTTTATATAAGTTTCGTCATTCGTTTCGTTAATCGGCTAACAATTCGGATTCTCGAAAGTACCATATTTTGCCATTAACTCCTATTCATTGCCAGGGATTTATTAAAACTTTCCGTTTGCGATTCGGACTTCGTTTACTATTTTTACGAAAACGTCCTTTACATTACGAGAAATGTATTTACTCGGAATATAGCGTCTAAACTCCGAAAATTCTCATAATTTCCTTAAAATTCCTATTAATCGTTAAAGTCGTAATGACGCTTTCCGTTCGAGAAACTGACTTGATTCGACATATTTACCAAGAATGCCACATATATAAGAATATGAATATAATATATTAAAACCAAAAATCCGTACAAGCCGGATATTACATTCCACCCTCCTTATTCAGAATTTTGTCCACAAAATTAAATCACGCAAACAAATCAGGATACTTAGTCATCATATCCTGCTGTCGTTCCCACGTAGCCTCTTCCACCTCGTGGTTCCGCCATAGGACTTTGACTAGCGGAATCTCTTTGTTGCGTAGCACCTTGATGGAAGTCTCCAAAATACGTACTGGTCTCACCTCATAGCTCAAGGTAGGCTGTACCTCGATCTCTGTAGCCTCCACGGCATGTGATGGATCACGCAAACATCTCCGAAGCATAGATACGTGGAATACGTCGTGGATACCCTCCATAGAAGCCGGAAGCTGTAATCTGTACACCAGCTTCCCGATCCTCTTCAGAATAGGAAAGGGCCCCACATAACAAGGGTTTAGCTTACCCCTCCTTCCAAATCTTGCAACACCTTTGAACGGAGAAACTTTAAGGTAGACCTCGTCACCTTCTTCAAACTCTAGCTCTCTCCGTCTAGTGTCAGCATAGCTCTTCTGTCTGCTCTGAGCTACCTCGATACGCTGTCGGATAATGGCAATCTTCTCTGCTGTAGAATCTCTGGACCAACGATGCTGGCCTCTCCAACCTCGTCCCAATATAACGGAGACCTACACTTGCGACCATACAGCGCCTCATATGGAGCCATGCCAATCGTAGCCTGGAAGCTGTTGTTGTACGAGAACTCAATCAGAGGTAAATAGCTGCTCCACGAGCCCTAAAACTCCAGCACACAAGCTCTGAGCATATCCTCAAGAATCTGATTCGTCCTCTCTGTCTGACCATCAGTCTGAGGATGAAATGCAGTGCTGAAATTAAGCTGAGTCCCCATAGCTTTATGCAGGCTCTTCCAGAACTTCGATGTAAATCTCGGATCACGATCTGAGACTATGGAAACTGGTACACCGTGCAATCTGACAATCTCCTGCACATATAGCTCTGCGAGCTGATCCATAGACGATGGCATCCTCACAGACAAGAAGTGGGCCGACTTTGTCAATCGGTCCACAATAACCCAAATGCCGTCATGGCCTCTCGTAGTCCTCGGGAGCCCCACTATGAAATCCATGGAGATCTGCTCCCACTTCCACTCCGGAATCGGCAGTGGCAATAACGTTCCGGCCGGTCTCTGGTGCTCTGCCTTTACCTGCTGACATACTAGGCAGGTCTCAACATACTTGGCAACCTCCCTCTTCATGTTGGGCCACCAAAAGTGTTGTTTCAAATCCCGGTACATCTTGGTACTTCCCGAGTGTACAGAATATGCCGAAGAATGTGCCTCGGCCAATATCTCCTTCTTCAGATCCTCGTCGTTAGGCACGTACCACCTATGCCTGAACTTCAGAATACCATCATCAGATAAATGGAAATCCGACGAGTCTCCCAAAGTCATACTTGATCGAAGCTCCATACACTCTGAATCTCTCTGCTGAGCCTCACGTATACGACCAAGAATAGTCGGCCTGAGAGAAATGTTGGCGAGCATACTGGACAACTCAGCCACTATCTCCACATCGAATCTCTCAATATCAGACCGCAGCGTAACTGACATCGCTGCTAATGAAGGCTGACTCGCAGAAGGCACTCTACTCAAGGCATCAGCAACCTTGTTTGCCTTTCCTGGATGGTACTTAATGTCAAAATCATAGTCTTTGACGAACTCAAGCCACCGTCTCTGTCGCATGTTCAGCTCCTTCTGCGTAAATAGATACTTCAGGCTCTTGTGGTCGGAAAATATCTCGCACTGCTGTCCATATAAATAGTGTCTCCATATCTTCAGTGCGAAGACCACAGCTGCTAACTCAAGGTGTAACGACCCAAACACTGTACCCTATTTCCCGTACGAAATTCTTCTTTTTCTTTTTATACTTAGCGTTTAAGTGGAAAACGATTTAATAAAACGTTTAAAAAATTTCAAAACTATTATTTAAACTAACACGCGCACAAACACCTACAAAATACACCTCACCATTTCACTAACGCAATTCTATCTATACCACGAATTATAACTACATCACAAACATACACTTCCCAATACGACTTAACTTTAAACCACCGATACTCCTACATCTCCGAAATCTCACTCAGAACGACTCGAGATATAATTAAACAAAACACATTTTCACGAAAACAAACTGCATGGTTCCGTTTAAAAGTTTAACATATCCTCCTGTTTACAAAATACCAAGCAGTTCATAAAAATCCAAATAAAAACCTTAACAAACGTTTTATAAAACAAATCTATCAACTAAACAGAACCAAACACCCTAATATGATCAACTATACATTTTATAATACCATTAACATAAATCTATCACCTAACCAGATCCAAGCATCCTAATATGATCAACTATACATTTTATAATACCATTAACTCCTCCAAAATACTTACATACATCCCAAAATACCAACTCCTCCAAAACACTCACATACATCCCAAAATACCTTTACAATACCTTTACATCATTCCCCACGGGTCAAAACGCGCCTCGACTGCTCAGCGCACTCCCACGGCCATCATCCATCAGCTGCTCCTACGTCAGGAGGAGGAATATCATCCTCACCTGGGTCAACGTAACCTAGAACGTCACCTACACCATACAGATACATATGAGATATGGAAATCTCAGTAAGCTACGTAAATGCAGATGCATGCGTGTCGTGCATATGAAGTTCAAAAAACATGCTCATCAGACATATCAGGTCATTTCATACATATTGCCACCGAGATATCAGCCCTCTAAATGGAAAGGATACATCCCGCGGTCGGACTACCACTTTCGACCTAGAGGAGGGGGGTACATGCTCATAAACCCTACAGCCATGCCTGAGCCCCATCTCGCGTAACCAGATGATGTGGTATTGGTCAGACCCGGAAATAGTCCACCAATAGATCAAAGTCCCCCCGTACGGGCCACATAGATTTTTCTTTGAAAACATCGTGTAGAATTCGTTTTCATGTCATTTGAAATACGTGATGCATGAACAGATAATGAACAGAAAGTAAACAATCAACATATATACCATCAAGACCGAAATAGAATAACCTATAAACCATTTAAACCTAACTACCCAACCGAAAGCGATTTAAAGCAAACAAGTCCTCAGGAATCCTCGATACGACATCGAAGTATGGTGTAGACCGATTGGTCAAAGTAAGTCACGAAAACTTACCTGACGTCCGTTGCAAGGCTAGCTCCGTCCACGAGCGTGGTTCACCTACGCAATTGTTATCAATTTGTCGTTAATACGAACTTAAACAATAATATGTCCAAATTTAACAAAAACCTTAACTAATGAATTTCCTAAAATCTTCACCTAACTAATCGAAGTATTTAAACAACGATTAACGCTAGATAGTTTAAAATCACAATTAACGAGTTTTCCTAAAAACCCGAAAATTCTCCAATTTTAACATTTCTCACAATTTACTCTAATTCCGTCCAATAACGTTCAATACGTCCTTTATATCGTTAATTACTATAAACCTATTAATTTCGGACTCTAATTTGGGTTCGGTAAAAACCGACCCGAAACTTCGAACGCGCGTAACTTTCGCGTCGGTTATCGGAATCGAACGATTCCAGCGGCCACGCGCTCCTCTAATAACCTATTTTAACCTGCCAAAAGGAATTCTAAAACAAATGATCGTAACTATGTCAATTTTTACAAAACCCGAATCTGCCCTTTCCCGGAATTTTCCCCCTTTTCGATTTTTCATCAATTCACGCTCATTTTCTCACCAATCAATCCCTCTTATACCTAATTAACATAAACTAACCAAAATTTAGATGTTATTCACCGAAAACCCGAAATCCCCAATTCGGGATTCCCTGTTTTCGACCCAAATTGGGCACACCAACGCTCGGCAACCATCGCCGGTGTTAAGCCGACCATTCGACGCCAAGAACGGCCACGAAGGGCCGGCGATCGGAGCTCAACAGAGCTCGACGTTCGCGGCCAGAAATCGAGCAAGAACAGGGGAGAACTCACCGTTTTCGATCGGGTTTTTGCGCGGAAAGGCCGAACCGCACTCTGGCTTCAGCTCGCCGGAGTCTGCTCGTCGTCGGAGCCGCGTCGTCGTTGGAGGGATGCCGCTCGCCGTTCGCGTTCGTCGTTCGTCGTTCGTCGCGGGTGCTCGGGCTCGAATCAACAACGAAAAACAACGTTTTTCGTTGTTTTTGTTTTGATTATTATTATTAATAATAATAATAATAATAATAATAATAATAATAATAATTATAATTAAAACTATTTCTTAACAAAACATTAATTTTGCCCTCTCGTGTTTTCGACCATTCGAATTTTCTTATTTCGCCAATAATTCCAACTTATTATCTGGGTTCTATTAAAACTGTTCGTTCGCAAATCGGACCCCGTTTACTATTTTTACCAAAACGTCATTCGTTTTACGAGAAACGTAATTACTCAGAATATAGCGTTATTATTCCGAAAATTCTCCAAAATTCCTTAAAATTCCAATTAATCGTTAGGATCGTATTAACGCTTTCCGTTTGCGAAACTGACTTAATTTGACATATTTACCAAAAATGCCACATATAATATAATATATTAATATAATATATTAAATCCAAAATCCGATTAAGCCGGATATTACACAAGGTCGTGCGTAGGGTAATTCTGCTCGTACGGCTTCAACTGTCGAGAAGCATAAGCAATAACTTTCCCCTCCTGCATCAATACACAACCGAGTCCCACTCCAGATGCATCACAATAAATACTGTATCTGACACCTTCAACAGGTAGCGCCAATACTGGAGCGGTGGTCAATCTCTGCTTTAACTCCATAAAACTATCTTCACAAGCAGCCGACCATACAAATTTCTCGTTCTTCCGAGTCAATCGTGTAAGAGGAAGTGCGATCTTCGAGAATCCCTCAATAAACTTTCGATAATAACCGGCCAATCCGAGAAATCCACGCACCTCACGTACGTTCTTCGGTTGTGGCCAATCTCTGACCACCTGAATCTTGCTCGGATCCACAGAAACTCCGTCCTGTGATATAATATGGCCAAGGAAGCTCACTCTGTCAAGCCAAAACTCACACTTCAAAAACTTTGGATATAGCTGGCGTTGACTCAGAATCTGTAAAACGATCCTCAGATGGTCCTCGTGTTCTTCCTTTGTCTTAGAGTAAATCAAGATGTAATCGATGAAAACCACCACGAACTTATCCAGAAACTCCTTGAAGACACGGTTCATCAGGTCCATAAACGCTGCAGGGGCATTAGTAAGTCCGAAAGACATGACAAGGAACTCATAATGCCCATACCTCGTTCGGAATGCTGTCTTCTGAATATCATCTCTCCGGACTTTCAGCTGATAATAACCCGAGCGCAGGTCGATCCTGGAAAATACTCGGGCACCCTGTAGCTGATCAAATAAGTCATCAATCTGGGGCAGTGGATACTTATTTTTCACCGTCAATTTGTTCAACTCTCTGTAATCAATGCACATCCTGAGGGTCCCGTCTTTCTTCTTGACGAATAGAACAGGCGCACCCCAGGGTGAAACACTGGGTCGAATGAAACCTTTCTCTAATAACTCATCAAGCTGAGTCCTCAACTCTCTCAACTCGGCTGGTGCCAACCGATATGGGTTCTTAAACCTCGGTGCGGAGTTAGGATATACATCAATAGTGAATTCAATCTCCCGGTCCGGTGGTAATCTGGGAAGGTCATCAAGAAAAATCCCAGAGAACTCTCTGACAATAGGAATGTCGCTCGTCTTTTCTCCACTGAGCAACTGACAATCAAATACAGAGGCCAAATAAATAGAGCACGCACCTTTAAACTGCTCGTTGACCATCATGGAATAAGAAATAGACGAGCTACTCAATCTGTTCATCGCCTGATAAGAAAACTCGGCTTTACCCGGGGGTCGGAAGGTCACCATCCTGGATCGACAATTGATGGTGGCGAAGTGCTGTGCTAGCCAGTCCATCCCTAAGATCAGATCATAGTGTTCTATGCCCATAACAATAAGGCGAGCATAGAGGGTATTACTTCCAACCGAGACAATATTGCCCTGCACAATCTGACGTGACTGCATACGCTCTCCTGAGGGCAACATCACACTATATTCTCACTCTGCTACCTCTGGCACTAATCTCAGTCTAGACATGCAAGCAATCGATATAAAGGAGTGCGTAGCTCCTGTATCCATCAAAGTAAATACAGCTGTACCCATAATCAGAATAGTACCTGCCATCACAGAAGTTGATCATCGTCATCAACATCGGCTGGCTCAATAAATGCAAATATCCTCGGGGTCACTCTCCTCTAATCGGTATCTGCCCTCGGACAGCTCTGAGCAAAGTGGCCGACCTCCCCACATCGGTAACAACTGTTCGTGCCCAATCGGCACGCACCGTAATGTTCCTTCTGGCATATAGGACAAACAGGTTTCGGAGCTGCCCCTTGAACTTGCTTGCCTTTCCCCCGATCATTACCTCCCTCAAGAGGTCTCTTCACACCCCTCGGCTGCTGCTGAGGCGGCTGTACTCTCGGCTGCCCTCCTCGGTTCTGTGACTGAGGACGGATCTCAAAAGAAGCCCTTCGCTGGCTCCCTCGGTCTAACACAAGTGGCTCTGGCAGCCTCAATATCCAGAGCTCTGGCCGTGATATCAGAATAGGGCACGTCAATAATACCTGAGACAACCACATGCATCCGGATCTCCGGATTAAGTCCCTCCATAAACTGGTGCACCTTCTCCTCATTATCGCTAACAAGACGAGGTGCAAATCTGGATAATGCCTCAAACCTCCGAATATAATCAGCAACTGAACCAGTCTGCTTCAGCTGCATAAACTCGTTCCTCTTGGCCACCCTCACTGTGTGGCTGAAATACTTGTCGAAGAATAGAAACTTGAACCGATCCCATGTCATAACTGATACATCTGTCATCGACTTGATCGAGTCCCACTAGAAACGGGCATCCATCGCTAAGTGAAAGGTAGCATACGCCACCTTGCTCCCGTTCCCCACCTCGGCATAGCCTAACATGTCCTCCATCACCCGGATCCATTCCTCGGCACGTGTCGGATCCGATGATTGACCCTCGAATACTGGAGGTCGTAGGCTTTGAAACCACTGCATGCCCTGGTTGTTGGGAACTATCAAATCCTGGGCTCTCTGATTCTCCCTCTGATTCTCCCGATTCACTAAAGTCTCAATCTGTTGTGCTTGGCGGTACATGTGCTGTGACTGACGGTCTAGTAACTCCGTAAGTCGATCAAGCGCGTCATCACGTGGATCTTTTCCTCGAACCATATTTTATAACTCCTTAAAAAAAATAGAAATAATAATTCTAAGAAATGTGAAATCAAACAGAGCAGTAAACATACGTACAGTTGATGAAGGATGTTCGCGTAATGGCTGTGCAGTCGAGCAGTCTGCAGAACCGATTTTAAATTCCAGGGGCTTTGATACCATAATTGTAACACCCCTAATACTGTACCAATTTTTCCGTATAAATTTTTATTTTCTTTTATACTTAGCGTTTATGCGTAAAACATTTTGAAATCAAACTAAATAAAACTTTTAGAACAATTATAAACATTTAATTTAAAACTATAAACAATTAAAACTATTTACAACATTAAATAAATCGCGGAGGGGCAAAACTGGGAAAACAGAGAGGAATGAAAGCAGCAACTGATCGCTGTAGGCGCTGCACTTCGCAGCGCCCGATCGCTGCATTGTGCAGCGACTGGGCGCTGCACAATGCAGTGCTCGATCGCTGCATTGTGCAGCGACTGGGCGCTGCACAATGCAGTGCTCGATCGCTGCATTGTGCAGCGATTGGGCGCTGCACAATGCAGCGACTTGCGCCCAGTCGCTGCATTGTGCAGCGACCAGTTTCTTTTGTTTCTCTCTGAAATCCGAGATTCGAGAGAGCAATCCAACCTACATTTCATACAATTCAACATACATTTTCATACAATTCAAGCGATACCTCATTCCATTTTCATTCTTTCCCTCTCGGTTAAACTTCCTAAACTCACACCATACTTTCGTAAAAACAAACCGCGTGGATACGTTTAAAAATCGACAATCCTTCCTGTTTTCAATTTACCACGCAGTTCCAAAATAGGTTTTTCCAAACAATTATAAAACAGTTCCAAAAACGTTTAAAAGCATTAAACCTATCTAATATCAGATTCCAAACATCCTAATATGTTCTAACATTATACATATTCCCTCAAAATAACCCAGCACCCTTAAAATCTATACATACGTCCCCCACGGGTCGGTAAAGCATCGACTATACAGCACACTACCGCGAGCATCATCCATCAACCAGGTCATGTCTCAGGTGGAGGGATCTCATCCTCACCTGGCTCGATGTCACCTAAGACGTCACCTACGCCATAATACACGCTATGAGATAAAAATCTCAGTAAGTTCTACGTAAATGCAAATGCGTGGTCATGCATGCTCAATGCTATGAAAACAGTCCATGTCAGTTCACATATCAGTACGTGTCAGTCTATGGTTATCGGAAACGCTCGACAGATAGATAGGGCACGTCCAGCGGTTAGACAGCCCGCACCATCTGAAGGGAGGGAAACCCGCTCACCACAGAACGCCAGGTCTGAACCTCATCCCCGATAACCCCATGCCATGGTTGCTTACTGTGATACTTTACTTGCCTTTACGATGCATGTTCTTTTCATGAAATCCGTGAATAAATCCATGTTCATGTCGTTTTTAAAACCATAATGCATGAACAGTTCAATATAGACGTAAAATAAACAATCAACATATATATACCATCAAAGACTACAAAAGCATAACCTATAACCTGTAAAAGACTAAACCTAACTACCCATCAAAGCAATTTAAAACAAACAATCCATTTAGATCCTCGACGCGACATCGAATTACGGTGTAGGCCAATCGGCCAAAGTAAGTCACGAGAACTTACCTTGAGCGCACAGATTCTCGAGCTTCGTCCAAGAGAGTCGTTCACCTAAGCAATTCAAAGCGTTTATCGTTAAAACGAATTTAAACTTCTAAACGTCCAAATTCAACGAAACCTTAACTAAGGAATTCCTTAAAACTTCTAACTCATCAAATCGAGATACTTAAACGACTAATTCACGCTCGATGGTTCGAAATTACAATTAGCAAACTTTTCCAAAAATTCCTAATTTTTAACCTTTTCACGATTTGATTTAACTTCGTCCAATAACGTCAAATACGTGCAATATATACTTAATCAAGGCTACCCTATTAATTACGAACCCTAATTCGCATTTTTGACGAAACCCTAAAGAAACCCTAATTGTTTATTCTTCGTAAAACTCGAATTAAACGCTCTAAGAACGTAGATTCATACCTAGGATAGCGAGAGGAGGAAGAATCACGAAGAACGGAGGAGGAACGGAGGTCGGATCGTCGAGAAATCGCCGTCGGCCGAGAGCTTTTCGTGAAGGAAGGGTTCTCTGTCGTTTTCGTGAAACAGAGAAGAAGAGAGAAAGTGAGGGAGAGAAATCAATTTTAGGTTAATTTATAAATTTTGATTTGAAAATTACTAAAATGCCCTTATTTGCTTTTTATATAAGTTTCGTCCTTCGTTTCGTTAATCGGCTAACAATTCGGATTCTAGAAAGTCCCATATTTTGCCATTAACTCCTATTCATTGCCAGGGATTTATTAAAACTTTCCGTTTGCGATTCGGACTTCGTTTACTATTTTTACGAAAACGTCCTTTACATTAAGAGAAATGTATTTACTCGGAATATAGCGTCTAAACTCTGAAAATTCTCATAATTTCCTTAAAATTCCTATTAATCGTTAAAGTCGTAATGACGCTTTCCGTTCAAGAAACTGACTTGATTCGACATATTTACCAAGAATGCCACATATATAAGAATATGAATATAATATATTAAAACCAAAAATCCGTACAAGCCGGATATTACAGTAACTTACCGGCAGGTCTCTGATGTTCTGCTTTCACCTGCTGACAAATCAAGCACGTTTCAACAAATTCAGCTACAGACTTCTTCATACCTTGCCACCAGTAGTGCTGCTTAAGATCTCTGTACATCTTTGTTCTGCCAGGATGAACAGAAAACCTTGAAGAATGAGCTTCAGCTAGGATCTCCTTCCGAAGCTGCTCATTACACGGAACATACCATCTATTACGGAATTTCAAAATACCGTCATCCGAGTAACTGAACTCAGTCCGATCATAAGATAGCATACTTAGCTTAAATTTATTACACTCCAAATCGTTTTGCTGAGCTTCTCGGATCTTCTCCAAAATTGTGGGCTTCAGAGATAAATCAGATAATACTGCAGCCAAATTAGAAACCAATTCCAAATCAAACTTATGAACCTCAGATCTCAAATGTCCAGACATACCAGCCTCCAAAGCTGAAACTGAAGTTGATACTCGGCTTAAAGCATCTGCAACCACATTAGCTTTACCGGGGTGGTATTTAATTTCGAAATCATAATCTTTCACGAACTCTAGCCACCGCCGTTGTCTCATATTCAGCTCCTTTTGAGTGAAGATATACTTCAGACTTTTGTGATCTGAATATACCTCACACTGTTGACCATAAAGGTAACGCCTCCAGATTTTAAAAGCAAAGACCACAGCTGCTAACTCCAGGTCATGGGTCGGATAGTTCTTTTCATAAGGTTTAAGCTGCCTCGAAGCATAGGCAATCACCTTGTCCTTCTGCATCAGCACACAACCCAACCCAATCCGAGAGGCATCACAGTAAATACAAAATTTCTCTTCGGCCACTGGTAACGTCAGAATCGGAGCTGTCGTCAACTTTTGCTTCAATGTCTGAAAGCTCAGTTCACAGTCTTCAGACCACTCATACTTTACATCTTTCCTGGTCAAGCGAGTCATCGGTGCTGCTATTTTAGAAAACCCTTCAATGAACCTTCTGTAATAGCCAGCTAATCCCAGAAAACTCCGAATTTCACTGACATTCTTTGGCTGAGGCCAATCATTAATTGACTGAATCTTGGCCGAATCCACCGATAAACCACCACTACTAATCACATGGCCAAGAAAATGCACTTCCGTCAACCAAAATTCACATTTTGAAAACTTGGCATATAACTGATGCCGCTTCAAAATTTCCAGAACAATACGCAGATGCTCCTTATGCTCCTCTTCATCACGCGAATAAATTAAAATGTCATCGATGAATACTATTACAAATCTATCAAGATACTCATGAAATACTCGATTCATTAAATCCATGAACGCTGCTGGAGCATTCGTCAGTCCAAACGACATAACCATGAACTCATAATGTCCATACCGAGTCCTAAAAGCCGTTTTCGGAATATCTTCTGATCTGACCTTTAATTGATAGTACCCCGACCTCAAATCAATTTTAGAAAATACCCTGGCTCCTTGCAACTGATCAAAGAGGTCGTCTATCCTTGGCAGTGGATATTTATTCTTAACGGTCAGTTTATTTAATTCCCGGTAGTCAATACACATACGAAGCGACCCGTCTTTCTTCTTGACAAACAACACGGGTGCTCCCCAGGGTGAAAAACTAGGGCGTATAAAGCCCTTATCAACCAGCTCCTCTAACTGCTTCTTCAATTCTTTTAACTCCGGAGGAGCTAATCTGTAGGGATTCTTCGAAACAGGTTCAGCTCCAAGATATGTATCAATCACGAATTCGATTTCCCAGTCCGGTGGTAGACCAGGCAAATCATCTAAGAACACTTCAGGAAAATCACTAACAATGGCTAGGTCTTGAAGCTTGACTTCTACCACAGCATGTAAATCTACTAAAGCTACTAGAAAACAGACAAACTCACCCGTAACAGACTTCCGAGTCTCCATCGGGGCCATAACTGAGAGCTTCTGCACATGCTTCAATGATTTCAATGAAAGCTTCTCACCATCAGGAGGATAGAAATGAACTGTCCCTGATCGGCAGTCAATGGTAGCATGATGTTGGAACAGCCAATCCATACTGAGTATCACATCATACCCGGTTATCCCTATCACAATCAGTGTAGCTGGTAACTGCTTCTTTCCCACTGATATCAACCCATTCTGTACCACCTGTTCTGAGTGTAACCGCTCTCCAGACGGTAAACTCACAAGGAATGAGCACTCAGCAGGCTTCACCTCCAAATTTAATTTAACCACAAAATCTATAGCTATAAAGGAATGGGATGCCCCTGCATCTATCAGCGTAAATGCTGGCACTGAATTAACAATTACAGTACCTGAGATGACTGCAGGACGGTCCTCGCTATCAGGCTTAATCATAGCAAAAATCCTCGGAGTAGCTTTAACTGGACCTTTCTTTTCTATCGGGCAATTGGTTGCTACATGTCCTGTTTGAGTGCACTTAAAACATCGAATGACTTTTGGCTTCGGGCAGTCACGAGCGACATGACCAGCTTCGAGACAATTATAACATTTTCCATCGTATTGGCCGCAATCTCCAGGATGGGTTTTCTAACATTTAGGACACTAAGGAAACCTTCTCCTCTGCGGCTGCTGTTGTTGTTGCTGTGGCTTTTTACCTCCACGCTGATCATTTACATTCCCTCCTGGTCGCTTGGTCCCCTGTTGCTGAGAAGAAGACCTGCCTCTGTTAAACTGAGCTGTGATTTCTCTAAATATCCTTTTCGGGTTCTCAGTGGATTTGGATAATTTATCAGCAGCTTCCTCAACTTCTAACGCCTTTGCCACCACTTCAGTAAACGAACTTTTAGAAATCCCGAAAGTCTTTACCAGCATATAAATTTCAGGCTTCAGGCCCTGCACGAACTGAAAAATTTTGTCCTCTTCCCAACTGACCATGTGGCTAGCAAACTGAGATAACAGTTCAAATTGCTGAATATAATCCCCCACTGATCCCGTCTGTTTCAGTGCCATACATTCCATCCTCTTTGCGGCCTAAGCTGTCTGGTTGTAATATTTGTCGAAGAACAAGTCTTTGAACTCATTCCAGGTTAGACTTTGATGACCCAGAGTAGACTCCACCATTTCCCACCAACTCTGAGCATTGTTGATAAAATGAAAGGTAGCACATTTCACTTTGTTTGCTTCCTCGACCTCGGCAACTTTAAACATATTCTCGATAGTGTGAATCCACCTGTCTGCAGCTAATGGATCTGTCAATCGGCCTTCGAATGCCGGAAGATTCACTTTCCGAAACCTGTCCCCACTAGCACCAGCTCCAATCATTCCCGGTCCTCCCTGTCCGATCAAAGTTCCAAACAATTCTGCTTGCCGTGTAACCAAGTCAGCAAGCTGCTTTACAGACTCCTCAAGTGGATTTCTGGGCGGTTCGGGTTCGTGCCTAGGTCTTCCAGGTCGTCTAGGATTCTGCATCTTAACTTAATCCTGGAGACAAAATTTAAAACAATCTAACTTAGATATAAAACTAACTAGAGGAAAAAAAATACTTACAGTCGGTGAAGCACGTTGCACGACGGCCGGCATTGTCGGGTAATTCTCTGAACGTTTCAACCACTAATGCTCTGATACCAACTTGTAACGCCCCCGAACCCACCCCGGGCCCGGTGCGCTACTTGGCTAGCTAACCCGGCGTTTAAAACGTTAATTAAAATAATTTTCATAAAATTCCCGGCTCGGTTTTCGGGTTTTTCGAACCCTCGATTTTTTTCTTGGAAAACATGTCTAAAATATGTTAAAATACATTGGAAAAATGTCGGGTTAAAATGATTAGGAAGTAGGAATTAAAAGAAAATTTTTTAAAAAAAATAGAAGTGGGGCGCTGCTGAGCGCCGCGCGCGCGCCACGCGCCCACGCGCGCCCCGCGCACGCCCAGCGCGCTGGCTGATTTTCGGAGGCGAATATTCGCCTCCGGGTGGCGAGTAATCGCCACCCACTCTGCCCTGCTCGCCCAAAACAGCCCCAGAGGCGATTACTCGCCTCCCATGGCGAGCAATCGCCAACCCCTCGGGTATTTTACCCCAAAATGCCCAAAAACGCCCTTTTTCGACTCTCTCGACTTTCCTTCACTTTCCTTCACTTTTCTACAATCCCGACACCTCCAAAAATCACGAAACTTTAACCACGTCATCCCGACACCCATAACTTCATGTCCCATAAATTTCTTGAAAAACCGACTTAAAACAATTAACAAAAAAAATAGAGAACTCAACCCGACATTATGGGTTTGAAAACCAAAAAGCGACAATATAACGGCTAAATTTTCAAAATCCAAAGCCTGAAAAGACAATACCTTTAAAACACGATTTAACCAACCAAATGACCAGATCAATCCAACTACATACATCAAACATAATTTAACCAAACGACTCTAAGATCCAATCCCGACCACAATATGCACATTTCACCACCATTATCACACACCAAAATAACTATACACTTCAACTCAAAATAACCAAAACATATCCAATTCAATCAACTACCAAAATACCCCCAAGAATCAGGCTGAAGCGCCCGACAAATAGCCTGCACCGGCGAGCTCCGTGAATTCCCGACCGCTCCTAGTCCTGATCCTCACTCTTGAGCTCACCTGGAAACGTTCCGTCACCTACACCATAGAACACACACACACACATAAGCTTAAGCTTAGCAAGTAATGAAGAACGAATATAAACATTCACAACACACACCACACTCACACAATACTCAAGCAATAACCAACAAACAAACAACATCGACAACCAATATTTGCCGTGCACCGAAGTGCCAATTTGCTGTGCACCAAAGTGCCATATTTGCTGTGCACCGAAGTGCCAATTTGCTGTGCACCGAGGTGCCATATTTGCTGTGCACCGAAGTGCCAATTTGCTGTGCACCGAGGTGCCATATTTGCTGTGCACCGGAGTGCCAATTTGCTGTGCACCGAAGTGCCATATTTGCTGTGCATCGGAGTGCCAATTTGCTGTGCACCGAAAGTGCCAATTTGCTGTGCACCGCAGTGCCATATTTTCACACACACACACAACCAGCACAACGATAACACAACCGTAGGGCCGAACCACACCACACAATACCACACAACACGACGACTCAACGCAACAACACGACTAATCAACCAACCAGACAAGCAACTCCACGCCATCCCGAAGCAACATAATTGATTCAACGTAGCACGACACGAAGCAAAGCAATAACAAAGAAACCCTACCGTTCTCTGGTGTATGCCCGAAGGCAAAAGAATAACATCCACTACTTACCTGGATGCTCGGTTTCCACTGGCTTACTTTCACCGTCCAATTCACACGCTCGACGACCTTAATAATGAAACTTCACTTAATAAGTTACCAATAAAATTCTAAAAATATTCTTAAACCTAACTAACCAACAACTAAGCAATTCTCACTTCTAAACACCTAAACCTGGTTTTGCACAAATTACCGGCGTCCAACTTTAAACGGCCATAACTTTCTCATTTTTCAACGGAATTCGACGTGCCACCCCAACTCGGAAAGCTCTACACGTCTACTATCCATTGAAAAGCTTGAATTAAACAAATATACAGCTTAGCCAATCCAAAAATGGCTAAGACAGAATCGGCCATCACACTTATGAAAACCGGTTTTTCCCGAATTTACTTTCAATCTTTAATCTAACTCCATAAATCATTTAAACTAACACATCCAACAACTAAATCACCAAAAGTGGAAAGAAAACACTCATTTCAAAACCAAATTTCGGAATCCCTAACCTAGGGTTTTCCAACATTCTTAAAATCCAACTAAAACTCTCAAAAACCCTCTCAAACTTCATCAAAAGCTATATAATTCAAAACCCAAGTAAACTTACCTTGAAATCACTTGAAGAAATGGAGAAAGGAAGGAAGGGAATCGTTGGCTATGGAGGAGAGGGAGAGAGAGATCGATGGAGGAAAAGAAGAACCAAAATGAAATTCATCTTTTTCCTTTCTCTTTTATGCATTTAATTACCAAGTAAAATTACCACAAAGCCCTCCCCCCTAATCACTTAATCCAACGCCAAACACAACACCTTTCATCCACTTTAACTTCATTCTTCTTCCCACATTCTTCTTCCCACAATTTAATAAAATTTGATTGGTTGAAAGAAGTTGACTTTTCAAACAACCATCCTCCACCAATCACAAGTTGTTTTGACTTGTCAAACTCTCCAATTTCTAATACACTTCAATGCACACCTTACACTTGCATAATTAACCCCTCCTAATACAACGTAGGCTATGCACGCAATAGAAAATACTTGGGTGTTACAATCATGGGCTGGGATACCTCCTCTTCTCCTGAGACCTAGGATTAATTTTTCTTTTTCCTTCTGTGGCTGATATTTTCCATTATGAATGCTTTTATTTTACATGTGTGTCGAAATGGTCCAGTTTTTATTACTATTCTTTCTTCTGTGCTGTGCTGAATATCATTCCTCCTAGGTGCTTATTTTTGATAATGTCAAAGGGGGAGAAGGGTATACAATTCGGTATACAATTCACTGATTGTATAATTGATAAGCAATACAGCATAGAGTGTGGGATAGTATGTAAAGTTTAACTAAAATACAGATAAGTATGCTTGAAACAGTTTATATGTTTGTCATCATCAAAAAGGGGAGATTGTTGACTTAAATTAAGTTTAAAGTCATAAATATGTTTTTGATGATTATGATTAATACGAGATATATAATCTGAATATAAATTGGTTTATTATGGTTATTGTTATTATCTGGAAATACCCTTTAAAAAGAGGGTATTATGTTTCTGACGATTTTAGTTAAGTGTTAGTAGTCCGAAGTCCTGAGAGATAGACGCAGTCTTCCAAACTTCAAAGACAGACGCAGTCGTCCAAACTTCAAAGACAGACGCAGTCATCCAAAGTCAAGATGATGCAGTCATCCAAAGTTACAAGTAGACGCAGTCGTCCAAACTTCAAAGACAGACGCAGTCGTCCAAATTCAAGATAGACGCAGTCCTCCAAATTTACTCGTCCAAATTGTACAAGCACATGGTCAACAACAGATCAATTAATTTATGCGAAGCATTAATCCGATAGGCACTCATCCAAATTCACTCATCCAAAGGGAGAACGTCCAAAGTCTTTACTGCGCCGAATTAAAGACTGCGAGCGATAGCGACTCCAACTCTCAACGTCTATTTGTCTGCGTACGGATGCTTTCCAACTGTCATATTTTAAATGAGACACCGATTACGGACCAGAGTATAAAAAGAAGAATGAAGTTCGGGAGAACAACTTTTTGCCTATTTTTGAACAATCACTCTGATCTTCTACGAGCTAAAGCGATAACTTTTGTTTACACTTCTCCATATCACAACTTGAGATTTAGTATTTGAGAGAGTGTAACTCAGTGCTCAAAATCACTTTTAATCTTGTAAAATCTATAAGGCAGTGGATTGTCACCCGTAAAGAGCAATCCAGATTTCTAAAAGGCTGTAGATCGATGCCCTAGAAAGTTTGATCTAGTTTTCTCGTGAGGAGAAAGGAAGAATCTTCAAGAAGGAGCCTTGGAGCGTGGAAGTAGGCAGGATTGGCCGAACCACGTTAAAAACTCTGGTGTCATTTTTCTCTCTACTTTTACTTTGGCTTGTCTGCGATTATTTGAGTAATTTCATATAAAGAGAGAAGATCATAAAAACATAATTTGCATTGCATAAAAATAATTAGGGCAAGTAATTTCTAATTCACCCCCCTCCTCTTAGACAATCACGATCCTACAGTAATGCCCTTTGCCTAGACATTTATAGCATTGAACATGTAACGACCCAAACCCAGTAGGGCCGTCACAGGACATGACCTGACGTTGACTTTACTTTGACTTAAGCCCTCGTATTTTCACGTAAAATTTTTCTTTTTACTTATCATACTACAATAAAAGGGACATAGACAAATGACCTGCCTCGATCGACCCTGAGTAGAATAACATTAACTTAAACATGACGGGCATAAGAGTCGTCAACCTTAAAATCATCAAACGAGGTAAAAATACTTTTTCAGAAAACGTCGACTCGGTTTTCGGGTCCTTGAAATTCTTTTAAAATACATGGGGATCGCCCGAAGATATGTTTAAAAAGTATCGTAAAAGGGTCGGGTCGAAACCTGATTTAAAAGGTCGAAATTAAAAAAAATGCACTTACTAATCACGATCGATCGCGCCCAAGCCCTGATCGATCGGGCCGGCTCGAGTTTCCAGACTAAAACAACCCTAAACCACGATCGATCGCGCCCGAAGCCCGATCGATCGGGCCAGCTCGGGTTTCTCGACTGAAAACGACCCAGGACCACGATCGATTCGCACCGGGGGCACAATCGATCGTGCGGGCAACTCCTAGGCGCGCCTGCCGCGCGCGCACACCGCGCCCGGCCAGCGCGCATCAGCGCCTGGCCAGCACGCCCACCAGCGCCCTTCTTGCCTCCTTTTTCATACATAGCCACATTTTTTACTTCCAATCGCCTACCCTTCACCATAAACTTTCCATAAACATTCCCGACCACATTAAACACAAAATCCTTCAAACCCGTAAAAATCCCGACTCAAAAACTTACCCGAACACTTGTTCAAAATCCATGAAAACAAACTGCATGGATCGCTCTAAAAACCGAGCTTATCCTTACAAATTTAAAAACATCCAAACAATCCAGTATATTCTCCAAAATAAAGACTTCACATTTTAGACATTCTACTACAACTTCATACACCTCAAAACTCTACTTTCATACGTTTTCTATCAAATCATTCGATCCACATACGTAACATTTTCATACTTTCATCCATTACTTTCTATACACATACACAACACATCCTAATCATTTCCAAAACAAAACAGACACCCACCTACCACAAGGTCGGATAGTACATATTCATTTCGTTTCGTTTCATCGTACATATTCATTTCGTTTCGTTTCATCGTACATATTCATTTCGTTTCGTTTCATTGTACATATTCATTTCGTTTCGTTTCATCGTACATATTCATTTCGTTTCGTTTCATTGTACATATTCATTTCGTTTCGTTTCATCGTACATATTCATTTCGTTTCGTTTCATCGTACATATTCATTTCGTTTCGTTTCATCGTACATATTCATTTCGTTTCGTTTCATTGTACATATTCATTTCGTTTCGTTTCATCGTACATATTCATTTCGTTTCGTTTCATCGTACATATTCATTTCGTTTCGTTTCATCGTACATATTCATTTCGTTTCGTTTCATTGTACATATTCATTTCGTTTCGTTTCATTGTACATATTCATTTCGTTTCGTTTCATCGTACATATTCATTTCGTTTCGTTTCATCGTACATATTCATTTCGTTTCGTTTCATCGTACATATTCATTTCGTTTCGTTTCATCGTACATATTCATTTCGTTTCGTTTCATCGTACATATTCATTTCGTTTCGTTTCATCGTACATATTCATTTCGTTTCGTTTCATCGTACATATTCATTTCGTTTCGTTTCATCGTACATATTCATTTCGTTTCGTTTCATCGTACATATTCATTTCGTTTCGTTTCATCGTACATATTCATTTCGTTTCGTTTCATCGTACATATTCATTTCGTTTCGTTTCATCGTACATATTCATTTCGTTTCGTTTCATCGTACATATTCATTTCGTTTCGTTTCATCGTACATATTCATTTCGTTTCGTTTCATCGTACATATTCATTTCGTTTCGTTTCATCGTACATATTCATTTCGTTTCGTTTCATCGTACATATTCATTTCGTTTCGTTTCATCGTACATATTCATTTCGTTTCGTTTCATCGTACATATTCATTTCGTTTCGTTTCATCGTACATATTCATTTCGTTTCGTTTCATCGTACATATTCATTTCGTTTCGTTTCATCGTACATATTCATTTCGTTTCGTTTCATCGTACATATTCATTTCGTTTCGTTTCATCGTACATATTCATTTCGTTTCGTTTCATCGTACATATTCATTTCGTTTCGTTTCATCGTACATATTCATTTCGTTTCGTTTCATCGTACATATTCATTTCGTTTCGTTTCATCGTACATATTCATTTCGTTTCGTTTCATCGTACATATTCATTTCGTTTCGTTTCATCGTACATATTCATTTCGTTTCGTTTCATCGTACATATTCATTTCGTTTCGTTTCATCGTACATATTCATTTCGTTTCGTTTCATCGTACATATTCATTTCGTTTCGTTTCATCGTACATATTCATTTCGTTTCGTTTCATCGTACATATTCATTTCGTTTCGTTTCATCGTACATATTCATTTCGTTTCGTTTCATCGTACATATTCATTTCGTTTCGTTTCATCGTACATATTCATTTCGTTTCGTTTCATCGTACATATTCATTTCGTTTCGTTTCATCGTACATATTCATTTCGTTTCGTTTCATCGTACATATTCATTTCGTTTCGTTTCATCGTACATATTCATTTCGTTTCGTTTCATCGTACATATTCATTTCGTTTCGTTTCATCGTACATATTCATTTCGTTTCGTTTCATCGTACATATTCATTTCGTTTCGTTTCATCGTACATATTCATTTCGTTTCGTTTCATCGTACATATTCATTTCGTTTCGTTTCATCGTACATATTCATTTCGTTTCGTTTCATCGTACATATTCATTTCGTTTCGTTTCATCGTACATATTCATTTCGTTTCGTTTCATCGTACATATTCATTTCGTTTCGTTTCATCGTACATATTCATTTCGTTTCGTTTCATCGTACATATTCATTTCGTTTCGTTTCATCGTACATATTCATTTCGTTTCGTTTCATCGTACATATTCATTTCGTTTCGTTTCATCGTACATATTCATTTCGTTTCGTTTCATTGTACATATTCATTTCGTTTCCATCATTCATTCGTCTAATCCTCTACCAATGTAGGGCGGATTAGTTTCTCCATCTCTAGACGTTCCACAACTTCATCTGAAGGTTGAACCACTTCCTTCGGACATCATAAATTTTCTAGACGTTCCACAATTTCCATCTGAAGGGTGAACCACTTCCCTCAGACATCATACATTTTCTGGACGTTCCACAGATTTCCATCTGAAGGGTGAACCACTTCCCTCAGACATCATACATTTTCGTTTTACATCGTTGTAGTTTCTACATTCAAATCGTGAAAACATATGCTAAAACATTTTCGTACTTTTCTAAAACATGATGCATAGGCTAAACATGCATAAAACATGCAAACAAATCCTAACGTCCTGTGATGTAGGCCAAAAGGATGACACGTAAACATACACTACTTACCTGGCGTCCTTAGCAATTTATTTCGATCTGAAACCTCAAACGAGGAACCTGAAAAATCTAAACATCCAAACGTTGCATTAGAACTTGCTCGGGATAACTAAACTCTCATTTTCGTAAAACACCACAAGTGCAATCAATCCTATACCGAGACCTCAAAACATACATCTCACGTCCATAACTAAATCGGAGCTCAATTCCTCATAATTTCAACAAAAATTCATTCAACCATTCATCAGGCAATTTATCGAACACCTTACATGCGCACGTTCAAACACAAATTCCTCCCTAATCCGACATCTGATTTCAACAATTCAAACGCCTATACATCACCCATAATGTCTACTTTAATATGCCATAGCTAAATTTCAAACCCCACTTAGCGATCGAGCCCAATAATCCCAAATGCCAATATACATTAAAACAATATTTCAAAACACCAAAATCCAACCTTAAATCTATTCTAAATCTAAAATCATCAAAAATCACCAATATATTACCAATAATTATCAACACATCAAAACTAACGATTTCGAACCAAAAACCTAAAATTATACAACCCTAAATCGGATAAAACCCAACGAATAACAACCCTAAATCGACAACTAAACCCACAATATGCTAGAGTCTTACCTAGAGGGTTGAATCGTCGAAGAAAACGGAGGAGGAACTTCGTTAAATCGTCGGCGTGAGAGAGCTTGGCCGAGAGGAAAGAGATCGCAGGGAGGGAGGAGAGAAAATGGTGTTTACGTGGGAGGAGAAATGAAGAAAAGGGGGATATTTGTTTTTATCAAAACTTGGCTTGACAATTTACTTAAATGCCCTTCCCATTAACTTTCTACTTAACTCATTATTTACCCTATCGATTTGGCTTCTCTGAAATTTCTTATCTCTCCAAATATTCCAACTTATTTCTAGGGTTCTAACAAAACTCTCCGTTCGCAAAACGGATTTAATTTACTAATTTTGCGAATTGAAACGCTATAGGGCTAAAAATGGAAACTCTAGCGTTACTTATCTATTTGGATTTCTAAAATTTTACTTATTCTTCTAAAATTCTCATTAATCCCTAGGGCTCTAATAAAACTTCCCGCTTTCAAAACGGGTTTAAATCACTTAATTACGAAAATACCCAAGAAATCAGTAAACCCAAAAATCCAAAAACTCGGGTGTTACAGAACATCACGTGTTCTTTCTCCTTTGGATGGATTTGATTGATTCTTGTCCATCGGATGGGGCTTGTTATGGTTGAATGGTGTTTTAGATGGCCAATTACGATTAATTGGTCTTTTCTCTTCATTTTTCCATGGAGGTTTTGGTTTGTCTTGGTCCAAATGCCTAGGTGGAAATTTGTTTGGAAAATTGGTCTTTCGTTTCCTCTTCAATTGCCTTTCCACCGTAAGGGCTAATTGAATGACCATGTCTATGGCCTCCAATTGTTGCATCTCAACCGCGTCGCCTATGTCGCAATTCAAACCACGAATGAACCTCGCAATGAGTTGCTCCTCAGGCTCATCAATAGCACAACGCATATTGAGTGTCTCAAATTCCGTGAGGTACTCATCTACGGTGAGGTTGTTTTGTTTAAGGTTGTGGAGTTGATGGAAAAGTTTGTGTTTGTAATGTCGGGGAACGAACCTCTTGTGCATTAATTCCTTCATGCTAGTTCCATGTGGAGACTGGGATATCCTATGGATCTCATTCTTTTGGCTCTAAGGTTGGACCACCATAGTGCGGCGTGGCCCGTGAGTTCTAGTGAGGTGAGTTGGATCTTTACTCTCTCGGAATAATCGTGACAATCAAAAACTCTCTCAACTTTATCAACCCAATCCAAATAGGTATGTTCGTCACACGTTCCATTGAAAGGTGGAATAGTGATCTTAACATTGCGTAGGTCATCGTTGTCCTTACGACTATTTGGGCGATATTGCTCTTCATCATCTCCCGCCCAATCTTCATCCTCCGAGTCATAATAACATTGTCTCCTTCTTTGGGGCTCGACCCATTATTCTTCCTCTAAGGGTTGTTGAATAGGGGTTTGACGTCTAAGACGTTTGGGTCTAATCCTAGAGGAGGTTTCTCGTGAAGGATCTCATTCATGGGATTCTCTTCGGGGATGGTTTGACATATGTTCTCTAAATTGGGCCATCTCAAGGGAAACGTCCTTGATTTGTTGTGTGAGGGTACCCACCAAGCCCGTTAAGGCATTGATTTGACCTTGCATGCTAGATTCATCCTCGTGACGTGCATGTTCGGGAGGGGGAGTTTCCCTATTACTGTTGGGATCTTGACTATGGGGTATGTCACATGTAAATCCACTCCTATTCGTCATTACTAGGTGTTAGGCAATTAATTAAGTCCAATGTGAAAATTTGCCATAATTAAAGTTTAAATCTTTTCTAAGTTGTTTTATCTTAAATTGGTGATGGTGATTATCTAATTAAAGTCTTAGATTAATTTTAGGCACTAAGAAATGATTCCTAGCTAAGACAATAATTAAGGGAAATCACAATCCACATTTAACAATTCAAAAATTTTAGTCATGAAACAACTTAGGCAATTGAACAAACACTTGGTAAACTTCTAATAAAAATCAAGTTTGCAATATATGTTCTAGTACCACAATTTCAACCAAATTCAACCAAGTTAACAACTTTAAGCTAGATCCACTCAAGTTAATATTAATATAAACTTAATAACTGCCAAAAACAGCAAGTAATAACATTAAAACACAAGTTTTACTCAAATGGACATGCTGAAAATTTCAGATTTAATGAACAACATTTTCATGTGTTTATGGCTGATTCAAGCAACACTTTGATAACAATTTTGTGATGACCCGTATGTGCAAGTATGTGTACGATGGCTGCACGAACTGGAACCCGGATGGCCGGTACGTCCGTGCGGGCAAACAGAAGGTGACAGGTCGTAAAAAGGGCGTCGTCACAATCCCACATCGCTTGGGGAAGTATGTGGAAATGAAACATATGTAAGAGATCCCTCCCAAGATAGAAAGACTCGTTTTGGAGCACGATTGACAACGGATCCCATAAGAACTCTGAAGTTAAAAGTGCTTCGGCCAGAGCAATTCCAGGTTAGGGTGACCTTTTGGGAAGTTCTCGCCAAACAAAGCCGTGAGGGGAGGATATTGGGCTACGGCCCGATCCCCATAGCGGACAATATCTTGCTTGGATAAGGGGTCGTCACAAATGGTATCAGAGCCTGTACCCAACTGAAAATGTGGTACAACGAGGACGTTGGGCCCCCGAGGGGGGTGATTGTGATGACCCGTATGTGCAAGTATGTGTACGATGGCTGCACAAACCGGAACCCAGATGGCAGTACGTCTGCGCGGGCTGAACCGAAAGGTGACATGTCGTAAAAAAGGGGGTCGTCACAATCCCACATCGCTTGAGGAAGTATGTAGAAATGAAACATATGTAAGAGATCCCTCCCAAGATAGAAAGACACGTTTTGGAGCACGATTGACAACGGATCCCATAAGAACTCCGAAGTTAAAAGTGCTTCAGCTAGAGCAATTCCAGGTTGGGTGACCTTCTGAGAAGTTCTCGCCAAACAAAGCCGTGAAGGGAGGATATTGGGCTACGGCCCGATCCCCAGAGCGGACAATATCTTGCTTGGATAAGGGGTCGTTACAAATTTAGCAACCGAGTTTTGTGGTTTCAATTACTAGCATATAATAGACAGTTTCATAAGATAAATCTAAGTGCAAACAATCAATAGTATGATATGAAAAACCGAGCATGAAATATCACATGTAAAACCGATTTATACTAGATACTTTGGCTGATTTTTATATGCATCAATGTATGTAGATTTTTTTTTTGTTCAAGTTAGTTGACAAATGTTTAGGTACAACATGGTTCAAAACATAGATCATTAGGCTAAGGAAAACCGAAGCAAACATATGCAAAACTGAGACAAAAATCACATAAATCCGAGAATTAAAATGCAAGGAAACCTAGAGGAGAATATACTCACCTATGCCGATTCAAGTGCCATAATGCAAATCGAGTTTAACATAAGTTTCATGCTATTAAATGACAAGGGAACTAGCAGCAAATATTAAGATATGCATAGCAAAAGTTAGCATAAAATTAGAACTGAAAATAATGCTAGAACGAAGAGCGGCTATCCTAGTTTCGTGCTAGATTTTGACTAACATCAAATGCAACTATAATGCATAAGGGAAGCACCTTACGCTCTGATACCACTTGACACGATGGCCCTTAGAAAAGGGGCCGTGTATAACCCACAAATGATGACAATATGCTCAGGTGAGATAGACTTGCACAAATTGAAAAAGAAAGGTAGAGAATGGAGAAAATGATGCAACCAAAATGAGAGGTGATGTGTGTGAGGAGTGGCCAAATATTATATGGATTGCTAGTGCAAGAAAGATAAAGAAAAATGGATCAAAGATGAAGGTGATGGTGGTGTGCAAAATTGTGAAGAAGTTTAAGATGGAGAGGGAGAAAATGCAAGAAATTAAAAGTAAAGTGTGTGAGAGTGTGAGCCGAAATTAAAGAGTGAAAATGTGTGTGAAATGTGGTGGATATGAAAATACCTTTGGCAGACCCGAAGAGCCATCTCACGTTGAGCTCTCGGGTGCACATTTTTCGGAGGAAAATGACCACATAGGCCTAGGTTTTCTTCCTCGAAGCCCTTAACTCTCAAGAGAGCAAGGTGAAGGAAAAGATAAGAGTTAACCTAGAAACGTTAAGCTAGGGTAACAATGTAGGGCTACTCCACTCGATTTAGAAAACAGAGGATTCCCAGAGGACTTCTAACTCTTCGGTTAGGAAATAGGAATTCTCATAAAAATAACCAAAAGTTAGATACAAACACCAATGTCATGCTTAAATAGAAAATCCTAGGGTGGATGATTAGGGTTTGGCAAAAATTGAAGAGTAATTGTGAGCCCTTGGATTGAAGCTAATTGGTGGCCCATGGTGAGGAGCTGTGCGCGCCAATCGGGTGGTCCAACAGCAGCCCGCGGGCGCAATCAACGACACTGATGACAATTTGTGTGCACGCTGCACGAGCAGCCCAGATGCAGCTCCAGCGTGCGCCATCAACGGCCCAGATGCAGGATCCGTGTGCTCGCCACGCCAGCGATCCAGGTGCTGCCCGCGCGCCTCCATCTGACGGTTGCTGCTCCTGCCCGCATGCCTGCTTGGTGTACTCAGTGCTGCTTGTGCGCGTGCCAGATCGACACTCCAAAAGAAGCCGCGCCCAAACTTGATCAATGGCTGAGTTTGTGCCATCTCTTTGATCCATGTTGCCACCTACATTGTACCTGCAAAATTCCATACCATAAGTGTGGGCTCTTCTTTGGGCTAAGTCTTGATTTGAGGTCCATTTTGTTGAAGTGCTTTCTGCTTTGTTGAATAAGTCTTCAACCCATCATCCACCAACATACATCTAGTCCTAACCACACAATCTAATGCATGATGCAATTATGAATAATCCATACAAAAATGCTAGAGTATGCCAAATAAGTTCAAAAATATAAAATTACACATTTAGAGGGCCGGGAAGACAAATTCCCATCGGGCCACTTGACGTCTCCATTTGATTACTGCAATTGAGGCTATGCAGGGGCTTGTCCTCATCTTCTAAAGTCAGCTCCCATGTGAATCCACAATGGGGTAAATACCTGCAAAAAGAACAAGGTCATCAGAACATTGGTTAAGTAATTTATGGGCCCGAGTTTGAGATCTCATGATGGGCCTCCTTGGCATGTCATTAGGGTTTATCGATTAAAAAAGTCACAATAGTTATTTAATTGAAGAAGGTAAATGATTAATTAGCTGGATTGTTGAGGGATAATTGTAGTACTAGGTTTTAAATTATCAAAGTTAATTCAGTATTTCTAAGTTTTATTTTCTTAGTTCATTTTACTCGTATAAAATCCAAACTGTTGTTGTCTAATA
Organism: Begonia masoniana; assembly: GCA_022432975.1. NCBI lineage: Eukaryota > Viridiplantae > Streptophyta > Magnoliopsida > Cucurbitales > Begoniaceae > Begonia > Begonia masoniana. The sequence continues at coordinate 30,985,610 of CM039503.1, read as the reverse complement.
AGTTGGTAATTAGAAGTTTAATAGCATCAATTCCCTATAGATTCGACATTCGACTTATCCATTAATGTTTGATATGAAATGGGGCTGCAAAACCTAATATTAGTGCAATGACAATTTTGATATTGGTGTTCTCAGCTCAATCCGAGAACACCATCAAGTAATATGCAACAACTCAATAAATTATGATCCAAATAATATGAAATTTAGAGGATTTAAAATATGATGTATTAAGAGTTATTCCTGCAAATTTCAAAGAAAGATAATAGTAAACACAGAAGTTATGCAAGGGGATCCGTAACCGGCCCGAAAAGTAACTTTTGGTGCTTCTGGGTGATGCAACCTTCTGAGGAAGATTACAACTGGCACAAGATCAGTTTCACTCACTTTCTCCCTTGTCTAAGATCTTACACATGATGCATAAAAGATGAGAATAAGAGCTTCTAAGCAACATTGGGCTTAGAAGACAATAGGAAATGCACTTCTCTTGGAAACAAAGTGACCGACATAATAACCTTTAAGACGAAAACTCCAAGGCACGAGAGCTTCTAAAAAATACCTCAAATCATCATCAAAAGCTGATTACACTGTCTGAAAATTATGCTTAAATATGCTAGGGCAACTAAGGGCTTAGTTGGCACAATAAAATAGGAAAAGATCGTTCGGTCTTGATCCATCCGTCCGTGTAAGTGTGCTCCTTCATCTTGATTGTGGAGATGACTCCTTGTATGGTAAGTTGTGTTGAACCTTGTGGGGAGGAGCGTGAATCTTCAGGAATGATTTCAAATGGAAAAATGGCGTGCTTCCTTTTGAAAGAACGAGCTCAAGGAATTGGCTTTATGTTTGGGGTGTGTGCTCAAGTAAGCCCATAACAAGCTCTCGGTAATGGATCCGGTTGACAAAACAAATGACTCCCAAATTTCATGATCTAGACCATTCTAAAAAGCTCAACGTGTTGACTACAATCTTCATGAAGGGCACTTTTTGTAATAAGGTTGGCAAGGCTATCGATTTTTCCAATTATGCCTCGGATGACGATTGATGGCTATTTTTAGAAAGTCCAATAATTAAGGTTGTTTTGCCTTTGAGGCCAACAACCCCTTAGCACCCTCTAATGCATGATGAGATAATAAAATACAAGTTAAATAGGCCCAAAGTTTGCCTAAAACCCAATGGAGTTAATGTATTACATAGAGTTATAAAAGGGAAGACAAATTCCCTCTTCTGCTAGTCCAAAGCTCCAAGTTAACATGTTGGTGGCCTTATTGATGTCTTGAGGAGTTGGCTCCCAATCCAAATGCTCCATTAATGCTTCCACGTGCTTCATTAGTTCATCACCTGCAAAAAAAATGCAATAAGTAGTAAAACAACTAGTAAGATTGTGGAACATACCTGTGAACATGTTTTTGGTCTTCGGGGTGTATCATCCTCTCTGGGTGGGAGAGAATTTGACCTCAAATCTAGAGGGTTGACTCTTTGTGTCCCTTGGTTCCGAATGATGACTATCTTTGTTTGGTCCAGAGAAGTGCCTACAAAACAAACAAAGTTTATAATTTGGAAATTCAGCCATGGATTTGGTTGAAGACGGTTGAGGAATTGGTTGTCCTTATGTATGAGTAAAGTGCCATTTTTCTTTGGTCTTATGGGAGTTTGATCCGTCTTAGACCCTTCTTTTCCCCTTTTGTTTACCTTTTCATGGGGAATTTCTTCAAACAACCTCATAATCTGTCTTATTCATAAGGGTGTTTAGTTGTAACTCTATTAAGCACCAATAATATTCTTGAGTGTGGTATTCCAACAACCTCGCACAACGTGCAAAACTTGATGTGTTCAACGGTAAGAGAATTACTTTAGAATCGCTAAAATGGTGCGTCGAGTTTAAGGTATAGGTATTAAAATTAGTAACATCAAATTTTGCGTCACTCAAAGTTAAGGTATCCCTTAAGACTCCTATTGGAGGTTGTCAAGTGGTGTTCATGTAAAAAGGATCATTGGTCAATAAACCTTTTATATCAATGTGTTTGACAAAAGTTACCTCTTTTAAGGGAGGTGGCAACTTCTCCTTGTCTCTATTTTTTAATAATAACGATCTTCCCTCTGTAAGAACTTCTTTTAAATCTAGCCTCTCGACTTCTTCCTGAGTTATGAAGAGGTTGGTCTTGTTGGAATCACTTGTACGGTGCTCTAGATCATAATGATCAAATTGTGTAACTCCAAACTTAAAGTTATTCAAATTTAAAGCATCCCTTGAAATTCTTATTAAATGTGGCCAATGTCTTATCATAAAAAGGATCTTTATCCAATAGATTCATCAAATCCATGAGTTTGTCCCTTTAAGGGTAGTTCAACTCCTCATGATAACTTTCTTCTTCATGGATAGTTGTATTGAGATCACATTTTATCATTAACAAACTGGTTTTATCTCTTTCTTTCTTTTTTGTCGCCTCATCTTTTGCTATTTGCTCAGGCGTTAACGGTGCGAGTTTGATCATTTTTTCTTCGAAACTTAAGTGAGTAGTAGTTATAAAAACCATCATGTGTTGTCTTCTTATCGTACTGCCAAGGACATCCAAGAAGTAAATGACTGGCATTCATAGGTACAACGTCGAAAAGGATAGAGTCCTCATATTTTTCGATAGAGAATTCAAATTGTAACTTGCTTGTTGACGTTCATGTCATCTCTATCATCCAGCAACCGCAACTTATATGGTTTTGGGTGTGGAATAGTGTCCAACCCAAATTTTTCAACCAGGTCTTTAGAAGCTATGTTGGCACAGCTTCTTCCATCTATGATTATCGAACATATCTTATCTTTGACCAGACAACGAGTATGAAAAATATTCTCCCAATGATATTGCTTGTCTATAGCCTTTGATACCAGTGTTTGTCGTATGACCATTAGAAGAGGTCCTTCCTGAGCATGGCAGACTTCGTCTTCAGAATCCACTTCTTCAGTAGCCTCTTCCTCTTGTTCTTTGTCACTGTCAATTTCTCCAATTCCATCCTTAATTATCATAACATGACAGTTAGGGCATTGAGCCATTACGTGTTCAAAGCCTTGGCATTTATAACACTTGATGTTGCTCATCTTCTAGGGGTTTGACGTCGATGCTATGGTTGGCTTTGCATTAGCCTCTTTTAAGGGCCAACTTCTAGTGAAAGACTTCTTTTCTTCTGCCTTGAAATTTTTCCTATATTTTTCTGGGGCCTTAATAGTAAAATAACTAGTTGTTGGTCTTAACCCTCTCTTGATTTGTCGCTCGACTTTTAAAGTCATCTCGACAACCGAATCAAAGGTTTCATGATGATGTAGCTCAACTACGTTGCCTATCTCAACATTTATAGCCCACAAATGGACCTTGCTATCACTTGTTCCTTGAGTTCTCTAAATTCACCTCTCATTCTTAGAGTTTAAAATTCAGTGAGGTATTCTCCTACCGTTTGTCCTTTTTGTAACAAATTTTGCATTTGCAGAAACACATCTTGTCGGTAGTGACTAGATACAAACTTCTATCGCATGAGTCTTTTCATTTCTCCCCATGTGCTGACTTGATCAACATGATCATTCCACCTTTGGTTCCTAAGGTCTTCCCACCATAATGCAGCGTAGCCGGTCAATTCTATCGCAACGAGTTGGATATTAGTCTTATCAGAATATCCGTAATATGTGTATATTTTCTCGACCTTGCCTATCCAGTCACATAATGCATCCCCATTGCTAGTTCCATTGAATTGAGGTATGGATATTTTAACATGCCTAAAGTCATCATTGTCTCGGCGACTGTTAGGTAGGAATTCCTCTTCCCATTCCCTTAATTCTTCATCATGGAAGTCTTTGTCACAGAACCTTTCTCAAGGAGTAACATTGTTTCTCCTAAATGTGGTTCTAGTTCTAGTGAAGTTCGATTCGGCTCACCCTCCGTGCATGGTTCCTTGGAAACCTTGCTCGGTTCTCCTTCCTTGCATGGGCTCTTTGAACGTAGGATCATTTCTCCTCCTTGGTCTGGTTTCTTGGGAAGTATTATTACGTTCGTTATTACTCATATGTTCCTCCATTCTTTCCATAAATTGCGTCATCATTTGAGTGAGGCCATTAATTTGACCTTGTACACTTGATTCTCCCACATGTGGGTTTTCGATTTGAGGAGTTTCCATGTCCCCGTTCTGATTGTGATTGGGATTATAGTTAATTCCAGTGTGGGTTGTCATTAAAAGAAGCTTCCTAAATCTAAGTTTGTTTATGGAAATATCTTAGGATAAGCTTATTTAAGTAAGTTAAGGACTTAGTTCTATTAATATCTTCTTGGTTGAACTAGACAATAGAGGTGGGCAGGACCGGACCAGACCAGACCGTGGACCGGGAACCGAACTGGACGGGTGGGTCCAGTCTGGGTGCGGTCCATAAACAATGGACCGCGGTCCAGTCCTCAGTCCAGGGCAACAGGAACCAAGGACCTTCGGTCCAGTCCTCGGTCCAGCGCCTGAAATCTTGAAGAACCGGGACCAGACCGAAGCACCTAAATTAAACTCTCCCAGACTCCCTATCCCTGAGTCTCCCAACCCGACTCCCGACCTAGCTCGCTCTCTGCCTCTCTCTGCTGGAAGTCACGAACTACTAGTCCGAACGGCGAAGCTTTAACATCAAAGTTTCGGTGAGAACGGCGAAGTGCGAAGTCGAACGGCGAAGTGTGAATGGCAAAGTGCAAACGGTGAAGTGCGAACAGCAAAGTGTCGGTCTCCCCTGCGCCAAACACCGACCCCAGAGTTTCTGTCACCCCACTGTTCGGCTGTTCTGAGGGCCAAATTCTAAACACCTGAAAGTCCCTTCTCCGTCCACTGTCAAGTGTCCCCAAACCGGCGACCTCCAATTTCGGGGGCCTCTGTCAAGTGTCAACTCGGCACTCACCCCTACTCCTCAGTCTTCACAGTCATGGCTTAGCAGACAGCTAGCTTCAAACATACTGCTAGAGAACCTCACCGACCCTCCTATGCCTACTCACTGTAAGTGACTAATTGTAAAGACTAAAGTGTAGCTCATTGTTAGTGTAAAGACTAAAGACTAAAGTGTATGTTTGTGTCTGTGAATTGTGAAATTAACTTGTGTAATGCGTACTGCAATACTACTTATTGAAAAGTGTATGTTTGTGAATTGTGAAATTAACTTGTGTAATCTTTAAATTAACTTGTGTAGGTGCTCAATTGTTCACTGCTCACTGCTCCCTGCTCGCCACTCGGCCGCTCTAATTTTGAAATTTGCTCATTTTGCCTCACTGTATGTGTTTATTCTTTATTTATGTAATTTTTGTGTTAGTAAAAAATAGGTTTGGTGGGAGACTCTTCGGAACTATTGACTAAGAGCTTTGTGATTTTTGTTTGCTATTTAGAATTTTAGATTGTTTTTATTGTGTACTTTTATGCTTGTGACTTTGTTAGGTTGTCTTACTGTGAATCCAAATTAAATTAAAGATTCTGTTAATTAATTTGCTGGTTGTTTAATTGTATGTCTTGTTTGTTGGCTGTTGATTCATGTGATGTTTGTTGGCTATTAATTAATGTTGTGGTTGTTTGTTCGATGTGATTTTGCTTTATGGTAGGATGGATCCTTCAGAAAGTGAAAGTTCGCACGTGGATTCGAAAAAATCTAAGTCTATGGCTTGGCTTCACTTCAGTAGGTACCAGGAACAGATTCAAGCCAAATGTAATTATTGTGGGCAAACATATGCAGCACATCCGACGAAGAATGGGACTTCAAGTATGATAAAGCATATCAAAGTATGCAAAAAGTATTCACGAAATTTTGATAGTAGGCAACCAACTTTGTCCTTTAAAGCTGTTGAGGGCAAGAGTGTTAGTACACCTACACCTATATTTAATATGATGGGGGCTAGAGAATTTCTAGCTAAGATGATTATAATTGATGAATTGGCATTAAAAGTGGTAGAAGGAATTGGTTTCAAGAAATTTTGTCTGTATCTAAATCCGAAGTTTATTATGCCATCTCGAAGGACAATAGTACGAGATATTTGAGGGATATTTCAGAAAGAAAAACAAAAGTTGAAGGAGTATTTTTTTCAACATCATAGAGGGTGTGTTTGACCACTGACACTTGGACTTCTGTCCAGAATTTTAATTACATGGTGTTGCATGCCATTTCATTGATCAAGACTCGCATGTGCAAAAGAAAATCTTGAATTTTTGTTTGATACCGAACCATAAGGGTGAGACCATTGGTAAGGAAGTTGAAAATTGTTTGCTAAAGTGGGAGCTTGAAAATGTTACCACCATCATCGTTGACAATGCATCTTCCAACGACGTCGCTATCTCTTATTTGACGAGGACAATTAGAAATTGGAAGGGGTTGATTTTAGATGGCGAGCATATGTACATGCGTTGTTTTGCACATGTCCTCAATTTGATTTTTTTTACGGTTTGTGTTACAACCCGAAACCCAACGGGTCGAGAATATCATATAATCATATTCGTAATCAAATTGTCAACCCAATTCTCCCTTCTTTTTTTTTGTGTATATATATAAATACGTTTTTAAAGAAATTCCAATCAAATTCAAAGTCATTTAAAATCATTTGGAAAATATTTATTTAAAGAAAAAAATCAACAGACAATCGAATTAACCTCTATCGTTCACATCCACCGTTCACATCTAACGAGCGACATCCACCGCCCAACAGTGGTATTCCTCGTCTACTGATGATGTCAGCCAGAGGACTCAGACGTCCAGCATCCACCGATCACCTTTGCCGAGCGACATCCACCGCTCAACAGTGATATTCCACGTCTACCGATGACGTCAATTGGATGACTCAATCACCCAGCATCCACCGATCATCTTTGCCGAGCGACATCCACCGCTCAACAGTGATATTCCACATCTACCGATGACGTCAGCCAGATGACTCAATCACCCAGCATCCACAGATCCTCATAAACACTCAACATCCACCTGTGAACAGTAACACTCTGCATCTACCGGTCAAACCACGTGTTACCCACGTGACTTCATTAACTCGGCAAACTACATCCACCGCTCACATTCACAACTCATTCCTACCACTCCTATCCATAGAACACATTCACCGATGACGTCAGCCGGATGACTCACTCACCCAACATCCACCGGTCATTTCTGTCGAGCGACATCCACCGCTCAACAGTAATATCCCACATCTACCGATTACATCTACTGAGACTTCAATTCTTTCCTTTTATTTTCAAAAGAACTTAACTCCTTTTACCAAAAATCTTCATACACATAAACCTCGCAATTCTTAACTTAAGGTCATAGCGGAAGACTCATCACATAAAGAAGATCCTTAAATTTGAAACTTTATAAATTTAAACTCGTATCTTAATAAGTCAAATATCTGTTAACATAGAGAGGTTCTTTTCCTATTATGCATCATATCATAAATCTTACTAAATTGTACTGAAAGCAACACTCCACGGGTTAAAATTGCTTCTCAGCCACAAATCATCACCACGAGCAGCAACCAGCAACCAGACCTAAGCATTTCCTTCTAGACTGAAATCCTCACCTGTTGTTTCGTCACCTACATCATAAGGTTCAAACTATAAGCTTAATGCTTAGTAAGGAGTGCAACAAACACATGATTGCTGTATAAAATCATGTTCACAGTCTTTTACTCAAATCGGGGATCATGCTTGTGTTCACATTCACTTTCAAATCAGTGGGAATCATATTCTTGTTCATCATTTTCATATCATGGATTAAGGAGGAGTTTGTGCCGAAGGGGGGGTAGGTAGAGTGCGTGTACATGGCCCTTTACTGGCAGGAATCATGGTCCATCTGTGGACAGTGAAATGGCCAATACCGCCCCCAACCCTCACTTAATCAAGGTTTCATACGTTTCCTTTTCTTGTTTCATTCATAAAGGAATATGCGTGTAAAACATTTTGTATACTTGGTAAATAAATCATGATGCATGGACATAAACATTCTCAAAACATGACACCATAGAAGGAGTCGTTCATCAGAAAACAGAGCATACACTATTCCAAACATTATACTGAAACAGACGATCTTTCCAAACATCATTGAATATCAGAAACAAACTCAACCTACTACCCCTGTGATGTAGGGCTCTAATAGCCAGAAACTTAACACACTCACTTACCTGGATTCCTTAGCAATGTCTTTCTTCCACTCGGAGCTTTTTCCCACCTAAGTCATTTCACGTATTAATGTAAGAAAACAAATCCTAAGTGGTCTAATAGTAGCTTTCTAACTATGTATATATCCTAGAAGTTAACTCATTTCCATTCGAGCATTATATCAGTCACCTAGTGTGCATAAAAACCTCAGCTAAACGATAATGGCGTTCGGGTTCACCAACTACCCAAGCTCAGCCAACGTTCATTATTTCTACTTATTATCTACAACAATCATAAATGCTATGTTAATAGCTATATCTACCATGATACTTCAACTTCCTCAGAAAACCCGAATCTAAATACTCAAATCAACTCTCAAATGATTAATCAGTAAACACGTTGTCCAAATCTTACCTCGAGCTTGGAGTATCAGAAGAAATCCGAAGGAAGTTGATCGCTGGAGGAAGAACAGAGAAGGAAGCTGAGGGGAGAGAGAATCAACTGAGAGAGGAAAGTCGGCTGGTGGAGGTTTTTGTGAGGTTTAAGGATTTCTATTTTCTATTTATACACCTAATAAGCTAGGCTTAATTACAAGTTCCCACCAAACCTAATTTTTATAAAAATGACTAATTAAACTTTAGTGCCCAAAATTTCGACCAAAGAGATATATGCATGGATGACAGTTAATTCCATTTCGTTAAAAGAAAGTTCACCTACCCGAAGTTGTCGGGTGTTACAGTTTGAAAGAACATCAAATGTCCATAGCCAGAGTAAGAAAAGTTGTCAAGTACATAAGGTCTTCTCCGAGAAGATTGCAACAGTTACAAGCCTACGTTGATGCAGTGAAAATTACTTGCAAGTGTAATTTGTCACTCGACGTTCCCACTTGTTGGAATTCAACATATTTAATGCTGGCAAACACTGAGAAGTTTGAAGCGGCGTTTGAAAAATTTGCATAGAATGAAAGCTCTTTTGTACAAGAAATTGGAGAGAAGGTTGCACCCAACAATGGAGATTGGTGAAAAAAAAAAAAAAAAAAAAAAAAAAAAAAAAAAAAAAAAAAAAAAAAAAAAAAAAAAAAAAAAAAAAAAAAAAAAAAAAAAAAAAAAAAAAAAAAAAAAAAAAAAAAAAAAAAAAAAAAAAAAAAAAAAAAAAAAAAAAAAAAAAAAAAAAAAAAAAAAAAAAAAAAAAAAAAAAAAAAAAAAAAAAAAAAAAAAAAAAAAAAAAAAAAAAAAAAAAAAAAAAAAAAAAAAAAAAAAAAAAAAAAAAAAAAAAAAAAAAAAAAAAAAAAAAAAAAAAAAAAAAAAAAAAAAAAAAAAAAAAAAAAAAAAAAAAAAAAAAAAAAAAAAAAAAAAAAAAAAAAAAAAAAAAAAAAAAAAAAAAAAAAAAAAAAAAAAAAAAAAAAAAAAAAAAAAAAAAAAAAAAAAAAAAAAAAAAAAAAAAAAAAAAAAAAAAAAAAAAAAAAAAAAAAAAAAAAAAAAAAAAAAAAAAAAAAAAAAAAAAAAAAAAAAAAAAAAAAAAAAAAAAAAAAAAAAAAAAAAAAAAAAAAAAAAAAAAAAAAAAAAAAAAAAAAAAAAAAAAAAAAAAAAAAAAAAAAAAAAAAAAAAAAAAAAAAAAAAAAAAAAAAAAAAAAAAAAAAAAAAAAAAAAAAAAAAAAAAAAAAAAAAAAAAAAAAAAAAAAAAAAAAAAAAAAAAAAAAAAAAAAAAAAAAAAAAAAAAAAAAAAAAAAAAAAAAAAAAAAAAAAAAAAAAAAAAAAAAAAAAAAAAAAAAAAAAAAAAAAAAAAAAAAAAAAAAAAAAAAAAAAAAAAAAAAAAAATTTTTTTTTTTTTTTTTTTTTTTTTTTTTTTTTTTTTTTTTTTTTTTTTTTTTTTTTTTTTTTTTTTTTTTTTTTTTTTTTTTTTTTTTTTTTTTTTTTTTTTTTTTTTTTTTTTTTTTTTTTTTTTTTTTTTTTTTTTTTTTTTTTTTTTTTTTTTTTTTTTTTTTTTTTTTTTTTTTTTTTTTTTTTTTTTTTTTTTTTTTTTTTTTTTTTTTTTTTTTTTTTTTTTTTTTTTTTTTTTTTTTTTTTTTTTTTTTTTTTTTTTTTTTTTTTTTTTTTTTTTTTTTTTTTTTTTTTTTTTTTTTTTTTTTTTTTTTTTTTTTTTTTTTTTTTTTTTTTTTTTTTTTTTTTTTTTTTTTTTTTTTTTTTTTTTTTTTTTTTTTTTTTTTTTTTTTTTTTTTTTTTTTTTTTTTTTTTTTTTTTTTTTTTTTTTTTTTTTTTTTTTTTTTTTTTTTTTTTTTTTTTTTTTTTTTTTTTTTTTTTTTTTTTTTTTTTTTTTTTTTTTTTTTTTTTTTTTTTTTTTTTTTTTTTTTTTTTTTTTTTTTTTTTTTTTTTTTTTTTTTTTTTATTTTTGAACTTAATTGGCATAGATTAGCCTTTATTGTATGGATTATTATATTTGCATCATGCATTAGATTGTGTGGTTAGGGTTAGATGAATGTGGTGGATGATGGGTTGAAGAAATATTCAACAAATTATTCAACGAGTAGAAGGTGCACCCACAATGGAAGATTGGGGATACATTCAAGAATTTATTGAATTCTTAGAAACATTCTATAAAATGACACTTCATGTTTCTGTTTCTCTGCATATTACAGCAAATATGTATGTAGGAGAAGTCTGCAATTTGAAGATTGCCATTGAGAACTATGGTAAAAGTGAGAATATAATGCTGAGGAGAATGGCCAACGAGATCATTAAAAAATTTGACAAATATTGGGGATCTTTCGAAAAAATAAACATGTTTGCCTATGTTGCACTTGTTCTTGATCCAAGCTACAAAATAAAATTTCTACGGCATTGTTTAAACATTTTGTTTGGAAGTGAAAGAGCTGCATAATACGTAAAGCAAGTAGAGAATATAATTCAAAGGTTGTATACAGAATATAAAGGTGATACAACCAATGAAGACCAGTCTCCTAGCAGTAGTAGACAACAAAGGTCTCCAAAGTCAAAAAGTTTTTTGGCGCAAGCTCGTTCAAGTGCAGTGTACTCCATGTTTTATGATCCGGACAATTCTTCTGAGATGGGGGATGAAACTACTGAGTCAAAGATTTATCTATATTTGTCTGAGAAGTTAGAGATTGTTCAAGATAGTTTTGACATTTTATCGTGGTGGAAGTGACATGCCCCGAGGGCCCAAAACCGAATCCCAGTCCAAGGTCCATGATTTATTAAGTATTTATTCTAATGGAAATTATTTTCTTTATTTGCAAGAAGTTGATTTTGATGGAGACCTCACTGGGAGCATTTGGAAGGATCTACCACTCGGCCCATGGGAATTTGTCTTCCCGGCCCTTTTAAATTTGTAATTTTTATTTTTGAACTTAATTGGCATAGATTAGCCTTTATTGTATGGATTATTATATTTGCATCATGCATTAGATTGTGTGGTTAGGGTTAGATGAATGTGGTGGATGATGGGTTGAAGAAATATTCAACAAATTATTCAACAAAGGAAAAGCCCCTCAACAAATTGAGCCCAATGAAAACCTTAGCCCAAAGAAGAGCCCACATTTTAAAGTATGATTTTGTAGGTACAAGAGTTAGTGGCAAAATGGATCAAGGAGTTGGCAAAATTTCAGCCATTGATCAAGTGGTAGCTCAGCCTTCTCCATCACCGTCGGATTAGGCGCACAACAGCATCACCTAGCGCTCGTGCGGGCAGCACCGGGTTCACCAGGCAGGCGCGCAGGCAAGGGCAGCTACCATTGGATGGAGGTGCGTGGGCAGCACATGGATCTTTGGCGTGGCGCGCACACAAATCCTACATCTGGACCGTTGATGAAGCATGCGGGTGCTGCATCTAGACCGCTCATGCACCGCGCGCACATATCGCCATCAGCGCCGTTGATGGCACGGCGCTAGCTGCTGCTGGACACCCGATTGGCACGCATAGCTTCTCTTTCCTTGGCCGCCAATTATTTTGCATCCAATGGCCACCATTTCTTCTTCAAACCTTGCCAAACCCTCATCCACCTTAGGTTGCCTATAAATGCATAGCATTGGTGCATGTATTATAACTTTTACTCATTTATAAAATTTCCTATTTCCCTAACTTTGTGTTAAAAGAACCTTCGGGTGTTTCCTCGATTTCTATCGAGTGGAGTGGTCCTCCATTGCTATCTTAGCTCAGGGTTGCTAGGCTAGGTCTTATTTTCCCTCACCTTGCACTCTTGAGAGTAAGGGCTTCGAGGAAGAAAACTTAGGCCTACAATGGTCGTTTTCCTCCGGGAAAACGTGCACCTGAGAGCTCAAACGTGAGATAGCTCCTCGGGTCCGCCAAAGGTATTTCCATCTTCTCCTCACCCATTTTATTTTCTTGCATTTTTGTTATCATCACTTCGGCCATAACACTTTCACTCACTACACTTCATTTTCTTTCCATTTTCTCCATCTTCCTCTCTTTCTATGTTCCACGGTTTGCACACACTTCATCTTCTCCATCTTGTTCTATTTTCTTTCACATTTCACTCATTATCTCCCTCCTAACTCTCGGCCAACACTAACACACACCATCATCTTCATCCTATTTACTTTTCATAGTCATTTTCTTTACTTTATTTTCAGATTTGTGCAACACTACCTCACCAGAGCACTTTGTCAATTTTTATGGGTTTAACACGGCCCCTTTCCTAAGGGACCTCGTGTCAAGTGGTATCAGAGCGTAAGGTGCTTCCCTTATACATTTTTGGTTGCATTTGACGTTTGTCAAAATATAGCACGAAACTGGGATAGCCACTCCTTCATTTTTGCCTAACTTTCAAATCTATTTTGTGCTTATTTTGTGCTATTCACATCTTGATATTTGCTGCTATTATTCTTATCATTTAATAGCTTAATATATTGTGGAAAAATGTGGTATGCATTGTGGCAAAAATCGGCCAAGGTGAGAAAAATTTCCTCTCGGTTTTAGGCTTGTGTTTCTTCTCGGATTTATTCATGCTTTGCTTCGGTTTTGCATCTACTTGGCCACGATTTCTTTGAGCTTATTTTATTATGTTTGAAGCATGATTAGAATCTAAATTACATGCCATTAACTAATATAAAATCTGCTCTTAATGTTGCATAGTAATTTTGGCCAAGAAAGTTCAATCAAATCAATTTATGCTTGATGTTAGCCTCTCGATTTTTTCTAGTGTTTCATGCTCAGTTTTCATGTTGTTTTACTGCTCATTGCACTTAAATTTTTCGTGTGAATCATCTATTATATGTTAGTGATTGAATGCGTAAAATTAATTTATAAGATTATGGCAATAGCATGTTCGAATTGGCTATGTTGAATATTATGCACTTATGAAAATTCTGCTCTATTTAATTTGAAATTTCAGCATATTAACCTTGATAAAACTTGTGTTCTAATTTTATTATTTACTGTTTTTGAAGTTATTTAGTTGGTATTAATATTATTTTGAGTGATTTTAATTTAAAGTTGATAACTTGGTTGAATTTGGTTAAATTTGTGGTAATTGCACGTTATTGAAAATTTCATTTCTGAGTTAGTTTGCTAAGTGTTATTGAGATTCTA
>CM039503.1:30957648-30971818 GCA_022432975.1 Begonia masoniana | reverse complement strand
ACTGAGGGACCCGAATAAACAACTCATGTAACACCCGACATTTTCAGTCAGGTGATTTTCTTAACGGAATTAACTGTCACCCTTATTTTTGACCTTTTTATTTAAATTTAATACCAAAATTTGTTCCAAATTGTGTGAACTAGGTTGAGTGGAAAAATTGAAATTAGGGTGGGCTGTGATCGATATATAAAGGAAATGGGAAGTTTTTAAATCTCACCAACATCACTGTAGCTGACACTTTCTCCTTTCAGCGATTTTCTCTCCCGAGCTCTCTCTCTCTGCCTGCTAGTAATCCTTCCTTCGACGATCGGTTCCCTTGCCATTTCTCGGATACTCTACGCTCGAGGTATGGATTAGACAATGTAGTTGTCAGTTAGTTGTTAAACTCTGTTTTCAACTTGGTGTTGGAATTTGGTTTCTCCAATGGCCGAGTAGCTATAGCAACATTTATAACCTGGATTTTGTAATGTCATTTCCGAATCGATTCTGGACATTTAATATAACCGACCCTGATTAATCGTTACTTGGACCTAGCTGTTTTGGTTTTGGATTTCTGACTGCACACAGAGAACTAGACTAGGGGATTCGGGAATGACTTTAGTTATTAGATTCTAGAATGACTTGTGATTGGGACTTTTAGGGTTTTTTTTTAACTACTGTAATGTGAAATGTTTTAGGTGAAGAAGTTTGAAGAAAAGGAGTTCAAGTTGCTAAGGAAACCAGGTAAGTGAATGTGTAAGATTCCCGGCCATTAGGGCCCTACATCACAAAGATGCTAGGTAGAAACTGATACGATGATTAGAAGTTATTTAAGCTACTGTCTGTTACTTATGTAGATATTTGATTTATTGGTATGATTTCCCGTCGGATGAATGCACTATTCTGTGACTTGATGAGTTAGGAGTTCTCATGTTCATGCATTACGAACGTTTTATGCATATGATAATGTTTTAAGAGCACGTTTTCCTCATGAACAAGATAAGAATATAAAACTTATGCAACGTGAATTAAGCGAGGGTTAGGGGTGGTTTGGCATATGTCACTGTCTAAAAGGAAGGACCATGATTACGACTTGCAAGGGACTATGTACACTCTCACTGTCAACCCCTTTTACCGGCACAAATCCTCTCTTAATTCACACAACCTGAACGATGAATATGAATGATGAATGATAAGTGTGTATTTTACACACTTATTTATATCTTTTTACACTTGATTTGATAAGTTTTTCCTCGAGTGTTTGAAGAAATTTGATAAATTGTGTGGAAGTGTGCAGAATTTTAATTAAAACAGGTACAGAAAATAAAAGAATAAAAGTTGAAGAAAAGAGAAAGAAGAGACAAACTAAAGTTGAAAAGAATAAAAGATAATTGAAGCCACCAGCAGCAGAAGAAGGAACGTTCAACTGGAAGTGATTTATCACTTGAAGGAGTGACAAATTAAGAGAAATCACAACAGCGATCGGTCTCCATGCAGAGCAGCGATCAGTAGCCATGCATAATTCAAGGAGAGCCACGATCGATCTCTGTCCATGCCCTTGAACAGCAGCGATCGATCTCTGGCCATTCCCACAAACAGCCGCGATCGATCTCTGAAGAAGATGTCAGAGATCGTTCGCTTTACAATTGAAAAGAGAAGCGATCAATTTCTATGCGATGCAGCCATTGATCGCCAAGAAAAAGAAGACAGCGATCGATCTCTATACTATCCATAGATCGATCGCCATGCATAAAGAGAAGAAGACGTACACATATCGCTACATGTTTGCAAGAGATGCTGCGATCGATCTCTCTAACTTGGCAGAGATCGATCGCTGATCAAAGTTAATATGGAAAGAGGACGTGTTTTAATCCAAGCCTTTTATTTGAAGATAGATTAATCTCAACCATTGATCGAGTTGAGAGATCACAATAAAAACAGCAGACCTAAAAATTAAAGAAGCTACATCCTGGACATCCTGGAGCAGCGGCAGAGAGCTTTACCGAGGCGATTTTCGGCGAGGAGCAATTCCGGCGACAGCTATTTTATTATTTTCCTTTTATTTCTTCATTTTAATTATGCAACTCCTTAATATCGTTGTTTATTTACCTTTTAGCATGAACTAAACGTTTGTTCTAGGGTTTCGATGTAGCCTAGTTATGATTATTTATTTTTCTTAATTCAAGTATTTAATTTCTTGTTCCTGTTCTGTGTTGAGTAATCTATTCTGGACGTAATGCTTATGTTTGCTTGATCACCAAAACTAAGAACTTTAGGGTTGATTCGGGATGCGAGAGCGGAGAATTTAACCGTGCACTGAATATTTTGCCTTAAAAAGGATCCTAGGCTAGAGATAGTTAGGACGTTTGAGTGGTAATATAATTTCTTGTTCCTAATGTATTCAATTAATTCTCAGGATTAGAGACCGAGAGGTGATAATTCGTTAGTTGAATAAATTTATCTTTGCTCGAGAGAGATTGATAAATATTTTCGTGAAATTGCCATCAACACATAGAAATAGGATTTAACTATTTGAATTAGGTCTGATAAATAGGATTAGCTAAGTGAAATCGGAACCCTGGATTTTCTCATCATATAATCTTACTTCTTTATTTTTAAATCTTTTATTTAAATTGCTGCTTAATTTTATTTGAATTATTATTTTAGTTTTACAATCTAAATCACAAAAATTATTATTTCTTTTCAAATTAAACTAAAATTTAGATACTCAATATTTAACATAATTATTCCTCGTGGGATCGACACTCGTACTTATACACACTTTATTACTTTTGCGACACGTGCACTTGCGTAGTACGATTTTTCGCAACAAGTTTTTGGCGCCGTTGCCGGGGAATAAATTTTGTTATTTTTTTGAATTATTTGATTTTAGTTTATATTTGAATTTTCTTTTCCTGTTAGATCTAAATTGAATTATTTGCACATTGCAGGTGCATGCGAAAATTAGGTACTGCCAACCTAATCCCTATCGATCTTGAAATTGAACGAACTTGCCGTAAAAATCGAAGGGAAACAAGACAAGCAATTATGGCAGCTAATCAAAATGCAGATGATCAAAATGCTCACATACCACAGATGGTCGGGGTTGAGGCAGTCGAAAGAAGAACTTTGCTCGATTATGTTATGCCATCCATGGACGGGATTCAATCAGCAATTCGGAAACCTGCTATCACGTGCAACAATTTTGAAATAAAGCCGGGAACCATACAAATGATCCAGCAGTATCAATTCTGTGGTCTGCCTAACGAGGATCCAAAAGATCATATTGCAAGCTTCGTTGAGGTATGTGACACGTTTAAATATCATAATGTTTCTGATGATGCTGTTAGGCTTAGGTTGTTCCCCTTTACACTAAGAGATCGCGCTAAAAACTGGTTAAATTCCTTACCCCCGGACTCAATTACAACGTGGAACGAATTGGTTCAGAAATTTTTATCTAAGTTCTTTCCCTTTGAAAAGATGGCAAGACTCCGAAATGAGATCACCAATTTTACTCAATATGATGGCAAGACAGTTTATGAATCATGGGGCCGATTCAAGGAGCTTTTGAGAAAATGCCCCCAGCATGGTCTACCACAATGGATGCAAATACAGACATTCTTCATCGGCCTATCAAGTTCTACACGGACGCTTGTCAACTCAGCAGCTGGTGGATCACTATTATCTAAGACAGAAGTGGAGGCATTTAACCTGTTAGAAGAGTTATCCCTAACTAATGATCAGTGCCCGGTTGAACGTCAGATTTTGAGGAGGCAGTCAAATACACCAGAAATGGAAGCAATAAGAGCATTGACTACACAAGTTGCATCTCTCACTCAGCACATCCAAGGAAATCAAGCTATAGTTAATGCAATTCAGTCACCGATCATGCAATGTCAATGGTGCCAAGGACCACATGCGAGTGAAAACTGTCAGCAAGGGAACCAAATGGTTAGAAGTTCATCTGAACAAGCCCAATATGTGGGAAATTATAATAGACCGACACTTCAAAATTCAGGTAACTACTATAATGGGGGGCACAACAATCATCCGAACTTCTCGTGGAAGAACCCGAATAACGCCTTTCAGATGCCACAAGCTAATCAACCGGGACCTCCCTTTCCAGAAAGAAAACCTAATTTGGAGGATTTAATTGCCAAGATGGGAGAGCGCACCAATAATTTAATTGCTGAAATGGGGGAGCACACAAATAAATTTATGGCTGAGACAAGAACCACCTTACAGAATCAGTCAGCCCAAATTCGAAGCCTAGAAATGCAAATGGGCCAGATGGCAGCTGCACTAAATGGACGCCCACCAGGTACATTGCCTAGTGCCACTGAAATTAACCCCAGAGAACAATGCAATGCCATTACACTTAGGAGTGGAGCAGTGATTGAAAATTGTACCAAAGAAAATAAGAAAGTGGTCGCACATGACGGAATGCATTCGTCATCATCCGAGTCCACACCAAAGGATCAAGAGCTACTGGAAGCTCCACCTCAGATTCCAAAGGAGATCCTCTCAAAAGTTCCTTTTTCACAAAGACTGAAAAATGTGAAGCTTGATAATCAGTTTTCTAAGTTTCTTGATATCTTCAAAAAGCTCCACATCAATATTTCATTCGCAGAGGCACTCGAGCAAATGCCTAAATATGCAAAGTTTCTGAAAGACATCTTGTCTCATAAACGGAAAATTGACAAATATGGCACGATCGCTTTAACTGAGGAATGTAGTGCCATTGTTCAACGGAAGCTTCCACAAAAATTGAAAGATCCGGGAAGTTTCACCATACCATGTGCAATTGGGGAGTCCATTTTTGAGCGGGCATTATGTGATTTGGGTGCTAGTATAAATTTGATGCCGCTATCTATATTTCGTAAGCTGGGTATTGGTGAAGCAAAGCCCACAAGTGTAGTTCTATAGATGGCCGATCGCTCTATAAAACATCCGTATGGAGTGATTGAAGATGTCCTTGTCAAAGTCGACAAGTTTATTTTTCCCGCTGATTTCTTGATTCTCGATATGGACGAAGACCGAGGCATCCCGATAATATTAGGTCGACCATTTTTAGCAACAGGGGGAGCTGTTATTGATCTAAGAAAAGGAGAGCTCAAATTGCAAGTATATGATAACGAGGTGACATTCAAAGTATATAAATCTATAAATTACCCAACAGCTAGCAATGAACCAATTGCCGATAATGTGCCAAACAAAGAGCTTCCTGAAATTGATAAATTAGTAAACGGAAAAAGAGCGAAGCCATATCTTAACGGGGTTTTTCAGAATGATACTACTATTATTCTCCGTGCACCAGATTAGCAAGAGGCTTACAACGTCAAGCTAATGACGCTAAAACAAGCGCTTGGTGGGAGGCAACCCACCCAAGTATCCTTTTTAGTTCGTTATTTCATTTTTTGTTTGCATTAGTTTTGTTTATTTTTTATTTTTATTTTTATTTCATTTTATTAGTATTAAAAAACAAAAAAAAAAAAAACAAATAAATAAAATAAAAATAATCATCTTTTGTAACCCATTTGTTATTTATTTTTATTTTTGTTTTTATTTTATTTCTTATCATTATTGTTAGTATTTCTATTTTTTTATCTATGTTTTAGTTTCTTATATCATTTTATTTTCTCTATTTTCTTTATTTCTTGTCTTTTATTTTTATTTTTCTTTAAATAGGTTCCGATTAAGTCATTTTATTTTCTTTTTATCATGTAATTTTTTTTTTCTTTCTTCTTTCTTACTGTTATTTTTAATTTTCTTTAGTTTCTTATTTTATTGTCTTTTTATTTATTTATTGTTTCTTTTATGTTATTTATCTTTCTGCTTTTAAATAGGGTCCAATTTAGTTATCTTAAATTCTGTTATTCATTTTATCATTTTATTTTATTTTATTTATTTTTTTTGTTATGTTATTTATTATTTTCTTTTCTTTTTATCTTTCTTTTTCTTGTTCTAAGTAAGTTTTATTTTAGATTAATTAGCCATTAATTAGCCATTTATCTTAAATCCTATTTCTATTTTTTTAATTCGTTCTTTTTATCTTTCTTTCTTTTTATTTTCTTCTTACTTCATTTTTTCTCTCGTATTTTTATTTCCCTTTTCAAGTATTTTCATTTTCGGTTAGTATTTATCTATTTAGTTGTTAAGTAAAAAAAAAAAAAAAAAAGGAAAAAAGAGAAAAAAAGGCTCCTCTGCTCAATTGCTCCTTCGACTGAAGCTCCACCACACTACTGCCGGGCCCCACATGAGGTACACTATCCCCTTTCCTATTTTTCGTGTATGCTTTATTTAACATTGGGGACAATGTTGATATTAAGTTTGGGGGGGTTTTTAATTAAATTTATAAACATGTTTAGATTGGTAAGTCTGCTTAATATTTTAAATTTTATGGTATGATTATTTATTTCATTGGTTCAAAGTGTCGATGATTGTACCTTTGATCAATGCATGTTTTAACTTCTGAATAGATTCTGAGATAATATGATTTATGATAGTAGCATTGATTGGAGCTTAGGAAGTTAGACTTGTTTGTGTGGAAATGTTCATTCCTGTTCAAATTTAGCTGATAATGATATAAATTGTTGTCTTGAGATCGAGAGCCTAAACACAGTAAGGGAGTGCTTGAGTGTAAACACTGAAAGGGAGTGAGCTCCATTTAAATTTAGTGAGTGATTAGTGAGTATTAAATTGTTCTTGGTTTTGCCCTGCACTCATGAATACAAATTGTGATTTTTGCAGAAATAAGAGAATGACTTAGGCCATTTTTGGACCGTTTGAGCCTTTATTGACATACCCTATTTGTGTCATTTAAATGGCACCCTTAGTCTCCTATTTGAGCCTTTATTTACCACTATTTTGTCAACCCTAACTTAACCTACCCTGAAATTATTTTGACTATCCTGTTTATTGAGCACAGGGTTGTGGGTACATATTATGGGGAGAGTTGGAGAAAGTAGTGGTGAGAATCAGAACTAATTCTTTTGTCAATTGTCTAAGTTGTAGTATTTTGAGATTTTATTGTTCAAAAAAAAAAAAAAAAAAAAAAAAAAAGTTGAATTGTTCAGTAGTAGAACAATTTTTTATATGCTATTTGATTTGTTGATTAGTATTTGTATTTTATGTTTGTTAGTAAAGACATTGACAAAGGAGTTAGTTTTGAAAAATAGAGAGTGAGACAAGTTTGGGGGGATTATTGAGTTAACTATTAGAAAAGAGTTCAAGTGAGTGTAAGAAGTGAGGGTGACATAAGGATGGATTGTGCTCTAGAGTTTCGTTTGAATCCAAAAATTTCCTACCTTATAACCCGGCCTTACATTACAAGCTTAATTGAAGACCTATCGACTTTTATTCTGTTTACTCATATTTGTTATTAGTGAATAATGGGCAAGACTGATGAACAATAAGAGTGGATGGAGTGACCCTGAGAGATATTTTTGATTTCCCTTCTCATAAGACACAATTATAGATTTATCAGTTAAACGAGAATGAGTTTGAGCATGTACACACACAAGAATTTCTGATTAAGTTTATCTCAATGCGATATCATGAATTGTATTATTGAAAGTGTTTATTTAGATAGTTTATTTGCATGCAATGAATATGAATGATGAATATGAATGATGAGCATGAATGATGATTATGAACGATGAATACGAACGATGATCAAGAATGAAGACCTTGAGTATGAATATGAATAAGAAAAGATTCATGAGCATTTGTTTCTTAAAATGAGCATTCATGCATACTTGTTAGTATTACATTCCTTACTAAGCATTAGGCTTATAGTTTAAACCTTAAGATGTAGGTGACGAGTTTTCAGGTGAGGATCTCAAAGTTAATGAAGATGTCTAAGTTTGGTTGCTGGAAGGTGTTCAGGGAGCAATTCTGTGGCTGGATGGCGAACAAGACCCCCTGGTTAATGCTCTTATGATTTTAGTGATGAATATGAATATGGAAGTATAAGTAGGATGAGATTATATCTTAACATTGAGCTTCGAAACTGTCTGGTTTAACGACTGAGTCTGGGGATGATTTTAAAGATATGGAAAGAGTTACTTTAACTAAGTCTTCCGTTATAAGAATTATTGGATGAGTCTCTGATTTTCATACGTTTGAGTGTTGAGTCAATGTGGTTTGAAGCCTGTTAAGAGTTTGCATCCACCGATAGATGTTCCCTATCGGAAGATGTTAAGAGTTTGCATCTACTGATGGATGATTTCTATCGGAAGATGTATTAAATGAACACGTGAATTGCACATGTCTTTCGGTAGATGTAAGGTATTTCAAATACCGGATGATATAAGTGATGTTTTGTCGTCTAGCGATGGGTAGATGTAGTGTGATTCAATACCGGATGATATAAGTGATGTTTTGTCGTCTAGCGATCGGTAGATGTAGTGTGATTCAATACCTAATGATGTAGATTTTCACTACCGACAAAAGCGAACTCTGTGCTTGTCGTTTAGCGATCGGCAGGAGTAAGTGAATGAGTATTGAGTCCTGTCGTTTTATGATCAGCAGTTGTGAGTTATTTCTCTGTCGGTAGATGCAGTTTAAGTGTTGAAGCTCCCGCTCATCGGCTGATGCTTTTGCACTGCTCGCCGGCAAATGTGTAATGGATTTCATTGCTGAGTGATGTCTTGAGCCTAGTTATATTTGTTTTTTTTTAAATATATATAATAAAAATACAATGGAGTATAGTTTAAATAAAATTAGTAAGGATATGTGGATAAGTCTAAAAGAGTCACGGTTTTGTCTCGGCCCTTACTGGGGTCGTTACAACTCAGGGATTTATTAAACATGCAAGCACAATTGTTGGGCATTTTTATGACTCAAGGTTTATCGGAAAACCTTGGAGCCGGATCCAGCTCTAGAGTGGGCTCAAGTGGAGAAAGATTCCGAAGGTTAAAGCCCCCGGCATATGAAGGACGATTGACCAATCCGACAGCGGCTGAAAGTTGGATATGTACAATTGAAGATATGTTTAATGTTGCGGAGGTGGAAGAACAAAACAAAGTAAAATGTGCGACGTTCCACCTGTCGAATAGTGCGCAAAGCTGGTGGGGATCATTAAAGGCTACGACTGATATTCAGAGCATGACCTGGGAAGAATTTAAGGAGCTGTTTTATGATAAATATTACAACCAAACGGTTCAAGCTGCGAAGCTATTGGAGTTCATGGCTTTAAAGCAAACCGGATCTGTGGGAGACTATATTCAGCAGTTTGAAGCCTTGTCCAAGTTTGCCAGCCATATGGTCAGCAGAGAGGAAGACAAAATTTTTCAGTTTGTGCAGGGTTTGAAGCCAGAGATTGACATGCTGGTGAAGATGTTCGACATTGATGGAATATCGTTTAACCGTGTGGTGGCTAAAGCTCTTGAGGTGGAGGCAACTGCTAGTAAAATTCTTAAACCTGCTGAAGCACCAAAGCGGATGTTTAAAGATATAACTGCACAGTTTAGCAGAGGCGGATCATCTTCTCAGGTCCAAGGCATGAAACGACAGGGAGGAAATTTGAAAGATCAAAGGGGTGGCAAGAAGCCTCAGCATTAACCACAACAGAAGAAATTGTTTCCGCGGTGTCCAAAGTGCCTAAAGTCTCACCCGAGAGAATGTGGACAGTACGACGACAAATGTTACAATTGCTTGGAGTCTGGCCATATGTTTCGAGATTGCCCGAAGCCGAAAGTTCTTCGATGTTTTAATTGCAACAAACCTGGTCACATTGCGAAGGATTGCCCAGTAGTGAAGAAAGAACCAGCCAAGGCAATGCCCAGAATTTTTGCTATGATCGAGCCTGACAGTGAAGACCGTGCTGCAGTGATTTCAGGTACTGTAATTGTTAATTCAGTGCCAGCTTTTACATTGATAGATTCAAGGGCATCCCATTCGTTTGTAGCAGCAGCGTTTGTAGTAAAGTTGAATTTAGAAGTGAAGCCTGCTGGGTGTATATTCGATGTGTTCTTACCATCTGGAGAGCGTCTATATTCATATCAGGTTGTACAGGATAGTCTGATATCAGTCGGAAGGAAACAATTACCAGCTACTTTGATAGTTATGGGGATCACCGGGTATGATGTTATACTCGGTATGGATTGGCTGTTCTGACACCACGCCACGATTGACTGCCGAATAGGAACAGTTAATTTCATCCTCCGGACGGTGAAAAGCTTACACTGCAGTCTTTGAAGGGTGTACAGAAGCTTTCGGTTATGGCATCGCTCGATGCTCGAGGACCTCATTGTGGTGAGTTTGTCTGTTTTCTTGCAACTATAGTAGATGCCCAGTCTTTGGTAGAAGTTAAACCGCAGGATGTTTTAGTTGTTCGTGAGTTTCCTGAGGTGTTCTTGGATGATTTGCCTGGTCTACCTCCAGACCGGGAAATCGAGTTTGCCATTGACACATATCATGGAGCTGAGCCTGTGTCAAAGAATCATTACAGATTGGCTCCTCCCGAGTTAAAAGAATTGAAGAAGCAGTTAGAGGAATTAGTGGACAAGGGCTTTATTGGCCCTAGTTTTTCACCTTGGGGAGCGGCCGTGTTGTTTGTAAAGAAGAAGGACGGGTCACTTCGAATGTATGTTGATTACCGGGAGTTAAACAAGCTAATGGTTAAGAATAAGTATCTGTTGCCAAGGATTGATGACCTATTCGATCAGCTGCAAGGAGCCCGGATATTTTCTAAGATTGACCTAAGATCGGGGTATTACCAGTTGAAAGTCAGATCACAAGATTATGTTTTGATGACTTTTAAGTGATTTTTCCCATTAATATGCTAGGTTAACAAGTGAACGATTGAACCAACCGAGTGAACGAATAAGAGCACGTGCGGGAGTCCAGGTTAGTAGAGGACGTTTGTGTTTTTCCTTTAGGCCTACACCATGGAACGGTAGGGATCTGTCTGTTCGTTGTGTGTTGTTTTATGTTGAGCATTGTGTGATATGCATCATGGTTTCAAACTACGAAAATACGAGTTTTAGCTTGTTTTGAATTGTGAGTATGGAATGTAAGATATGCAACTGTGTCTCTACAAGAGATGTTCGCCTGAGTGTCTCGAGTAGAATTGAATTCTACGAGAGATGTACGCCTAAGTGTCTCTACGAGAGATGTACACTTAACCGTCTCGAGTAGAACTGACTTCTACGAGAGATGTACGCCTGAGTGTCTCAAGTAGAATTGAATTCTACGAGAGATATACGCCTAAGTGTCTCTACGAGAGATGTACGCCTAAGTGTCTCCAGTAGAACTGATTTCTACGAGAGATGTACGTCTACGATTAGTGAAATGAGAATGGATTGAACACAACCGAGAGTTAGAAACTGCATGTGTTATGAGTTGAGTGTGCATTATGTTTTTGTATGCATTATTCCCTACTTGCTAAGCATTAGGCTTATGTTTTGTGTTCTGTGGTGTAGGTGACGACGTGATAGCTGGTGAGATCTATGTGGAAAGCCAGGATTAGAACGCAGTCGGTGATGCACGTGGTATGCTGGTGCGGGCAATTGTTGGGCCGTTTCGAGCATTTCGTTGCTGGGAGGTGGGGTAGAGTTATGTTTTGATCGTGAACATGTAGTAGATTAGTATACTTTTTGGGGTGTTTATTTTGGGGATTTGTTGTAAACTTTGTTTTTAGGTTTTGGGTTTTATAAAAATCAAATGTTATGCTGCTCGATTTTTCGTAAATGAAAAGTGTTTGTTTCTACATATTTTTATGTTTCTGCTAGAGTTTTAAAGTCGGGTTTTTGGGATTTCACGTGTCGGGAAGTGAAAAATATCGGGAAAGGTTGGGGGTAAGTTTTAGGTATTTTGGTTGTGAGTGGTTTTGTAACACCCAAAAAATTTCTATTACATACGTAGCCCTGTGTTAGAAGTATCATGAGAGTTTATTATGGTTAGGGTAGTTGATGTTAAGTGTTTGTGTAAATTAAAGTTAAGTGTTATGGTTGAATTCAAAGTGTTGAAAAGTAAAACTGTTTGAACCAATAGAATGTTAGTTAATTAGGTGAAATAAAACTTGGGAAAAATTAAATGGAAGAGGTGGTTTAGAGAGTGAACCACATTGGATTAATGAAGGAAAGGAGAAAGGATTGAATGAGGAAGATTTATAAATTAAGAAAGAATTGTGGCAAAAACAAAAAGTGGAAATTGTTAAGCTAAAAAGGTAAAATTTTAAACTTTCATTCATCCTCTTCCTCCTTCTTCATCGTGAAAGACAAGCCACCATTAGAGGCCTCCTCTCCTTTAATACATCAAGTTTCTTCAAGGATTTTGAGGTAAATTTAGTGGGGTTTTTAGTTTTATAAATTAAGAGGTTGATTTTTGGTGTTTTGGAGGTGATTTTGAAGAGTTTGGTTAGGGTTTTCCAAACCCTAACCATGGAGTCCGAATTTTCGGTTTCAAAGGAGTGTTTTCTTTCCAAATTTGATGTTTTAGTTGTTGAATGGATTAGTTTAGGTGGTTTTTAGAGAGAAATGGAAGATTGGAGGTAAGTTGTGAAAAACCGGTTTTTAACTCAAAGTGTGCCGGTTCTGTTTTTGCATTTTTGGTTCGGCCAAGTTGGTTGTTTGGTTAATTTGAAGATTTCAATGGATAGTAGACGTGCAGAGGTTTACGAATTGGGGTGGCACATCAAAATCCGTTGAAAAACGAGAAAGTTATGGCCGTTTGAACTTGGACAGTATAAATTGTAGTAAAAATCGGATTTAAAGAGTTAGGATGAAAAGTTCGTGTTAGTTTGGTTTAGTTGATTTCTTTAGAATCCCTTAGTTTGTTACTAAGTGAATTTTCCTTATTTGTTAGGTAATCGAGCGAGTAGTTCGGTTGGACGAAGTGACAGAACTTTTCTGGAGCAATCAGATAAGTAGTGGATGCGTGTTTTGTTGCCTTTGGGCCTACACCATGGAACGGTAGGGATTGATTGCTTGTTTGTTGTGTTTTGTTTTGAGTCGAGCATCGTGTGTCATGCATCATTGTTTTCTAACTACGAAACCACGGGTTTGGCATGTTTGAGTGGTGAGGATGAAATGTAAGATAAAGAAAATGGATATGCAACTTGGTCTCGAGTAGAATAGCATCATCGGGCAAGTGGCTCGTTGGAGCACCCCGAGAGGGATTCTATTAGAGATGCTATGCTAAATTACATAACGTGTCGGAAGTATGAATGCCTCGACCTATTCGTGCTTGAAGGCACACTGAGGATTCTACGATCGATGGGAGGAGATTCGATATGGCCGTCCCGGATTGTTTAGGATGTGTGCCTCCGATCTTGCTCTGTGGGTCAAGGTGTGGCCGTCCTGGATTGTGTTGGGGCGTGTGCATACTTGATTCACACGCAAGTGAAAGATAAATGCAACCAGAATGAAATGAATACAAGAGAGTGTGTAGAAACTGCATGTTAGGGTTGAGTCGAGCATGCGTTTATGTACTGTGCATTATTTCCCTACTTGCTAAGCGTTAGGTTTGCGTTTGTCTTCATGGTGTAGGGTGACGAGGTTTAAACAGGGTTGACAACTGCATAGTCTAAGATCTTTACTGGTTTCTTCTTCTCCTCATAGGTAAGAGTAGGATGAATTTCGATGTTCTGCTTTTCCACAATCTGATATTGATCCCGTATGCATTTCTTCAACTTAGAAACATGGAACACACTATGTCTCCCTCCATAGAAGCCGTAACTGCAACTGATAGGCTGCTCTCCCAACTCTTTTCAGAATAGTGAACGGTCCAATAAATCTGGGTTCAACTTGCCTCTCTTCCCAAATCTGACAACTCCTTTGAATGGTGACACTTGAGAAAAACTTCATCACCTACCTCAAATGCCAATTCTCTAAGCCTGGCATCCTGAATAGCTTTCTGTTCGGCTCTGCCTGCCAAAATTCTCTGTCGGATGAGGCAACCTTCTCAACGTTTGTTGCAGCATTCCGGGACCAAGCAATTGTGTTTCACTCACCAGTTTCATGCCAGACAAAGGTGATCTGCATTTTCCGTCCATCAATGCCTCAAAGGTTCATTCCTAGTGTTTCCCCCCTGAAACTGTTTCTTGTAAGAGAATTCACTAAGGGTAGGTGCTTACTCCAGGAACCTTGAAAATCCAATGTGCATGCACGAAGCATATCCTCTAATGTTTGAATGGTTCCTCGGACTTTCCATCTGTTTGAGGGTGAAAAGCTGTGGCTACAACTAG
>CM039503.1:30933217-30957548 GCA_022432975.1 Begonia masoniana | reverse complement strand
TGGGTCGCAATACACGTCGTCTCGTCACTTCCAGTTAAACTTTAATGTGAAATGGATAACTTCGGTTTCTAACCACAAGTCATGTAATACACTGCACCTCAGATAGACAGTTTGGGATATGAGTGATGGAAACGATCGCCGAAAGGCGATCGTTCGCCAGGGTGCGATCTCCCCTTCATTTTATGGGTGATTGCCCCTTTTTGCCCCGCGATTTGTTTTAATTAAATTTTATTGTTTTAATTAAATTGTTTTAAGTTATTTAAAATTGTTTTAAAGTTGAAATTAAGTGGTTCTAAAAATAGTTTTCGAACGATATTCACGATTCCGACTTTTACTTAAATTCCGCATAGAGTTCGTTTAAAGTTATATAGGATAAAATAAAAAAGAAAAAAAATATGTACGGGAAAATTGGGTACAGTATCAGGGTCGTTACAGTTGAAGAGTGGATGCACTGGGTATTTGGTGAGTATGGTTGACATGAATAAGCAAAACAAAGTGAAGATTCAGGAAGTACCAGTTGTTAAAAAATTTTCAGAAGTTTTCTTGGATGAATTACCTGGTTTGCCTCCGGATCGGGAAATAGAATTTGAAATTGATGTAATTCCAGGGGCTGCACCAGTATCAAAGAATCCATACCGTATGGCTTCTACGGAATTAAAAGAGTTAAAGACACAGTTTATAGAACTAGTAGACAAGGGATTCATACGCCCTAGTTTTTCACCATGGGGTGCACCGGTTCTTTTTGTGAAGAAGAAAGATGGATCCCTTAGAATGTGCATTGACTATCGGGAACTTAATAAGTTGACGATAAAGAACAAGTATCATTTGCCACGTATTGATGATTTGTTTGATCAACTGCAAGGTGCCAAAGTGTTTTCAAAGATTGATTTACGATCTGGGTACTATCCGTTGAAGGTTAAACCAAAGGATATACCCAAGACTGCCTTTCGAACTAGGTATGGACATTATGAATTCCTAGTGATGTCATTTGGTTTAGCGAATGCTCCTGCAGCTTTTATGGATCTTATGAATCGGGTATTTCACGAATACTTAGACAAATTTGTGATTGTGTTCATTGATGACATTTTGATCTATTCCAAGACAAAAGAGGAACACGAAGAGCATTTAACGACGGTTTTGTCAACTTTGAAGCTTCACCGACTGTACGCAAAATTTTCTAAATGTGAGTTCTGGCTCGATCGTGTCAATTTCCTCGGTCATGTCATTTCGAATAAAGGAATTTCAGTTGATCCTTTGAAGATTCAGGCTATTATTGAATGGCATCAGCCTAAAAATGTTGGTGATATACGGAGTTTTCTTGGTCTAGCAAGATATTACAGAAGATTTATTGAGGGTTTTTCAAGAATAGCCTTTCCTTTATCTCGCCTGACCAGGAAAAGTATAAAATTCCGGTGGTCCGAGGATTGTGAAAAGAGTTTTCAGACACTTAAGAAGAAATTGACAATGGCTCCTGTATTGACACTAACAGCAGAAAACGGTAATTTCAGCATTTATTGTGATGCTTCTAAGATCGGGTTAGGTGTTGTTTTAATGCAAGATGGAAAAGTTGTGGCTTATGCATCAAGACAGCTCAAAACCTACGAACGGAACTATCCGACGCACGATCTAGAGCTAGCAGCAGTGGTTTTCGCCTTGAAAATATGGAGACATTACCTATATGGCCAGCAATGTGAAGTCTTTTTTTACCACAAAAGTTTGAAGTACATATTTACGCAGAAAGACCTGAACCTGAGACAGAGACGGTGGTTAGAATTTGTAAAGGATTACGATATTGAAATTAAATACCACCCAGGAAAGGCCAACAGGGTAGCAGATGCCTTAAGTCAGAAATTCACCGTAATGCAGCTTGAAATGTCATCTATGTCAGTTGAGCTCAAATCAGAATTTCAAAGATTTCATATGGAGATGGTTGCAGATTTGACGGCTACACTTTTAGCTATATCATTAAAGCCGACGCTGTTGGAGAAGATTAAAGAAGCTCAATAGCATGATTCGGAATGTGAACGATACAAATTAAGCATGACATCAGATGATTCTTCAGATTTTAACCTATCTAATGAAGGAATATTAAAATTTCGAAACCGGTGGTATGTGCCTAATGACCTTGAGCTACGCAAAGAAATTCTATCTGAAGCACATTCGTCTACTTTCTCTATACATCCTGAAAGTACGAAAATGTATAGAGATTTGAAGCAGCATTTCTGGTGGCCGAACATGAAGAGAGATGTGGCAAGGCATGTTGAAGCGTGTATTACTTGTCAATAGATTAAAGCAGAACACCAGAGACCAGCCGGAACCTTACAACCACTACCCATTCCAGAGTGGAAATGAGAGCAGATTTCTATGGATTTCATTGTTGGACTGCCTAGAACAATGAAAGGGTATGATGGTATATGGGTGATTGTGGATCGATTAACCAAGTCAGCCCATTTTCTACCAGTAAGAATGACGTTTTCTATGAGTCAGTTTGCTAAATTGTTTATTCAGGAGATCGTCAGATTGCATGGAGTAGCTATATCAATTGTGTCAGATCGAGACCCCAGGTTTACATTGCATTTTTGGAAAAGTCTCCATAAAGCCATGGGAACTCAATTGACATTTAGTACAACATTTCATCCTCAAACAGATGGACAGACGGAGAGAACAATTCAGATTCTGGAGGATATGTTGAGGGCGTGTGTATTGGAGTTTCAGGGTTCATAGAGCAAGTATCTACCTTTAGTGGAATTTGCATATAATAACAGTTTTCAGTCCACTATTGGCATGGCCCCTTACGAAGCACTTTACGGCCAGAAGTGTAGATCTCCTTTATACTGGGACGAGGTCGGCGAAGCCAGATTAATTGGTCCTGATATTTTGCAGCAAACCGCAGAGAAGGTTGCAATCATTAGACAACAAATTTTAACAGCTCAAAGCCGGCATAAAAGCTATGCAGATCAAAGGAGACGAGAGTTGGAGTTTAATGTGAATGATGAAGTGTTTTTAAAAATTTCTCCATTCAAAGGTTTAATGAGATTTGGAAGGAAAGTGTAACGCCCGGGTTTTCGGATCTTAGGGTTTTCTAATTTCTTAGGTTATTTTCGTAAAATAGCAAATTAAAGTATTTTCTTGAGCGGGATGTCTCCTTAGAGCCCTAGGAATTTATGGGAATTTTTAGAGAAATAAGTGAAATTTTAGAAATCCAAATAAAAAAGAGTAATGCTAGAGTTCCCGTTTTAACCTTTTAGTATGTTAATTCGTAAAAATAGCAAAATAAGTCAGTTTTGTGAACGGTGAGTTTTGTTAGTACTCTAAGATTAAATTGGAATATTTGGAGAAATAAGGAAATTGCAGAGAAACCGAATTGATAGACTAATTAAAGAATTAAGCATAGAATTGAGGGAAGGGCATTTAAGTAATTTGGTAAGTGAAAATTATAATTTTTACTTAAAAGCAGAATGGCTTCACGATGAAGCCATTCCGCTGCCGAGCTCCCGACGACAGCCCGACGACAAAGAGACGAGCGACGTCCCTCCGAAGGCCACCGCCGGCGATTTTCGACGCTCTCCTGCCAGACGACGGCGACGTGCGGTTTCCGGTTGTCTCCGCGCACGAACCGACAGGTTAGACTGATTTGTGCCCTGTTTCGGTTCAGTTTGAGGCCGTGAGTGATGAGCTCGATTGAGTTCCGAGCACCGGCCGATTTTGGTCACCTCCGGCGTGGGTTTGCCGAACCTTGGTCCGGCTTTGGTCGCTTGGCCGTGATGAGCCTCGTTTGGGCGAAATTCAGTGAAGCCTGATTTAGGGCATTTTGGGTTTTGCTTGATGCCTCGGGATTTTTGGTTAGATATTGCTAATTGAGTGTATATGTGGTCGATTGGTGAAGAAATTGATGAGAATTGATGGAAAACCGAGAATGGTGAAATTTCCTGGATTAGGGCAGTTTGGGTTTTGCCTGATTTGACCTAGCTACGGTCGTTTATTTTGAAATTCCTTTTGGCAGGTTAAAATAGGTTATTAGAGGAGTACGTGGCCGCTGGAATCTTTCGATTCCGATATCCGACGCAAAAGTTACGCGCGTTCGAAGTTTCGGGTCGGTTTTACCAAACCCAAAATAGTGGCCCATTTAGTTAGATTAGGCTAGAAATAGTAGTTTAAGATGTTTTCATGAAAATGAGAGTTTAGTTATGCCGAGCGAGTTCTAATGCAATGTTTTGATATTTAGGTTTTTCAGGTTCCACGGTTAAGATTTCAGATAGAGACAAATTGCTAAGGACGCCAGGTAAGTAGTGTAGGTTTACGTGTTGCCCTTTTGGCCTACATCACAGGACGTTAGGATTTGTTTGCATGTTTTATATATATTTAGTCCATGCATCATGTTTTAGAAACGATACGAAAATGTTTTATGCATATGTTTCAAAAGTATAACATTGAAAATGTAAAGTGTCTGAGGGAAGTGGTTCACCCTTCAGATGTAAAGTGTGGAACGTCCAGAAAATATAGAACGTCTGAGGGAAGTGGTTCACCCTTCAGATGAAGTTGTGGAACGTCTAGAGATGGAGAAACTAATCCACCCTCCATTGGTAGAGGATTACATGTATGTACGATGGAAACGAAATGATTATGTATGATGGAAACGACATAAATTGAAACGAAACGATTATGTATGATGAAACTGTAGAAACTGCATATGTTATGCAAAATGTTTTAAATTCATATAGTCACTACTTTCTAAGCATTAGGCTTATAGTTTGAGTTCTGTGATGTAGGTGCAGAAGAACAGGTACGGTGAGTTTTCACGAGCATGCTAGGATTACAGACGTAGTTGTTGGAGTACGACCATGGTGGCAACCCGGCAATATTGTTAGGGCGATTCCGATCGTGGTTAGTATGTGTCCGTGGTTAGTATGAGTACGAGTCTATTGTTAGTAGGTCTACGTGTCGGTTTTGTTTGTGAAAGTATGAAAATGTTTAAGTATGTGGATCGGATGATTTGATAGAAAGATGTATGAAAGGTTGAGTTTTGATGTAAATGTAGTGGAAGTGGAACGTTTAGAATGTGGAGTCTTAATTTTAGAAATATACTGGAACTGTTTGGTTATTTTGAACTGTTTGGTTATTTTAAAACAGGTAAGGATACGCTCGATTTTTAGAGCGATCCATGCGGTTCGTTTTCTTGAGTTCTTCCCGAAAGTATAGGTTATATTAGTGTCGTGTTTTGATGATCGACGAGTGAGTGTTTTGTTTTAATTGATCTTACTTTAATTGTTAATTGTTTTAAGTTATTAATGGTTTTAGTCTAGTTTTAAATATTTTAAAAGTCGAAATGTTTTACGCTCAAAATGTTTAAGTCAAAGTTAGACCCTAAAGGTTGTTAGAGGTGGGTCAATTGTCTAAGTCCGTTTTTCTTTTAAAGTGTTAAGTAAAAATGAAAATTTTATTCGAAAACACGAGGGCTTAGGTAAAGGTTATGTCAATGTAAAGGCAAGTTAAATCCAAGATATGTGGGACCATTCAAAATTATATAACGAATTGAAAAAATAGCATATAGATTGCAGCTACCAGACTCCATGGATGGAATCCATAATGTCTTCCATGTATCTATGCTAAGGAAGTGTATACGAGATCCTTCTCAGATTGTTGAACAAAGAGAAGTTGAAATTCAGCCGACTTTGACGTATGAAGAGAAACCAGTACAAATTTTGGAGTCAACAGTAAAGGTGCTACACAATAAAGAAATTCCACTGGTAAAAGTGTTGTGGCGCAACCACAATGTCGAGGAGGCAACTTGGGAGCGTCGACAGGATATGCAAAGCTGTTATCCAGAATTATCGGTACGTAAATTTTGAGGACAAAATTTTAAATAAGGAGGATAGGATGTAATAACCAAAAATTTCATCCTACACCCTATTACTCGTGCATAGCATAAAACTTCTCAATTTTAGAAATAAGGAGAAGCAATGGAATATTGAGAAGTCAACAAGTATTAGACCAATAGCAATTAACTTTAACATCTAAAGAAGAATGATGAACCAATTGAAGAGAGTTTCAAAAGTCAAAAGAAAGTAAGGACCAATAGGAATGAAGAATAGTGTTGAGTTTGAATAGTCAACAATGAAGAACCAATGGAGGGGAGGTATGAAGGAGTCAAACTTTCAAAAGACAAAGGGAGAAGGAAACCATGCTGGAAATCAAAGGAAGAAGTAAAGAGAGAAAAGGAGGATAAACATGAATAAAAGTCAAAATTCCTCCTTTAAACCTCAAAATGACACCTCACCTCCTACTCATCTTCATTCTATGTAAAGTAACTCTTAGTATGACCAAGAGCCACGAAATTTCTCCTCCATTTTCAAAGCTCTCCCTTCTCTCAAAGCTCGGTCTTTTGTAAGAAGAATCAAGGTAAGTTAGATTTTAGGTTATGTTCATGTAAAATACTAGTTATAGGTTCATAAAATTGGAGTTTTCTTGAAATTATGGAGAAGTTGATAAACCCTAGATGGCTGCATAAAAATTTGGTTTTCCCTCCTTAATTTCTTGATGTTTTAGGGTTTGAATGAATTGTAATAGTTGCTTATGGTTGGAAATGAAGGAAAAACATCAAGTAATGCATCAATAGTTGAAAATAGTAAAATACAGGGCAGATTAGAAATCTGCAATTTCGGTACATTGAGCTAGTTTACCATGTTAAAGTAGACTCCTTAAGGATTTCATAGCCTCAATAATTATCAAATTTGGTTATGTAAAGCAAAAGTTATGAGATTTTGAAATTTGTTGTTTATTTGAAGGGAATTCCGAAAATTAGGTTGTTAAGTGAATTTTTATGAATCTTGTTGATTGGCATGCTTTAGGTATACAAGTCAAGAAGGAACTTGAGCACATTAACGAAACCAAACTCAAGAGACGAGGTAAGTGTATGTATGCATGCGTTTTGGCCGATTGGCCTACACCACAAAAGATTATGAGATTGAGGATTTAGTGAATGTAGTTTTGAGAGTTGGTTGGGTGGAACTCTTAGGTTGTGAGTGAGTTAATTATGCTAGTTGTTTGTTTAATGAATTATTTGCTTATTAGTTATATTATGTTATAGAATTGAAGGATGTGTGTGCAACATGTAATCATGCATCATGGTTTTCCTAAAGCATAGAAAATGGTTTTTATACATAGTTTTCATGTAAACAAGAGTAACAAATATAGAACAGTAAAATACATAATAGTTGTTGTGGGTAGGGAACTGAGTTTGGTAGTTCCGCCAGAGGAACAGGTTCTGTCAGAGGGACTGTCATATATGCCATTCCACTTCCCCTAGTGCGAGTTGGTCGTCCCGCCAGGTGGACAATCAGTTAGGCCATCTCTTCTCTAGAAGCAGTACCCCAATAACTCATGTCATGCAAGAAAAATAAAGAAGACTCAGTACATGATTTTACGAACAGCATAGCATAATCATGAGCATGCATTTTATTTTACTACATCACTTACTGAGCATTAGGCTCATTAGTTTATTTTTTGGTGTAGGTGAATTTGATACAGGTGAGGGCCTTGATCCTTAAGAAGGTTGATGGAGCAGTTGGTGGAGGACGTCCATGGGATGTGCTTGTAGCTGCTAGGGCGATTTTGACCTGTGGGCGAATGCATAGGTAATTTTGGGATAATGTATGGACAAAAGGTTTTGAAGTTGCAGATTTTATGTAAATGACAAGTTTAGTTGTCTTTAAACGGTAGTGTCTATTTTGATGTATGAATATATTTTGGAAATTATATTAGAAATCTAGTTTCACATTGCAGGTTTTGGTTTTATAGTTTTAAACGTTATATTGTCGTTTTTTTAACGATAATGAATGTAAAGCAAGATTTCATTCTCTTATTTTATTTAGTTCAAAGATTTTATAATGAGTCTTCTATAAAGTAATCTTTTCTTTCTGCTGCAAACATTTAATGTTTTAACGATGTCGTTTTAAATGATGGGCAAAAATTTTAAATTTTCATGGATTTTTTAGTACGGTTAGACACATGAACAGCAAATGTGACGAACCGGGTTCAGGTAACTCGGAGTGTCACAGTTTTAGTGATGAGTCGAGCATTTTGAGGGAACTTTCTTGTTCCGATCACATTATGAAAGTGATGTCTGAGGCTAGTTGCTCGACTCTGTGACCGTTTATGTCGACAACCTTTTGTAGATGTTGAGTTTTCGAAGAGTTCGGATTTGTTCCAACATGTCCATGTCTTGAGTACTGATCTGTTTTGTTTAAGAAAAAAAAATATACATAGAGAGTAATCTTGATAAAAATGATCCAAGAAAGTATGAATTGGTCTCGTCCCTATTGGGGCGTGACAATTATGGTATCAAAGCAAAACCGTGTTCTAAAATCGATTCTGTAGACAGCCTTCCAGCACAGACCGTCACATGAGCACGCTCCAACAACTGTAAGTGTTTATGATTTCAGCAATGTCCTTAAGTTAAGATGTGTTTATGACTAATTGTTTAGGAATCCCAAGATGGTAAGAGGCAAACAGAGATATGACAATGTGGATAGCAATACTATCGCCCAATTAACAGAGTTGGTCATTCGCCAATCCCGACAGATCGAGCAACTTGTAGCCACTAGGGAGGAACAAGGAAATTCTAGCACTAATGCAGCTCGAGATCATGGTGACGAGCATTTCCATCGACTTTGACCTCTGACGTTTAATGGTCAAGTTTCGGATCCTGTTTATGCTGAGGAATGGGTCTGGAAGATGGAGGACATGTTCAAGTATGCAAAGGTGGATGAAGGAGATAAGGTCACGTGTGCTGTCTTCCACCTGGAACTGGATGCGAGGCATTGGTGGGACTCGATCCAGAGCACCGTGAATACAGGAGCTATGACTTGGGAAATGTTTAATACTGCCTTCTATGACAAATACTTTAGCCGAGCTGTTCGGACTAGCAAGAAGATGGAATTTATGCAGCTGCGTCAAACCGGTTCAGTGGCCGATTATATATGTAAGTTTGAGGCCTTGTCCAGGTTTGCACCCCGTCTGGTGGATGATGAGGAAGACAAGATCCACCAATTTGTTCATGGACTAAAACCAGGCTTGTATAGACGAGTAAAGACCGCGGGAATTCACAATGTGCCATTTTCTGAGGTGGCGGCTAAGGCCTTAGAACTGGAAGAGGTTGAGGTAACATTACAAGAACAACGTGAGCAGTCGAAGAAGTTTACCAGAGAGGCTCAACCACCACCACAACCGAACAAGGGTTGGCAGCCACAGCAAAATAGGGGGCCTCAGCAACAGCAGAAAGGTGTGAAGAGACCTTTCAATCAGAACGATGACCAGGGAAAAGGGAAACGACCACTGGCTCCTCTATGCCCCACCTGTCAAAAGAACCACCCTGGCGAATGCAAGTTACATTCTGTCCGCTGTTATAGATGTGATAAGGTTGGACACATTGTCAGGGACTGCCCCATGCCGCCGGACCCGAATAGAGCGAGGGTGGCACCTAGAGTCTATGCCTTGATGGAAGATGAGGATGCAGTGCCACATACAGTCATAACAGGTACGATTACGATCTGTGGTATTTCTGCTTATACACTTACAGATACGGGAGCCACTTACTCGTTTGTGGCAACCTTGTTTGTACGTAAGCATAATTTAGAACCCTTGCCAGCCAAAAGGTCATTTAGTGTTATGTTACCGTCAGGGAAGTCTTTACATTCAGAACAGGTAGTAAAATGTGATATTGCGACCCTAGGAGATAAGAAGTTGTATGTAGAATTGATCGTAATTGACATGAAGGGATATGAAGTTATACTATGAATGGATTGGTTATTCAGACATCATGCCACGATAAATTGTAGGTCTGGATTAATTGAGTTCCGACCCCCGAATAGCGATTGGTATTTCCTCCAAGCTATTCCTAAGATAAGTAAAATGCCGATTGTATCCTCACTAGAAGCCCAGCGATTGTTGAAAGAGGGTTGTGAGAGTTTTCTAGCTAGTGTAATTGATGATCGGGTGGAAAGTAGAATAGAACTGCAAGATATTCCTATAGTCCGACAGTTTTCAAAGGCATTCTTGGATGACTTGCCCGGGTTGCCACCGGATAGAGAAATTGAGTTTGTAATTGATACATACCCCGAGGCATTACCTGTGTCTAAGAACCCCTACCGCATGGCACCTGTTGAGTTGAAGAAATTAAAAGTCCAACTACAGGAATTAGTAGACAAGGGATTTATACGCCCTAGTAGTTCTCCCTAGGGTGCACCTGTTTTATTCGTTAAGAAGAAAGATGGTTCTCTTAGAATGTGCATAGACTACAAAGAGCTAAACAAGTTGACAATTAAGAATAAATACCCTTTACCCCGAATTGATGATCTGTTTGACCAACTACAAGGAGTTAAGGTGTTTTCACATATTGACTTACGTTTGGGTTATTACCAATTGAAATTTAAAGAGGGAGATATACCAAAGACAGCCTTCAGAACCCTCTATGGACACTATGAATTTCTTGTAATGTCTTTTGGATTGACAAATGCGCCTGCAGCTTTTATGGATTTGATGAATCGGGTGTTCCGAGAGTACTTGGACAAGTTTGTAATTGTGTTCATAGACGATATCTTAATTTACTCACGGACTGAAACTGACCATGCAGAGCATTTAAGAGTGGTTTTGACGACATTAAGACAGCAACAACTCTATGCCAAGTTGTCAAAATGTGAGTTCTGGCTGGATAAGGTCAATATCTTAGGCCATGTCATTTCTGCTGAGGGCATATCAGTAGATCCGACCAAGATTCAGGCTGTTAAGGACTTGCCACAGCCAAGGAATGTCAGTGAAGTCCGTAGCTTCCTTGGTCTGGTTGGTTATTATAGAAAGTTCATTAAGGGATTCTCTATGATAGCTAAGCCTTTAACTAATTTAACAAAGAAGGACACCAAATACTCTTGGACTGAAACTTGTGAAGATAGCTTCCAGACTGTAACAACCCCTTTTCCCAGCAAGATATTGTCCGCTCTGGGGATTGGGCCGTAGCCCAATATCCTCCCCTCACGGCTTTGTTTGGCGAGAACTTCCCGGAAGGTCACCCAACCTGGAATTGCTCTCGCCGAAGCACTTTTAACTTCAGAGTTCTTATGGGATCCGTTGTCAATTGTGCTCCAAAATGCGTCTTGCTATATTGGGGGGGTCTCTTTACATATATTTCATTTCCACATACTTCCTCAAGCGATGTGGGATTGTGACGACCCCCTTTTTACGACCCGGGATTCGCCTATACTCGAGTCCGGGATTCGCCTACACTTGGCTTAGGTCCCGAGGTTTGCCCCGCAACCCGAGGTTTGCCCCGCAGTCGTACTCATACGTGCACATTTGGATCATCACACAGACACTTAAGCTGAAGTTGACGACAGCCCCTCTATTGACTCTCCCAACCGAAGAAGGGAAGTTTAGTGTTTACTGTGATGCATCCAAAGTTGGTCTGGGGTGTGTTTTTGATGCAAGAAGGCAAGGTTGTGGCGAATGCCTCCAAACAGCTGAAGAGTTATGAGCAGAATTACCCAACTCATGATCTAGAATTGGCCGCGGTTGTTTTTGCTTTGAAGATTTGGAGACATTATTTGTATTGTCAACAGTGTGAGGTGTTTTCTGACCATAAAAGCCTGAGGTACATTTTCACTCAAAAGGAATTAAATATGAGGCAAAGACATTGGTTGGAGTTTGTTAAGGATTACGACTTTGAGATCAAGTATCACCCGAGTAAGGCTAATGCTGTAGCTGACGCATTGAGTAGGATGTCGATGACAATGCAGCTAGCAGTGTCAACCATGTCTACACCTTTGAGGACGGAAGTTCAGAAGTTCAGAAGTTCGAATTGGAAATAGTTTCTGAATCGTCTGATTTACTTGCAGGAGTAACTATTAGACCAACTATCATGGAAAGAATCAAAGAGGCACAGCAAAAGGATTCAAAGGAAAATAACAGCATGATGAGTAAGTTGAAGGATGCCTCCTCTGAGTTTAGTCTCTCCGAGGATGGTATTCTAAGATTTAGATATCGATGGTACATTTCGAGTGATGAGGAATTGCGTAAGATGATTTTGGCCGAGGCACACTCGTCCCCATTTTCTGTACATCCTGGCAGCACCAAGATGTATCGGGACTTAAAGTTATTTTACTAGTGGCCGAATTTGAAGAGGGATGTTGTCAAGTATGTGGAATCATGTTTGGTTTGCCAACAAGTTAAGGCAGAGCATCAACGTCCAGGGGGTACTCTTCAACCATTACCGATCCCCGAATGGAAGTGGGAACACATTGCCATGGATTTTGTTGTGGGACTGCCTAAGACAACTAAAGGCCGTGATAGCATTTGGGTAATAATTGATAGGATGACAAAATCAGCTAATTTCCTACCAATAAGGATAACCTACACGATGGACCAGCTAGCTAATCTTTATATTTAGGAAATCATCAGATTACATAGTATTCCAGTGTCTATTGTCTCCGATCATGATCCCAGGTTCACCTCACGCTTTTGGAAAAGTTTACAAGGCAAGCTAGGTACAAAGTTATCCTTTAGCACTGCTTTCCACCCGCAGACTGATGGACAATCTGAGAGGACTATTTAGATACTCGAGGATATGTTGAGAGCATGCGTGCTAGATTTCCAGACATCTTGGAGCCGACATCTGCCCTTGGTTGAATTCTCCTACAACAATAGTTACCAGTCCACCATAGGTATGGCACCGTATGAAGCACTGTATGGCAGAAAATGTAGATCACCTTTATATTGGGACGAAATTGGTGAAGCAAAACTCCTAGGTCCTGAAATTTTGTAGCAGATGTTAGACAAGATTGCCACAATTAGGAAGAGGATGATGACTGCTCAAAGTCGACAGAAGAGTTATGCAGACCAAAGATGGAGAGATCTTGAGTTTGCTGTCGGAGATGAGGTTTTCCTAAAAGTTTCACCATTCAAGGGAGTTTTAAGATTTGGCAAGAAGGGAAAGCTTAATTCCGCGATTTATTGGACCATTCCCTGTCCTGGCCAGAATGGGCAGTACAGCTTATAGATTACAACTACCTCCAACATTGGATAAGGTTCATAATGTCTTTCATGTATCAATGTTAAGGAAATGTATACGTGATCCGACACATGTTATTGAGCCAACTGAAATCGATATCGACCCGACGCTAATGTATGAAGAGAAACCTGTAAGGGTTATGCAATTTGCAACTAAGACTCTGCGCAACAAAGAAATTCCTCTTGTAAAAGTTTTGTGGACGAATCACGGCATTGAAGAAGCCACTTGGGAGCGACAGCAGGACATGTTGGACAAATATCCAGAAATCTTTGTTTGATCAATTTTCGAGGACGAAAATTTTGTTTAAGGGGGGTGGATGTAACACCCGACAAGTTTGACCAGGTGATTTTAACTGTTTTAACGGTCATGTTTATTTTGACCTTTTCTGTTTGGAATTTATGCCAAGACTTAATTAATTGCTTGTGTCGAAAATCTAGATTGGGTGGCAAAATTGTAATTGAGGATGATTGGAGTAATATAAATAGAAAGTGGAAACTCTTAAACCTCACCAAAATCCCACTGTAGCCG
This sequence comes from Begonia masoniana, assembly GCA_022432975.1. NCBI lineage: Eukaryota > Viridiplantae > Streptophyta > Magnoliopsida > Cucurbitales > Begoniaceae > Begonia > Begonia masoniana. Next base: position 30,943,963 of record CM039503.1, on the reverse strand, counting down.
ACATTCCCTTCTGCGTTCTCTCATTCCCCGAGCTGTCTCCCTCTGCCAGCAACTCTCTCATCGGCGACTGATTCTTCAGCCTCCACACCGACAATCCACACTCTAGGTAAGACTTTGGCAATGTAGCTACTGGTTGTTTACATTGAGCTCTGTTTTCTGTTGGAGCTGGGATTTCGGATTTCTCAATGACAGAATAATGGTAGTAACGTTATAACCCGAGTTTAATAAAGGCATCTCCGATTCGATTCTGGACTTTATTATAACTAATTGGGAATAGTTCTAGACCAAATCTGGCTATTTTGATCCTGAAAATTTAGACTACGCAAACAGAGTGCTCGGCTAAAAGACTTATATTCTAGGGTGACACTTGATTAGAACTTTTAGGATGTTGTCTTAACTTTACAATGTTGAATGTTCTAGGTGAAGAAGATTGTAGAGAGGTGCTCCACTTGCTAAGGAAACCAGGTAAGTGAATGTGTAGGATACCCGACCATTAGGGCCCTACATCACAAGGGTACTAGTTAGAAGCTGATTTTCGATGTTTAAAGAGTATCTGAGCTTTTTTCTGTTAGTTACGATACTTGAACTGTAAGAATGATCCTTACTAGATGTATTACCTGTTCAGTAGAATGATGAACTAAAAGTATCCCTACTCATGCATCACGAATATTTCTCAAGCACATGAAAATGTTTTAACTGCATGATTTCTCTCATGAATAAAAATGAATATGAAACCTATGCAACATGGATTATGAGGGAGTTGGGGGTGGTTTGGCGTATGTCACTGTCCAAAAGAGGGACCAAGAATACGACCCGCAAGGGACTATGTACACTTTCACTGTCGAACCCTCTTTACCGGCACAAATCCTCTCTTAATCCATACAATGTAAATGATGAATACGAATTCTGAATATAAACGATGAATATGAATATGAACAAGAACGAGAAAAGATTCATGAGCATGTGTTTCTTTAAACTGTGCATTCATGCATATGTATTAGCATTGCATTCCTTACTAAGCCTTAGGCTTATAGTTTAAACCTTATGATGTAGGTGAAGAATTAACAGGTGAGGATTCCAAATTCAATGAGGAAGTCTAAGGCTGGTTACTGGATGCTGCTCAGGGTGACAGTGCGTGTCTGGAAAAGGCGATTATGACCCGTGGATACTGCCCATGTGATGTCAGTAAGAATTATGAAAACTGAGGTTAAAGTAGGATAGTTTTCTCATGTCATTAGATATTAGTATATGACTGATACAATTTCTAAGTATGATGGAATTTCACTTAAGAGTGTCATTTACCTGTTTTAGCTTCTGAGCTCGAGAATGATTTTGAGGATTTATATATATGTGATGGTCTGTTTTAATGAAATCTTCCGCTATGTATACTCAGATTGAGTTCATGTCTAAGACAGAGCAGGAGTAGTCTAAACCTTTTCGTTTTGTGATCGGATGATGTGAGTAAAAATGAGTAATTGGATGATGTGAGTAGTGTTGTTTTGATCGGATGAGTAAATCATCCGGCTGACGTCATCGGTAGGAGTAGTTAAAACTATGTACTTTTATAATCGGATGATGCTGTTTATTTCATCGGATGAGTGTATATAAGTTTTGTCGTCTAGCGATCGGATGAAGTCTTAATGTGTCACGTGAGATACGCATGTCAATCGGATGATGTTGTTTATCCTATCGGATGATGATGTCTATTCTATCAGATGAGTGTATATAAGTTTTTGTCGTCTAGCGATCGGATGAAGTCTTAATGTGTCACGTGAGATACGCATGTCAATCGGATGATGTTGTTTATCCTATCGGATGATGTTGTCTATTCTATCGGATGAGTGTATATAAGTTTTGTCGTTAGCGATCGGATTAAGTTTAATGTGGCACATGGGATACACATGTTGATCGGTGGATGTCTGCAAATCCATGCAACCCCGCGAACGATGAAGTCGTGAGGTCTGAGGGCGCCTCCCTTCTGCCCGATCGTGTCATGAAATCAATGTCTGAGTTTAGTCGCTCTGCTCTGCGACTAGTTATGCTGACAGTTTTAGTGATGAGTCGAGCGTTTTGAGGGAACTTTTTCGTTCTGATCACATTATGAAACTGATGTCTGAGGCTAGTCGCTCGACTCTGTGACTATTTATGTCGACAGCCTTTTGTAGATGTTGAATTTTCGAAGAGTTCAGATTTGTTCGGACATGTCCATGTCTTGAGTACTGATCTGTTTTGTTTAAGAAAAAAATATATATACATAGAGAGTAATCTTGATAAAAATGATCCAAGAAAGTATGAATCAGTCTCGTCTTTATTGGGGCGTGACATTAGTATTGAGGGGCAAAAAAAGGTAATTGCCATGAGAAGTTTAATTAAAACACCACAATCCCCTTCCTTTCTCTAGCACTTCACGAAAATCTCCAGAAACCATCCTCTGGCGATTTTGGTTTCCAGACGGAGATTCTCTTTTCACACTGGCGATTCTTCCACTCTGGTGATCGATTCTTCACGTTTCCTTCTCCAAACGACACCCTAGATAAGGTTCTATGGTTTTGGAAAGTTTATTCTCGATTTTTGGGTTGTAAAACAGCTAGGGTTCGGTGGAGGTTTGATCGGGTGCATTAAAAATGGTTAGGTTCATAGTAGATACAGTTGAAATGAAGATATTTATGGTTATGGAGGATAGTTAAGTAGAATTAATGGGATTTTGTTTAGTTCGGAGTTTGATTGATTAAGCTCGGTTTTAATGTCTAGTGTTGTGAATTGGCTTAGGTAAACAAAGCGCACGAACAACACTCAGTTTGCTAAGGACATCATGTAAGTATTCGTGACTTACTTGGCCGATTGGCCTACACCATAAGGATTGTCATTGATTGAGGATTTGGTGAGTTTATGGTCTAGGAGTAGATTGGATGGGTAGGTTAAGGTATCTGTTATGCTACGAGATTTTCTTAGGTTTTAATACTACTTTATGCTTGTTTTCTGTTTATTGCACAATTCACAATCATGCATCATGTTTAAAATGAAAAAGCATGAAAAAATGATTTATGCATACGTTTTCATGTAAGAAAGAACAAACTAAAGCAATGCATGTAAACGGTACTATGGGGCTAGAGGTTGGCATTTCCTACTTGGAACATAACAAAGGTCGTCTGTTTCAAGTGGGGCAAAGGTTGTCAACGGGGGCTCGAGTTTGGCATTCCCTGCTTGAAGTGGAACAAAGGTTGTCTGCTTCAGGTGGGGCAGAAGTTGTCTACTCGAGGTTGGAATTCCCCGCTTGGGACAGAACAAAGGTTGTCTGTTGCAAGTGGGGCAAAGATTGTCAACGGGGGTTAGAAGTTGGCATTCCCTACTTGAAGTGGAACAAAGGTTGTCTACTTCAGGTGGGGCAGAGGTTTTCTACCCCTCCTATATGTAATGAAAGTATATGAAAGAAATAAATGTACGAAAGAACAGTACGATTTTATGAATTGCATGCGCACAGCATGCATGTCTATTTACGAAGCTTACTAAGCCTTTAGCTCATAGAATTTTTTTATGGTGTAGGTGAACTCGAAACAGATGAGGAAGATGTTCCTCTACTAAATGGATGAACTGGTTGAAGAGGAATGTTTGTGGGAGTGCGCTGCGCAGTCGGTGCGAACTTGACCCGTGGGAGCATAGGTTATATATTTTGTGGTTTTGGGCTATTATAGGCTGACGGGTAGAAATATAGAACAAAATGTATAGAAATACATTTTAGGAAGCTTGGTATCTGGATAGGCTATAAATTGTTGATTTGATGATTTTAAGTTGGATGTTCGGTTTTGGGATGTGTAATTTAGTTGGATTATTGATGAATATTTTGAGGAGGAAATTTGAAGTGTTATTGGGATAAGGAAATGGTTAATTGATGAAATGGTAATGGATTTTGGTGTTTAATGTTTCTGGAAATTTCTGGGTGAATGGTGTGTAGGTACAAGGGAAAATTGTATGGGTTTCGGTTGAGTGTTATAGATCGGTGGATGCTGGGTGAACAAGTCATCTGGCTGACGTCACTGGTGGATGTGAGCGATAGAAGTGTTGAGCGGTGGATGTCATCTGCCGAGTTAATGAAGTCACGTGGGTAACACGTGGTCTGAGCAGTGGATGTAGCTTGGCAGAAGTGATCGGTCAATATGAATAGGGAAAATTTTGGGCTTGGGCCCTTTTTGCCCTCTGTTCTATTGGTCGATTCCTCTTTTGTTTTTCAAGGTTTTATTTAAATGATTTTCTTTTAAATATGGTTCAACGGGTATACTTTAATTTAACGATTAAACGAATGGGGGTTCACTTGAGAATGTTTAAAAAGAAAAATTTTCACGGGGATTTAAGGGTAAAGAATTAGGGTCGTTACAATCACAGCAAGGACCAAGTACACGCACATAAATGAACGACGAACAAGAACATGATTCCCATGATATGATCAAGAACGCGAACTTGAACATGTCTCCCATGATTTGAATAAAGAATGTGAACATGATTTTATTAAGTATGCATTCATGAGCACTTATGTACATGTTGCACTCCTTACTAAGCATTAGGCTTATAGTTTGAACCTTATGATGTAGGTGACGAATTGGAAGGTGAGGATCTCAATCAAAGTAATAATGCCTAAGATGGGTTGCTGGATGATGCTCATGGCGATGATTTGTGGCTTGGTGGCAATTTTGACCCATGGAGTGTTGCTCGTAGCATATTTTAGTAAGGTTTATGATACTGAAGTATAAGTAAGATAAGGTTTTCTTATGATGATGAATGCTGGATTGTCTGGTACAATTTCATGTTTAAAGAGGATTTTAAGACTAAAGGTTCATCTGTTTTTCTTTAAGTCTTCCGCTACGCATGTTTAAGTTTTTATGAGTAAAATGGTTTTCATTTGAAATGAGATGTGAGAATATTTATAGAGTCAGTTCCAGAGAGTTAGCCGAACGTTCGCCAAAGAGGGCAATTGAGTTCTATTTTGTAAGTAAAAATAATCGTCCAAAGTTATGAATGAGTCATCGTCCATAGTTATAGTAAGATTTGATGAGTGAAAGCAGTCGTCCATGCTGGTAAGCAAAAACAGTTATCCACTTTGTAAGTAAAAGTAGTCGTCCATTCGTAAGTAAAAGTAGTCGTCCATCTCGTAAGTAAAAGTAGTCGTCCATTTTGTAAGTGAAAGTAGTCGTCTATTTTGTAAGTGAAGATAGTCGTCCACTCCGTGGACGATAACATTTATGAACATTGACATTGTGGACGAAAAAGTCTGTGGACGACGAGTTTGGGTAACCCGTGAGTAATGAAGTCACGTGGACCATGGACATTATAGTCACGTGGCCCGTGGACGATAAATGTAAGTAAATCTATGGACGTTAGTCTGTGTAACCTGTGAGTGATGAAGTCACGTGGACCGTGGACAATAAAGTCATGTGGTCTATGGACAAAGTATCGTCCAAAGTTATCGTCCTTTGTAATTTCGACTAGAACGATGTCGTTTGAAGTGATAGCGTATGTGGACGATAACAACTAAGTAGTCAGTGGACGATAAAGTCTGAGTAATCCGTGGACGATAGTCTGCGAACGATAACAAATGTGCTGTCTGTAAACGATGATGTCTAAGTAGTCCGTGGATGATAAAGTCGCCCGACCTTGTAGATAAGATTGTTGCCCGAGTTATGTCATTCGACTCTGTGGATGAGTGCGCTATCAGATTTATGAAATAGTCGAGTTCAGAGAATTTAAGGTCTTAGTTTGTTGTTCTTTTACCTGTCCACGAGTTTTTAAAGAAAAAGGTTTACAAGTAGTTGTTCTAATATTTAAATGACTGAGTTATGTTGCCTGAGTTGAATGTCCACGAGTTTTCTTAAAAAAAAATATATCCTTAGTTTCGGGTCGTTACATAATCCATACTTCATTCACTTAAACCTATTTCATGTTAGGAAAACTAGATGAACATGAACCAAAAATTGGATTTCACACCCGTTCTAGATTCAACATGTTTCATGAACCAAAAATCGGATTTCACAAAATAATGAATTATGCTCAAATATTGTAAGAGCAAGTTTAATCGAGAACTTCAAAGGCTCTAAAGAAGTATAATCAATAACTTTGAATTAATTGAGACAATAAAAAAAGAAGATTTGAATAAGCACACTCAAAAACAAATATTGATGCTTAGAATAAAGAAGAGATGTTCGAGATATTGATACTCGGCATATTAAGAAAATTTTTTTAAAGAAGAAAACTTGATAAGAGAAGAATCGCTACTTCAAAATTTTTGGGAATTTTTTATTTTTTATTTTTATTTTTGAAATATATATTTTTTTTTAATTTCCAAAGGAAGAAACTCTAGAAGAATAAAAAATAATAAATAAATAAATAAATATAGAAACTTGAATCTAGGAGTCAAAGCTCTGATATCAAATGATGAGAACTACAAGTATATCAAACTTGAGACCCTTCAACAACGTGAAATAGAAACTCAGAAACACCTTTGAAATCAAGTATAAGGAACTTGAACCCAATCGAACCTTGTCAACGGAACATAAGTTATCAAACAAGGAGCTTGTGTAACACCCGACAAGTTGATCAGGTGATTTTCTTAACCGTTTTAACGGTCATGTTTATTTGATATTTTCGGTTCGGAATTTTATACCAAAGCTTAATTAATTTCATGTGGTGTTAAACTAGGTTGAGTGGCAAAATTGTAATAAGGGTGGTTGTGATCGATAAATAAAGGAAATGAAAAATTTTTAAACCTCACCAGCACCACTATAGCCGGCACTTTCTCCCTTCGGCGATTTTCTCTCCCGAGCTCACTCTCTGCCTGCCAGTAATCCTCCCTTCGACGACCAGTCCCTTGCTATTTCTCGGATACTCTACGCTCGAGGTATGGGTTAGACAATGTAGTTGTCAGTTAGTCGTTAAGCTCTGTTTTTCAGCTTGGTGTTGGAGTTTGGTTTCTCCAATGGCCTGAGTAACGATAGTAACATTTATAATCTTGATTTAGTAATGTCATTTCCGAATCGATTCTGGATATTTAATATAACCAACCCTGATTAATCGTTAGTTGAACCTAGCTGTTTCGGTTTTTGGATTTCAGGTTGCACACAGAGAACTAGACTAAGAGATTCGGGAATGACTTTAACTACTAGATCCTAAGATGACTTGTGATTAGGACTTTTAGGATCTGTTTTAACTACTGCGATGTAAATGTTTTAGGTGAAGAAGTCTGAAGAAAAGGAGCACGAATTTACTAAGGAAGCCAGGTAAGTGAATGTATTAAGATTTCCGGCCATTAAGGCCCTACATCTTAAGGGTACTAAATTAGTTATGTGTTTGAGGTTTGTTTCAAGTTAGTAAGATGGTTTGTACTTGGATGATTTACGGATGTTTGAGAACTATGTTATGTGATGTTCTGATAGAGTCTATGAAGTTAACTGTCTAGTATGATATTTTCCATAGTCTGATGATTTAAGAACATTCATGTCATGCATCATGATTTACTTCTCAAGCATATGAAAATAATTTGTGAGCATATTTTTCCCCATGAACAAGATATGAGAATGAATATGAAACTTATGCAACCGGATTAAGTGAGGGTTGGGGCGGTTTTACGTATGTCACTGTCCAAAGAGAAGGACCATGAATACGGCCCGAAAGGGACTATGTATGTAACACCCGACAACTTCAACCAGGTGACTCCCTAACTAAATTAACGGCCATGATTATTCAATCTTCACGGTTTAGAATTTTATGTCAAGCTTAATTAATTACATGTAGGTTTTAAACTAGGTTGGGTGGCAAAGTTGTAATAATGGAGGTTTGAGACTGGTATTTAAAGAAAATGGAAAGGGTTCAAACCTCATTTAAACCACTGTAGCCGACACCTTCTACTCTCGGCGATTTCTTCTCTCCCGAGCTCTCGCTCTCTGTCAGCTGGAAATCCCTCTTTCGACAACCGGTTTCCTTGCTGCTTCTCGGCTACTTTGTGTTCGAGGTACGAGTTTGGCAATGTAGCTATCTTTTAGTCGTTAAGCTCTGTTTTCTGCTATGTGTTGAAGTTCTGGGTTCTTCAATGGCCGAGTATTAGTAAGGGTATTTTAAAATCTGAAAGTGGTAATGTCATTCCGAATCGATTTTGGACATTAAACAACCAACCCTGAACTATCGCTAATCGAATCTGTCTGTTTTGGGTTTTGGATTTCAAACTGCACAGAGAAACTATACTAAGGATTCAGGGGGTGACTATAGCTATTAGATCCTAGGATGACTTGTGATTAGAACTAATAGGATTTTGTTTTAATTACTGCAATGTAAATGTTTTAGGTGAAGAAGTTTGAAGAGAAAGGAGCTCAAATTGCTAAGGAGACCAGGTAAGTGAATGTACAGGTTTCTCGGTCATTAGGACCCTACATCAAAGGATCTGAGGTAGAAACTCATACGATGATTAGTAATTCCCTTATGTTACTGTCTAATATTTATGTTGATGATTAGTTCAATGGTAAGGTTTTATGTTGGATAGTGCTCTATCTGTAGCTTGATGGTTTAGGAATTTCCATGTACGTGCATCATGACTATTTTATGCATATGAAAATGTTTGAAGAGCATGTTTTCCTCATGAATCAAGTAAGATGATAAAAAAAACTTATGCAACGTGGACTAAGTGAGGGTTGGGGGCGGTTCGGCGTATGTCACAGTCCAAAGAGGGACATATGAACACGACCCGCAGTAGGGACCAAGATCAAACTCACTGTCGAACCCCCTTTACCGGCACAAATCCTCTCTTAATCTACACAACTTAAATGAAGAGTATGATCAATGACTATGAATGAAGAGTATGATCAATGACTATGAATGATGAACATGATCCATGACTATGAATGATGATTACGAGCAAAGATATGTACAAGAAAACACTTATGAGCATGTGATTTCTCGAATTATACATTCATGCATCCATGTTAGAGTTGCATTCCTTACTAAGCATTAGGCTTATAGTTAAACCTTATGATGTAGGTGAAGAGCTAGCAGGTGAGGATTTTCCGTCCTGAGATGATGTTTAAAGCTGGTTGCTGGAGGATGCTCAGTATGACAGTGCAAGGCTAGGCAGGCGATTAAGACCCCTGGTTATGCTCATAGTATGTCAGTGAAGTTTATGATAAACGGATGTCTAAGTAGATTAGAATTTTCTTATAACTATGAGATTTAGATTTGAATGATTAGACATAAGAGCCTGATGATGATTTTAAAGATTTTTGAATGGTTGTTTTGCTTAAGCCTTCCGCTATGCGTATTTTGGATGGGTTTATGATTCTTACTCATTAAGGTTTATAGTTACTAAGTTAAGATTCGGGTGAGTTGTGGTATTTTCTATTGGATGAAGTTGCTTGATGATTATAGTGTTTTCTGCCGTGTGATAGAAGCTGGATGAGGCCATCATCCGGCTGACGTCAACGGCAGATGTAGAGTGTTTAAGCCATCGGATGATGAAAGTGCTATTTTGTCATCTAGCGATCGGCAGATGTAGAGTGTTTAAGCCATCGGATGATGAAAGTGCTATTTTGTCATCTAGCGATCGGCATATGTAGAGTGTTTAAGCCATCGGATGATGAAAGTGCTATTTTGTCGTCTAGCGATCGGCAGATGTAGAGTGTTTAAGACGTCGGATGATGAAAGTGCTATTTTGTCGTCTAGCGATCGGCAGATGTAGAGGGTTTAAGCCCTCGGATGATGAAAGTGCTATTTTGTCGTCTAGCGATCGGCAGATGTAGAGTGTTTAAGCCGTCGGATGATGAAAGTGCTATTTTGTCGTCTAGCGATCGGCAGATGTAGAGTGTTTAAGCCCTCGGATGATGAAAGTGCTATTTTGTCATCTAGCGATCGGCAGATGTAGAGTGTTTAAGCCATCGGATGATGAAAGTGCTATTTGTCGTCTAGCGATCGGCAGATGTAGAGTGTTTAAGCTATCGGAAGATGTAAGTATAGTTTGTCGTTTAGTTACCTGATGATGTGAGGGTTATCTTGTCGTTTAGTGACCGGGTCATGATTTAATTATTCTCGTGAGGAGCACATGTTCACCGGACGATGTCCCCCTTACTTCATCGGATGATGTAGAGGGTTTTCTTCATCGGATGGTGTAAACATGGTTTGTTCCTCTATCGGTAGATGCAGTCTAAAGGTTTAAGTTTCCCTTCACTAGCAGATACACATTGCACAGCCCGCTGGCTGATGTGTAATGTTTTCCTTTACCGAATGAGGCTTAGTGAATCGCGTATGATATCTTTAGTTAAATTATGTTTCAAAAAATAAAATAAAATACATTATTAATAATGAATAATGTGTGAGTAATAAGAATTAAATGATTAAGAAAGATATGGATTATGTGACGATATCTCTGATGTCGTTACAATTATGGTATCAGAGCAAAACCGGGTTCTAAAACAGATTCTGCAGACTGCCTTCCAACACTGACTGTCACATGAGCACACTCCAGCAACTGTAAGTATTTATGATTTCAGTAAATGTCATTAAGTTAAGATGTATCTATAATTATCTGTCTAGGAATCCCAAAATGGTTAGAGGTCACCAGAGAGAGACCACTGAGGATAGCAATGCCATTGCTCAGTTGACAGAATTGGTCATGCGCCAATCTCGCCAGATCGAACAGCTGATGACTGCTAGAGAGGAACAAGGCAACTCCAGTACCAATGCAACTCATGATCACGAAGGTGCGCTTTTTTCTTGACA
>CM039503.1:30763812-30933117 GCA_022432975.1 Begonia masoniana | reverse complement strand
AGTTCTTCCGCTGACGTCATCGGAGAGCCGAGGTTAATTGTTGATGGTTTAGTCTTCGGCTGACGTCATCGGCAGAGCCGCAAGGGTAGTGTTGATGGTTAGTCTTCCGGCTGACGTCAGCAGATGCGAAAGGGTAGTTGTTGATGGTTTAGTTTCCGGCTGGACGTCATCGGTAGATATTTTTTTTTTTTCAATAAATCTCAGATTAAGTTTTTCCCTTCTTGCCAAATCTTAAGACTCTTTTAAATGGTGACACCTTTAAGAATACTTCATCTCCTACTGCAAACTCGAGTTCCCTTCTCCTTCGATCTGCATAACACTTCTGCCGGCTTTGTGCAGTCATCATTCTTTTCCGAATAGTTGCAATCTTATCTGACATTTGCTGCAAAATATCAGGTCCAAGAAGTTTTGTTTCCCCAACCTCGTCCCAGTAAAGAGGTGACCTACATTTCCTACCATACAAAGCTTCATATGGTGCCATACCGATGGTGGACTGATAACTGTTATTGTAGGAGAATTCGACTAGCGGTAAATGTCTACTCCAAGTTGTCTGAAAGTCAAGTACACATGCTCTCAACATATCTTCGAGTATTTGAATCGTCCTTTCTGATTGGCCATCGGTCTGTGGGTGAAAAGCTGTGCTGAAAGATAACTTTGTACCTAATGTACCTTGCAAACTTTTCCAGAATCGAGAGGTAAACCTGGGGTCACGGTCAGAAACAATAGATACTGGGATTCCATGCAACCTAATAATTTCCTGAACATAAAGATTAGCAAATTGGTCCATCGTATAGGTGGTCCTTACAGGTAAGAAATGGGCTGATTTCGTCAGTCTATCCACCACAACCCAAATACAGTCATGTCCTTTTGTCGTCTTAGGTAGTCCTACAACAAAATCCATAGCTATATGTTCCCACTTCCATTCGGGAATAGGCAACGGCTGAAGAGTACCTCCTGGACGTTGGTGCTCGGCCTTGACTTGTTGGCAAACTAAACAGGACTCTACATACTTAGCAACATCCCTTTTTAGGTTAGGCCACCAGTACTGTAACTTCAAGTCTCGGTACATCTTGGTGCAGCCAGGATGTACAGAAAAGGAAGAGGAGTGCGCCTCAGCCAAGATCAACTTACGCAATTCCACATCATTAGGAATGCACCACCGATTTCTAAACCTCAGGATCCCATCCTTTGAGAGACTGAACTCGGAGGTGGTGTCCTTCAACTTATCCATCATGCTGATATTTTCAACTGAATCCTTCTGTTGTGCATCCTTGATCTTTTCCAAAATTGTTGGTTGAATGGTTAACTCAGCGAGCAAGACTGATAACTCTGGAACTATCTCCAAGTCAAATTTCTGAACTTCTGTTCTTAAGGGTGTAGACATGGTTGAAACCACGGGCTGCATTGTTGTTGACATCCTACTCAACGCATCAGCTACAGAGTTAGCTTTCCTGGGGTGATACTTGATTTCAAAGTCGTAATCCTTGACAAACTCCAACCAACGTCTCTGTCTCATGTTCAATTCCTTCTGTGTGAAGAGGTACTTTAGACTTTTGTGGTCAGAGAACACCTCACATTGTTGTCCATATAAATAGTGTCTCCAAATCTTCAAGGCGAAAACAACAGCAGCTAATTCTAGATCATGAGTGGGGTAATTTTGCTCGTAACTCTTTAGCTGCCTAGAAGCATACGCTATAACTTTACCCTCTTGCATCAAAACACAACCTAAACCAACTTTAGACGCATCACAGTAAACACTAAATTTTCCCTCTTCAGTTGGGAGGGTCAATACAGGGGTTATTGTTAACTTCAGTTTTAACGTCTGGAAGCTGTCTTCACAGGCTTCAGTCCAAGAATACCTAATGTCCTTCTTTGTCAAACCTGTCAGGGGTTTAGCTATCATGGAAAATCCCTTGATGAACTTCCTGTAATAGCCTGCCAGTCCAAGGAAGCTGCGGACTTCGCTGGCATTCTTAGGTTGAGGCCAATCTTTTACTGCCTGAATTTTGGTCGGGTCCACAGATATGCCATTAGCAGAAACTACATGGCCAAGGAAATTAACCTTATCTAACCAAAACTCACACTTAGTCAGTTTGGCGTAAAGTTGATGCTCCTTCAATGTCGTCAAAACTACTTTCAAATGTTCTTCATGGTCGGCCACAGTTCGAGAGTATATCAAGATATCATCTATGAACACAATCACAAACTTATCCAAATACTCACGAAACACACGGTTCATTAAATCCATGAAGGCTGCAGGGGCGTTTGTCAACCCAAACGACATGACTAAGAACTCATAATGTCCATAGCGGGTTCTGAAGGCTGTCTTTGGTATATCTCCTTCTTTAACCTTCAGTTGGTAATAACCCGAACGTAGATCTATCTTCGAAAATACCTTGGCTCCTTGCAATTGGTCAAACAAGTCATCAATCCTAGGTAAGGGGTACCTATTCTTGATTGTCAACTTATTTAGTTCCCTATAGTCTATGCACATTCTAAGAGAACCATCCTTCTTCCTTACAAATAAGACTGGTGCACCCCAAGGAGAACTGCTGGGGCGAATAAATCCCTTGTCAACCAATTCCTGCAGTTGAACCTTCAATTCTTTCAACTCAACAGGTGCCATACGGTAAGGATTCTTAGATACAGGTGATGCCTCGGGGTATGTGTCAATTACAAACTCTATCTCTCTATCGGGTGGTATACCCGGTAAATCATCTAAGAATGCCTCGGGAAACTCTCGGACTATAGGAATATCCTGAAGCTCAATTTTATTCTTCACCCGGTCATCTATTACACTAGCCAGGTAGCTCTCACAACCACATCTCAGCATTCGGTATATTTCTAGTGAGGATATAATTGGTATCTTACTTATTTTAGGAATAGCTTGGAAGGAATAATGGTTATCATTTGGGGGTCTAAAATAAACTATTCCAGATCGACAACTTATCGTAGCATGATGTCTAAATAACCAATCCATTCCTAATATCACTTCATACCCTTTTATGTTAATGACAATTAATTCCGCATAGAGATTCTTATCCCCTAAGGACACGACGTCACCCTTAACAATCTGCTCTGAATGTAGGGACTTCCCTGATGGCAACACAACACTATATAACCTTTCAGCTGGTGAGGGTCCTATGCTATGTTTGCATACAAACAAGGTTGATATAAACGAGTGTGTGGCCCCTGTATCAATAAGTGTATAAGCAGCAAAACCGCAGATCATGATGGTACCTGATATGACTGTATGCTGAACAGCTCCCTCATCTTCCATCAACGCATACACTCTGGGTACAACCCTTGCACGGTTCGGGTCTGGCGGCATGGGGCAATCTCTGACCATGTGTCCGGTCTTATCACACCTGAAACACCGGCCAGAAAGCAGCTTGCACTCACCAGGGTGGTTCCTCTGACATGTAGGGCATAGGGGCGCCAGAGGTCTCTTTCCTTTTCCCTGGTCATCATTCTGGTCGAGGGGCCTCTTCATTCCATGCTGTTGTTGCTGTGGTCCCCTGTTCTGTCATGGCTGCCAACCTTTGTTCTAACGTGGTGGCGGTTGTGTGTCCTTCATGAGTTTCTTTGGCTGTTCGCGCTGTGCATATGCTGTCATCTCTGCCTCTTCTAGCTCCAAGGCCTTAGCCGTCACTTCACCATAAGGTACATTATGTATCCCGGCAGTCTTCACTTTCATGTACAGACTTGGCTTCAGTCCCTGAACAAACTGGTAAATCTTATCTTCCTCATCCTCAATCATACAGGGAGCAAACCGTGATAAAGCATCAAATTCACATATATAATCCGTCACAGAGCCAGTTTGTCGTAGATTCATGAACTCCTTCTTCTTATTGGCCCGAACAGTCCTATTGAAGTACTTGTCAAAGAAGGCAGTCTTGAACATCCCCCAGGTCATAGCTTCGGCATTAGCGGTGCTCTGGCGCCCCTATGGATTATGTGACGATATCTCTGGTGTCGTTACAATTATGGTATCAGAGCAAAACCGGGTTCTAAAACAGATTCTGCAGACTGCCTTCCTGCACTGACTGTCACATGAGCACACTCCAGCAACTGTAAGTATTTATGATTTCAGTAAATGTCATTAAGTTAAGATGTATCTATAATTATCTGTCTAGGAATCCCAAAATGGTTAGAGGTCAGCAGAGAGAGACCACTGAGGATAGCAATGCCATTGCTCAGTTGAGAGAATTGGTCATGCGCCAATCTCGCCAGATCGAACAGCTGATGACTGCTAGAGAGGAACAAGGCAACTCCAGTACTAATGCAACTCATGATCACGGAGGTGAGCGTTTCCACCGGCTTCGACCCCCGGTATTTAATGGACATGTTTCAGATCCTATTTATGCTGAGGAATGGGTTCGAAAGATAGAGGACATGTTTAAGTATGCAAAGGTTGACGAAGGAGATAAGGTCACGTATGCTGTCTTTCATTTGGAATTGGGAGCAAGGCATTGGTGGGATTCAATCCAGAACACCGCTAATGCAGGAGCTATGACCTGGGAAATGTTTAAGACTGCCTTCTTTGACAAGTACTTCAATAGGGCTGTTCGGGCCAACAAGAAGAAAGAGTTCATGAACTTGCGACAAACTGGCTCTGTGACGGATTACATATGCAAATTTGATTCTTTATCACAGTTTGCTCCCCGAATGATTGAGGATGATGAGGACAGGATTTACCAATTTGTTCAAGGACTGAAGCCGAGTTTGTACATGAAAGTAAAGACTGCTGGGATACACAATGTACCTTATGGTGAAGTGACGGCTAAGGCCTTGGAGCTGGAAGAGGCTGAAATGACGGCATATGCACAGCGTGAGCAGCCAAGAAAATTCACGAAGGAAACTCAGCCGCCACCACGTCAGAACAAAAGATGGCAGCCGCAACAGAACTGTAACACCCGACAACTTCAGTCAGGTGACTCCCTAACTGTATTAACGGTCATGAATATTCAATCTTCACGGTTTAGAGTTTTATACCTAGAATAATTAATTTCATGTGGATTTAAACTAGGTTGGGTGGCAAAGTTGTAATAATGGAGGATGATGACCATTATATAAAGAAAAAAGAAATGTTTTAAACCTCACTTGAACCACTGTAGCCGACACCTTCCTTTTCGGCGATTTCTTCCCTCCCAAGCTCTTGCTCTTTGCTTTCAGCATACTCTCTTCGACAATCGGTTTCTCTGCCACTACTCGACTACTCTGTGCCCGAGGTATGCAATAGACAACGTAGCTATCTGTTAGTTTGTTAGCCCTGTGTTCTACTCGGCATTGGAGTTTTGGATTTTCCAATGGCCGACTAACAATAAGAACATTTGAAATCTGAGAGTGGGAATGCTTTTATCAAATCGATTCTGAACATTTAGAACAACCACCCCTGAGTTATCGATAATCGAATCTGTCTGTTCTAGGATTTGGATTTCAAACCGCACAGGGTGTTAGACTAAGGATTCGGGAATGACTTTAGCTATTAAATCTTAGGATAACTTGAGATTAGAACTATTAGGATTTTGTTTTAACTACTGCAATATAAATGTTTTAGGTGAAGAAGTTTGAAGAGAAAGGAGCTTAAGTGCTAAGGAGACCAGGTAAGTGAATGTATTAAGATTTCCGGCTAATAGAGCCCTACATCGTGGGAGTACTAGGTTGTTTTAGATGTCTAATGTTTACCTTATGATGATGAGCTTGTCTGCACTTGAAGGATTGATGAATGTTGTGAGTTATACTATTTGATGACCTGCTAGTGAATGTGAAGTTGTCTGCTCTGATATGATCCTTGTCATAGTCTGATGGGTTAAAAGTTCTCATGTTCATGCATCATGAATGTTTCTCAAGCATAAGAAAATGTTTTAATGCATGTTTTCCATGAACAAGATATGTATGTATATATGTATATATATAAGATTTATGCAACGTGGACTAAGTGAGGGTTGGGGGCGGTTCGGCGTATGTCATAGTCCAAAGAGGGACATATGAATACGACCCGCAGTAGGGAACAAGATCAAACTCACTGTCGAACCCCCTTTACCGGCACAAATCCTCTCTTAATCCACACAACTTAAATGAAGAATATGATCAAAGACTATGAATGATGAATATGATCAATGACTATGCACGATGAATATGATCCATGACTATGAATGATGAATATGATCAATGACTATGAATGATGATTACGAGCAAAGATATGAACAAGAAAAGACTTATGAGCATGTGATTTTTCCCAAATTATACATTCATGCATCCATGTTAGTGTTGCATTCCTTACTAAGGATTAGGCTTATAGTTAAACCTTATGATGTAGGTGAAGAGTTAGCAGGTGAGGATTTCCAGTCCAGAGATGATGTTTAAAGCTGGTTGCCGGAGGATGCTCAATGTGACAGTGAAGGCTGGATAGGCGATTAAGTTCCCTGGTTATACTCATAGTAAGTCAGAAAAGTTTATGATAAACAAATGACTAAGTAGAACAGGATTTTTTTATAACAATGGGATTTGGATTTGAAGGGTTTGTCTTTAGAGCCTGAATACGACCTTAAGGATTATCGAATGGTTTGTTTTGCTTAAGTCTTCCGCTATGCGTATTTTGAATGAGTTTATGATCCCTACTCATTGAGGTTTATAATTACTAAGTTAAGATTCGGGTGAGTTGTGGTATGTTCTATCGGACGATGAAAGTGCTATTTTGTCGTCTAGCGATCGGCAGATGTAGAGTGTTTAAGCCATCAGATGATGAAAGTGCTATTTTTTCGTCTAGCGATCGGCAGATGTAGAGTGTTTAAGCCATCGGATGATGAAAGTGTTATTTTGTCGTCTAGCGATCGGCAGATGTAGAGTGTTTAAGCCATCGGATGATGAGAGTGTTATTTTGTCGTCTAGTGATCGGCAGATGTAGTGTAATAAGTCACCGGATGATGAGGATGTTATTTGTCATTTAGTGACCGGGTCATGTTTTAATTATTCACGTGAGAAGCACATGACCACCGGATGATGTACTCTTATTTCATCGGATGATGTAGAGAGTTTCTCCACCGGATGGTATAAACACGGTTTTGTCGTCTAGTGACTGGTAGATGTGGTTCATTCTTCTATCGGTAGATGCAGTCTAAAGCTTAAAGTTTTTCCTTCACTAGCCGATACACATTGTACTGCCCGCTGGCAGATATGTAATGTTTTCCTTTGCCGATTGAGACTCAGCGAATCGCATATGACATCTTGAGTTAAATTCTGTTTCAAAAAAAAAGAAATACACTACTAATAATGAATCATGTGTGAGTAATAAGGATTAAATGATTAAGAAAGATACGGATTATGTGACGATCCCTCCTGGGGTTGTTACAAGAACAGGGGACCACAACAACAACAACAAGGTATAAAGAGACCCTTCAATCCAAATGAAGATCAGGGAAAAGGAAAGCGACCAATGGCCCCTCTATGCCCCACCTGTCAGAAGAACCACCCCGGTGAAAGCAAGTTGCGTTCTGGCCGCTGTTTCAGATGTGATAAGGTTGGACATATAGTCAGAGACTGCCCCATGCCGCCAGATCCGAACCATGCAAGGATAGCACCTAGAGTTTATGCTATGATGGAGGATGAGGACACAGTGCCGCATACAGTTATAACAGGTACCATTATGATCTGTGGTTTTACTGCTTACACACTTATAGATACGGGAGCCACGCACTCGTTTATATCAACCTTGTTTGTATGCAATCACAACTTAGAACTTTTACCAGCCGAAATGCCATATAATGTTATGTTACCATCAGGGAAGTCCCTACATTCAGAACAGGTTGTTAAAGGTGATGTTGTGTCCTTAGGAGGTAAGAAACTATATGTAGAACTGATTGTAATTGACATGAAAGGGTATGAGGTGATATTAGGAATGGATTGGTTATTCAGGCATTATGCCACAATAAGTTGTAGATCTGGGTTGGTTGATTTTCGACCCCCAAATGGTGATCATTATTCCTTCCAAGCTATCCCTAAAATAAGTAAAATGCCGATTATATCCTCCTTAGAGATCCATCGATTATTGAAAAATGGATGTGAGAGTTACCTGGCTAGTGTAATGGATGTTCGGATGAAGGATAGAATGGAATTTCAGGATATTCCCATAGTCCAAGAGTTCCCTGAGGCGTTTTTGGATGATTTGCCTGGTTTACCACCTGATAGAGAGATAGAGTTTGTAATAGATACGTACCCTGAGGCCTTACCGGTGTCTAAGAACCCATATTGCATGGCTCCTGTTGAGTTGAAGGAGTTAAAAATCCAACTGCAGGAATTAGTAGACAAAGGATTTATCCGCCCTAGCAGCTCTCCTTGGGGTGCACCTGTCTTATTCGTTAAAAAGAAAGATGGTTCCCTCAGAATGTGCATAGACTATAGAGAGCTAAATAAGTTAACCATTAAGAATAAATACCCCTTGCCCCGTATTGATGACTTGTTTGACCAATTGCAAGGAGCTAAAGTGTTTTCAAAGATTGATTTGCATTCGGGGTACTATCAACTGAAAGTTAAGGAGAGTGATATACCTAAGACTGCCTTCAGGACCCGTTATGGACATTATGAATTCCTTGTAATGTCGTTTGGGCTGACAAATGCACCTGCAGCCTTTATGGACTTAATGAATCAAGTGTTTCGTGAGTATTTGGACAAGTTTGTAATTGTATTCATAGATAATATCTTGATATACTCACAGACTGAAGCTGGCCATGCAGAGCATTTAAGTGTAGTTTTGACGACATTAAAGGAGCACCAACTTTATGCCAAGTTGTCCAAGTGTGAGTTTTGGTTGAACAAGGTTAATTTTCTTGGCCATGTAGTTGCTGCTAATGGCATATCAGTAGACCCGACCAAAATTCAGGCAGTAAAGGATTGGCCACAACCGAAGAACGCCAGTGAAGTCCGCAGTTTCCTTGGATTGGCAGGCTATTACAGGAAGTTCATCAAAGGATTTTCCTTAATAGCTAAGCCTCTGACGAATCTGACAAAGAAGGACAATAAGTATTCTTGGACCGAAGCTTGTGAGGATAGCTTCCAAACATTGAAATTGAAGTTGACAACAGCCCCTGTTCTGACTCTTCCAACCGAAGGAGGAAAGTTTAGCGTATACTGTGATGCCTCTAAAGGTGGTTTGGGCTGTGTTTTGATGCAAGAGGGTAAAGTTGTAGTGTATGCCTCTAGGCAGCTAAAGAGTTATGAACAGAACTATCCCACCCATGATTTAGAATTAGCTGCTGTTGTTTTTGCCTTGAAGGTGTGGAGACACTATTTGTATGGACAACAGTGTGAGGTATTTTCTGACCATAAAAGTCTGAAGTACCTCTTTACACAAAAGGAATTGAACATAAGACAGAGACGTTGGTTGGAATTCATTAAGGATTATGACTTTGAGATCAGGTACCACCCGAGTAAGGCTAACTCTGTGGCTGACGCTTTGAGCAGGATGTCAACAACAATGCAACCCGTAATGTCAACCATGTCTATACCATTGAGGACAAAAGTACATAGATTTGAATTGGATATAGTACCAAAGTTATCAGTCTTACTTGCCGAATTGACCATTCAACCAACGGTTTTGGAAAGGATCAAAGAGGCACAACAGAGGAATTCAGAGGAGAATATCAGTATAATGAGCAGATTGAAGGACACCACCTTCGAGTTTAGTCTTTCCAAAGATGGAATTCTGAGGTTTAGGAATCGATGGTATGTCCCTAATGATGAGGGATTACGTAAGTTAATCTTGGCCGAGGCACATTTGTCTCCCTTTTCTGTACATCTTGGCAGCACCAATATGTATCGAGACCT
Source organism: Begonia masoniana (assembly GCA_022432975.1). Taxonomy (NCBI): domain Eukaryota; kingdom Viridiplantae; phylum Streptophyta; class Magnoliopsida; order Cucurbitales; family Begoniaceae; genus Begonia; species Begonia masoniana. The sequence goes on along the minus strand of CM039503.1, from coordinate 30,923,292 downwards.
GAGGTTACTCTACTGGTGGCCAAACTTAAAAAGGGATGTTGCTATGTATGTGGAGTCTTGCCTAGTATGCCATCAAGTTAAAGCCGAGCACCAGCGTCCAGGAGGTACCCTTCAGCCTTTACCTATTCCAGAATGGAAGTGGGAACACATAGCTATGGATTTCGTAGTAGGATTACCTAAGACAACTAAGGGACATGATAGTATTTGGGTTGTGATTGATAGACTGACGAAATCAGCCCATTTCTTACCTGTAAAGACAACCTACACGATGAACCAGCTTGCTGACCTTTATGTACAAGAAATCATTAGACTGCATGGAATTCCTGTATCTATTGTCTCTGATCGTGACCCTAGGTTCACCTCACGGTTTTGGAAAGGTCTACAAGGCACACTTGGTACGAGGTTATCCTTCAGCACTGCCTTTCACCCGCAGACAGATGGTCAATCTGAGAGGACTATTCAGGTACTTGAAGATATGCTGAGGGCGTGTGTACTAGATTTCCAGTCATCTTGGAGCCAATACTTATCTTTGATTGAGTTCTCCTACAATAACAGTTATCAGTCCACCATTGGTATGACACCTTATGAAGCGCTGTATGGCAGGAAATGTAGGTCACCTCTGTATTGCGATGAGGTTGGTGAAGCAAAACTCCTAGGTCCCGAGATTTTGCAACAGATGTCGGACAAGATTGCCACTATTAGGAAAAAAATGATAACTGCACAGAGTCGACAGAAGAGTTACGCAGACCAAAGGAGAAGAGACCTTGAGTTTTCTGTTGGTGATGAAGTTTTCCTGAGGATTTCACCATTTAAAGGAGTTTTAAGATTTGGTAAGAAAGGAAAGCTAAACTCACGGTTTATTGGACCATTCCCCATCTTAGAAGGATTGGCAGTACGACTTATAGATTGCAATTGCCTCCATCATTAGAAAGGATTCATAATGTCTTCCATGTGTCAATGTTAAGAAAATGCATACGGGACCCTACTCAAGTTGTTAAACCAGCGGATTTTGAGATTGAGCCGACACTAACGTATAAAGAGAAGCCAGTACGAATCTTGGAATCTGCAGTAAAAATTCTGAGGAATAAGGAAATCCCCCTTGTGAAAGTTTTATGGATGAATCAAGGTATTGAGGAAGCCACATGGGAAAGACGGCAGGACATGATGGACAAATATCCAGAACTCTTCGCTTGATCAATTTTCGGGGACGAAAATTTTATTTAAAGAGGGGTGGATGTAACACCCGACAACTTCAACCAGGTGACTCCCTAACTGAATTAACGGCCATGATTATTCAATCTTCACGGTTTAGAATTTTATGTCAAGCTTAATTAATTACATGTGGTTTTAAACTAGGTTGGGTGGCAAAGTTGTAATAATGGAGGTTTGAGACCGGTATTTAAAGAAAATGGAAAGGGTTCAAACCTCATTTAAACCACTGTAGCCGACACCTTCTACTCTCGGCGATTTCTTCTCTCCCGAGCTCTTGCTCTCTGTCAGCTGGAAATCCCTCTTTCGACGACCGGTTTCCTTGCTACTTCTCGGCTACTTTGTGCTCGAGGTACGAGTTTAGCAATGTAGCTCTCTTTTAGTCGTTAAGCTCTGTTTTCTGCTATGTGTTGAAGTTCTGGGTTCTTCAATGGCCGAGTATTAGTAAGGGTATTTTAAAATCTAAAAGTGGTAATGTCATTCCAAATCGATTTTGGACATTAAACAACCAACCCTGAACTATCGCTAATCGAATCTGTCTGTTTTGGGTTTTGGATTTCAAACTGCACAGAGAAACTATACTAAGGATTCGGGGGTGACTATAGCTATTAGATCTTAGGATGACTTGTGATTAGAACTAATAGGATTTTGTTTTAATTACTGCAATGTAAATATTTTAGGTGAAGAAGTTTGAAGAGAAAGGAGCTCAAATTGCTAAGGAGACCAGGTAAGTGAATATACAGGTTTCTCAGTCATTAGGACCCTACATCAAAGGATGTTAGGTAGAAACTCATACGATGATTAGTAGTTCCCTTATGTTACTGTCTAATATTTATGTTGATGATTAGTTTAATGGTAAGGTTTTATGTTGGATAGTGCTCTGTCTGTAGCTTGATGGTTTAGGAATTTCCATGTACATGCATCATGAATATTTTATGCATATGAAAATGTTTGAAGAGCATGTTTTCCTCATGAATCAAGTAAGATGATAAAAAAAAACTTATGCAACGTGGACTAAGTGAGGGTTGGGGGCGGTTCGGCGTATGTCACAGTCCAAAGAGGGACATATGAACACGACCCGCAACAGGGACCAAGATCAAACTCACTGTTGAACCCCCTTTACCGGCACAAATCCTCTCTTAATCTACACAACTTAAATGAAGAGTATGATCAATGACTATGAATGAAGAGTATGATCAATGACTATGAATGAAGAGTATGATCAATGACTATGAATGATGAACATGATCCATGACTATGAATGATGATTACGAGCAAAGATATGTACAAGAAAAGACTTATGAGCATGTGATTTCCTGAATTATACATTCATGCATCCATGTTAGAGTTGCATTCCTTACTAAGCATTAGGCTTATAGTTAAACCTTATGATGTAGGTGAAGAGCTAGCAGGTGAGGATTTCCAGTCCTGAGATGATGTTTAAAGCTGGTTGCTGGAGGATGCTCAGTATGACAGTGCAAGGCTGGGCAGGCGATTAAGACCCCTGGTTATGCTCATAGTATGTCAGTGAAGTTTATGATAAACGGATGTCTAAGTAGATTAGAATTTTCTTATAACTATGAGATTTAGATTTGAATGATTAGACTTAAGAGCGTGATGATGATTTTAAAGATTTTTGAATGGTTGTTTTGCTTAAGCCTTCCGCTATGCGTATTTTGGATGGGTTTATGATTCTTACTCATTGAGGTTTATAGTTACTAAGTTAATATTCGGGTGAGTTGTGGTATTTTCTATTGGATGAAGTTGCTTGATGATTATAGTGTTTTCTGCCGTGTGATAGAAGCTGGATAAGGCCATCATCCGGCTGACGTCAACGGCAGATGTAGAGTATTTAAGCCATCGGATGATGAAAGTGCTATTTTGTCGTCTAGCGATCGGCAGATGTAGAGTGTTTAAGCCATCGGATGATGAAAGTGCTATTTTGTCGTCTAGCGATCGGCAGATGTAGAGTGTTTAATCCATCGAATGATGAAAGTGCTATTTTGTCATCTAGCGATCGGCAGATGTAGAGTGTTTAAGCCATCGGATGATGAAAGTGCTATTTTGTCGTCTAGCGATCGGCAGATGTAGAGTGTTTAAGCCGTCGGATGATGAAAGTGCTATTTTGTCGTCTAGCGATCGGCAGATGTAGAGTGTTTAAGCCGTCGGATGATGAAAGTGCTATTTTGTCGTCTAGCGATCAGCAGATGTAGAGTGTTTAAGCCGTCGGATGATGAAAGTGCTATTTTGTCGTCTAGCGATCGGCAGATGTAGAGTGTTTAAGCCATCGGATGATGAAAATGCTATTTGTCGTCTAGCGATCGGCAGATGTAGAGTGTTTAAGCTATCGAAAGATGTAAGTATAGTTTGTCGTTTAGTTACCGGATGATGTGAGGGTTATCTTATCGTTTAGTGACCGGGTCATGATTTAATTATTCACGTGAGGAGCACATGTTCACCGGACGATGTCCCCCTTACTTCATCGGATAATGTAGAGGGTTTTCTTCATCGGATGGTGTAAACATGGTTTGTTTCTCTATCGGTAGATGCAATCTAAAAGTTTAAGTTTCCCTTCACCAGCCGATACACATTGCACTGCCCGCTGGCAGATGTGTAATGTTTTCCTTTACCGAATGAAGCCTAGTGAATCGCGTATGACATCTTGTAACACCCGACATTTCGGCCAGGTGATTTTCTGACCATTTTATTTATCACCCTTTTATTTAACCTTTATGATTTAAATTTGATGTTAAGACAAATTTATTACAAGTTGAGTAAAACTAGGTTGGGTGGCAGAATTGTAATTAAGATTGATGGATTAAGTATAAATAGAAAAAGGAAACCTTAAATCTCATCTAAACCTCACTGTAGCCGACACCCCTTCTCTCGGCGATTTCTTCTCCCCCGAGCTCCTGCTCTCTGTTACCGGCGTTCTCCCTCACTGACGACTATTTTCAGCCTGCATTTTCTCTGCAAGTTCGTACCCGAGGTATGCAATAGACAATGTAGCTATCTGTTAGTTTATCAGCTCTGTTTTCAGCTCAGCATCTGAACTTGGAGTTTATCAATGGCCATGCCGTTTTAGAACATTTTAGAATCCGAGAGTAGTAATGTCAACCCGAATAGATTCTGGTCATTTTAAGTAACCTAACTCAGATTTAATCAATAGTAGAACCTCTTTGTTCTATTTTGGATTTCAGATTCTGCACAGAGCTTTAGACTAAGGATTCGGAGATGACTCTAGCTATTAGATTCTAGGATGACCTATGATTAGAACTTTTAGGATTTTATTTAACTACTGTAATGTGAAATGTGTTAGGTGAAGAAGTTGAAGAGAAAGTGATCCAAGTTGCTAAGGAGTCCAGGTAAGTGAATGTATTAAGTTTCCGGCCAATAGGGCCCTACATCAAAGGATTAAGTTAGATTTAGTGAACATTGTCTGCTATACGTTTGATGAAATGTCGATGGATATGGTTCTGTTATTCTCATGTACTCCCCTGTCTTAGTTCGATGATTAAGTGCATTTATGTTATGCATCATGTTTTACTTCTCAAGCATATGAAAATGTTTTGAAATATGTTTTCTCATGAATAAGGTAAGAAGATAAAACTTATGCAACGTGGTTAAGTGAGGGTTGGGGGTGGTTCGGCGTATGTCACAGTCCGCAGTAGGACATATGAATACGACCCGCAGTAGGGACCATGATCAAACTCACTGTCGAACCCCCTTTACCGGCACAAATCCTCCCTTAAACCACATAATGTAATGAAGAATATGAATGATGAAAGGAATGATGAATATGAGCATGTCTACGAATGATGATTATGAACAATGAATACGAGATACGATTATGAATGATGATTAAGATAAGTACATGAAAAGAAAAGACTTATGAGCATGTTTTTCTCCAAGTTATGCATTCATGAACTCATAATAGTTTGCATTCCTTACTAAGCCTTAGGCTTACAGTTACACCTTATGATGTAGGTGAAGAAATATCAGGTGAGGAATTCAAAGTTGATGAAAATGTCTAAGCTCGGTTGCTGGAGGTGATCAGTGTGAAATCTGTGGCTGGATGGCGATTATGACCCTCTGGTTTTACTCTTAAGGTTTTAATGATAACTATGAACATAAAAGTTTAAATAGGATGATGTTACTTATGATTATGGAGCTTGAACTTGTCTAGCTTGAATACTGATTATGAGTATATTATAAGAATATAGAATGAGTGATTTTAACTAAGTCTTCCGCTGTATGAGTTTTAATGAATCTGTGGTTTATTCTGTTGGTGTCCCGGTATTAAGTTTGAAGTTATGATGTTTGTGCTGCCGGTAGACGAAATGTATTTGTCTATCGGAAGGTGTGAGTGTTATTATGGAGTTTAGAAATCGGTAGATGAAGTTTGCTTGTCTACCGGAAGAAGAAGATGATAGGTTAATGTTTAGTAGTCGGTAGATGAAAGTACTTGTCTATCGGCAGGAGATGTGTTATTTTGAAGTGTAGAAATCGACAGGAGGGTTGTGATGGGAGTCGGGTAAGTCTGTCTTCCGGAGGACGTCATCGGAAGAGGAAAAGTATTTGTCTTCCGGCTGACGTCATCGGCAGACGATATGCCTAGAGATCGGCATGTGTAGTAGGTCAAGATACCGCAAGATGGAAATGTCATTCCGCCTTACCAGAAGATGTAGTGCCACGTCATCGGCAGATGATGTGAGTTAATCTACCAGAAGATGTAGTGCCACGTCATCGGCAGATGATGTGAGTTAATCTATCGGAAGATGTAGTATAAATGCCATCGGCAGATGGAGTGCCACGTCATCGGCAGATGATGTGAGTTAATCTACCAGAAGATGTAGTGCCACGTCATCGGCAGATGATGTGAGTTAATCTGTAATATCCGGCTCGTACGGATTCTTGAGAATATTATTATTATATTATTGGATGACATTTTTGTAAATATGTCAAATCAGGTCCGTTTTACGAAAAGAAAGCGTCATGACGATCCTAACAATTAATAGGAATTTTAAAGAAATTTAGGGAATTTTCGGAATAATGTCGATATATTCCGAATAAATACGCTTTTCGTAATATAAAGGACGTTTTAGTAAAAATAGTAAACGAGGTCTGATTTGTGAGCGGACAGTTTTAATAGAACCCAGATCATAAGTTGGATTTATTGGCGACATAAGAAATTCGAAACGGTTGAAAACACGAGAGGTAGTGACGTTCAATAAATAAATAAACTAATTAAAATAAATAATGAAATAAAATAAAAATAAAATTAAAATTAAAATCTAATTTTAGTTAAAAATAAAACAGAATGGCTTCGTGCCATTCTGTTCTTCACCGCGACCCGACGAAGCCGACGACACCCGACGACGAGGAGAGACGAGCGACGGTTTCCGACGGCCACCGCCGGTGGTTTCCGGCGCTCTCCGGCCAGACGACGGCGGCGTGCGACTCCGGCCTGTCTCGCGCACAAACCGAACCGGTAAGCGGTTTTCTCCCTGTTTTCGGTTCGATTTAAGGCCGCGAAGAACGAGCTCGATTGAGCTCTGATTTCCGGCGGCTTTTGGCCGTTCTTGGCGTCAAATGACCGGGTTTAGGCCGGCGAAGGTCGCCTGGCCGTGAGGTGCCCGAATTGGGCGAAAATCAGTGAAGCCCGAATTAGGGCAATTCGGGTTTGTGGTTTGAAACTTCGATTTTAGGTTAGTTTATGTTAATTGGATGTTAAAAGGATAGATTAGTGAGGAATTGAGAGAGTTTTGATGAAAAATCGAAAAAGAGAAATTTTGGGTAAAGGGGCAGTTTCGGGTTTTTGATAAATTGACCTAGCTCCGGTCGTTTGTTTTAAAATTCCTTTTGGCAGATTAAAATAGGTTATTAGAGGAGTACGTGGCCGCTGGAATCGTTCGATTCCGATAACCGACGCGAAAGTTACGCGCGTTCGAAGTTTTAGGTCGGTTTTTACCCAACCCGAATTAGTGGCCTGTTAAGTTAGGTTTTAATTGGATTAGACTAGAAATAGTAATTTGAGAGTAATTGGAGAATGTAGGCTTGATTTTAATGAAGTCTGAATGTTTGACATAGGTCGAGCCATATGTGACCGGATGTGCCAAAACCAGCAAGCTACGGACGACAGGTAAGTTTTCGTGACTTACTTTGACCAATCGGTCTACACCATACTTTGATGTCGCATCGAGGATCCTTGAAGAGTTGTTTGCTTTAAATCGCTTTTGGTTGGGTAGTTAGGTTTAAATTGTTTATATGTTACTCTATTTCGGTTTTGATGGTATGCTCTGTCTATATGTGTATAGGTTGATTGTTGAGTTTTGATGGTATGCTCTGTCTATATGTGTATAGGTTGATTGTTGAGTTTTGATGGTATGCTCTGTCTATATGTTTACTGTTATATGAACTGTTCATGCATCACGTATTTCAAAAGTCATGAAAATGGGTTTCTGCACGAGTTTTCAATGAAATGAATAATGAACGAAAATACGTAATCTGTATCTGAAAGGTCACGCGGGATGGGGCTCAGGCATGGCTGTAGGGTTTGTGAGCATGTACCCCCCCCCCATCTAAGTGGAAAGTGGTAGTTCGACCGCGGAATGTATCCTTTCCATTTAGTGGGCTGATATCTCGGTGGCAATATGTATGAAATGACCTGATATGTCTGATGAGCATGATTTCTGAACTCCATATGCACTGCACGCATCTGCATTTACGTAGCTTACTGAGATTTTTATCTCATAGATGTCTGTATGGTGTAGGTGATTACGAGGAAACAGGTGAGGATGAGATCCCTCCTCCTGAGGCATGATGCAGTTGACGACGGATGGACGCGAGAGTGTGTTGGCGCAGTCGAGGCGTATTTTGACCCGTGGGACTCATGGTTAAGTATTTGATAGTTTTGAGAATTGTCTGGGTGAAGGATGTATAGATTTTGATAGGTTATAGATATTGATGGTTGTATAGAAATATTTTAGGTTGTTTGGTTCTGGTAGTTGATAGGTTGATATTTTAATGTTCTGAATGTTTTGGAAACCTGTTATTATAAACTGTTTTTTTTATTTTGAAACAGGAGGATATGTTAAACTTTTAAACGGAACCACGCAGTTTATTTTCATGAAAATGTACTTTGTTATAGTTGCGTTCGAGTCGGTTTTGAGGTGGTATTTCGGAAGACGTATGAGTATCGAGTGTTTGTGTACGTATTGGTTTAATAAATTGTTTTTATTTGTTTTAAACGTTTTATTAAATTGATTTTAAATTGTTTTCAAATCGTTTCCGCATAAATGTTAAGTTTAAAGTTTATTAGGGTAAAATGAAAAATTTGTACGGTAATTAAGGGTAAATAAGGGTACAGTGTTAGGGTCGTGACAGTTTATGGTATCAGAGCCCCCGGGTTTTAAAATCGGTTCTGTAGACTGCTCGACTGCACAGCCACTACGCGGACATCCTTCATCAACTGTAAGTCTGTTTATAGCTTTATTTGATTTTGTTTCTTAGGATTATTGTTTTGATTTTTATAGGACTAATATAAAATGGTTCGAGGAAAGGATCCTAGAGACGACGCGCTAGATCGACTTACGGAGATAATAGATCGCCAGTCCCAACATATAGACCAACAAGCTCAGCTCATAGACAGACAATTTCTTCAGCTCGAGAGGTTGACAAACCGAGACGACCCAAGGACCCAAGGGGTGGTTGCTTGCAATAGCCAAGGTATGAAGAGGATGGGCAGGGAGGAAATCGAACAAGGTCGACAAAAGAAATTACGAGGAACTACTCAGGACCCTGGTGTCTTAAATGCCAAAAGGAGCACTACGGCAGCTGTAGAGTAGGCACAGATAAATGCTTTCGATGTGGAGAGAATGGCCATTTCATCAAGGATTGCCCGAGGCCGGGCCGAGATCAACCAGGTAGAGGCCAACGAGGCAAGAATCAGAAAAACGTTACCCTAAAGCTGCTTGCCTTGACTGAAGAAGAAGAAACTGCCAAACCCTCAGCTGTTTCAGGTAGAGTTTTATTCTAAAAATTAGAACGAATAATGTTAAAAATAGAGAAGTAAGAAAATAATGGAAAGTGGGTTAGAGGAGTTCTTAAATGAACCCCAACTATAAGACGGTAGGTAGATGCGCGACCATACAAGCCTTATAGAAAGGGAGTTATACGTTAATAAGATTAGCCTGACTTAACCATGAAGAGTTATGCACTTAGATTTTGTGCTATTAGAGAGATACGACTTACGAGGTGTAAGGATTTAAATTTATAGGAAATGAACCCTAGTTGATGAAGCTCAAAACCCTTAGAGTCTTAAGGTGTAAAGAATTAAGTATTAATTTAAGCTAAAATGTAAAATGCACTTGGAGATGTTTTAAGTTCTCGAGGTATACTAAGTGCAATTAAGCAAGTAGGAAAGTTTAGTAAGAATTGGAATATCCTGGATCTATGAAAAAGATTGAAGTGTCTAGACAAAAGAATCATATTCCAGAGCTTACCTAGTGTTATTGTTGAGAGGATATGAGAACGACTGTTACCATTGTAGTATGGAAAGACGTGATAGGTCAATAGAAGTCATGGACATAGGATTTAAGTGATCGGGTAGGAGTAGTCGTATCGACCGATATTGAGGCAAAGAGTAAGAGGATTTACTTATGGTTGGAGAGTAAATAAATTTCCAAAACATTATGGAACAGAGGTCATGTGCAAGGTAATACCCAAGATGCCAAATTTTGCTGCTCTCTAGGAAATGAGTATTGCCTTAGACGGCTAATCAATAAAGAAAGATTTTAGATTTGTGAGAAGACTACAACCGACCTACTAGGTGGGAGGCTTAGTGAAGTTATGAGTGACTAATGAATGGTAGACACGTCAGAATTCTGGTGTTGCTTGATTAGAGACTAGTAAACGTAAACATAATATCTACCGGAGAGAAATTTAGCACTTCAGATTCGTGGTTGTGTTTAGGAGTTTAAGGCAACCGGTATAACCATAGAAGGGATGATGATGTAATTAGAGCAAGTCTATAGCGGTTACCGTTCAAGTTAAGAACCACAAACATAAGATCTACCTCCGATATAGAAATAGAATTATCAGTAATCGAGGAACTAGGAGGGACGAACCTTAATGAAGGGGTGTTCTAACGCACTTTAGAATATAGAATAGTAAGATTTGGGAACTAGAGGAGATTCGGGTCGAGGGCGTAAACTTATCTGCAACAAGTTTGCAAACAAAAAGACGGTTAGATGAGTCACTGTACAGAAGCCAAGTGGAATAAGTAGAACCTGACTAGAAAGAGCGAACGATAGTAACTAGTCGGTAGACTCGAAGCAGCCCTTACGAGAATTTAGGGAAGAAGTGAAGGAGACTGTTAGATTAAGTGAATGATTAAGATTGGAAGTTTAGTCTAGAGTTTAACGTTGCGTGATTTGGGGGAAATTTACAGATTATCGAATAAGGAGAATGAGAGACTTCACAGAGACTATTAAGTAAACTTAGAGACGAGGTTACGTTAGAACATTTCAATGGTTCGACTCGTACTTGACAAGTCGATACCAATAAATACACAAGTGACCTAAGGATGGAAGAAATAGTTTAGAGCAAACCTATGACGAGACTTAGGGACTTGACTATGCTCGAGGTTAACGGGGAGTCAAGTTAGACGAATAAGCACATTGTAGACAGTATAAATGTTTCGGTTAGAACATAACGAAGGAATTTCTTATGCGACTTAGAATGAAATGTGAGATTTATAGGATTAAATTTACAAGTGTGCATTGGTCTTAAAATGGTAGCAATTTAAGCTCTCAGTTGAACCTGTTGAAGCCTTGAATGTATTTGTGGAAAAATAGTTGGTGAAAAATAGCAATGGAAAGAGTTAAGTCTTGGGAATCGCATCGAAACAGGGGCCGAGGTTGATGAGTTACCTAAGGCAGTATGTGAAGTAGAATATTATTGATGGGATACCTTGAGAAATATAGAAAATGGAAATTTTAGTTGAGAAGTTCACCTGGAAATAGTTATTAAGACCTGCGAAATGTCCAAGGAAGAGTATAATTTGGGTACTGATTGACGAAGAAGTTATACAGGAGCATATTAGAGGAATGTAGACTCGGATGGTTGTGGTAGTGACTAAGGTTAAGGCCAACGAACTTATACCGAGTTTAGTTGCAGCTCCGATGTATCTATATCTATAGAAATTGTTATGCCCGATAGATGGATGAGGTCGTAGTGTGACTGAAATTGGGCGTTAGAGTAAGTAGTTTGAGAAAGCTTTGAGGGCGAGAAGTGGTTAAACATGTGTTTGATAAACACAGGATTAAGAAAGTTAGGAACTAAAGGAACTCAATTCGAGGAATTTAAGTTAAATAAAAGGGAGTTTGAATTACAAGCTGAATGTTGTTAGGAATCCTTGGAAGGTAGTCAACCCAAATGACATTGGAAGTTGATGTTATTTCGAGGAACGAGGATGAGAGACAATATTTAGTAAAGACCAATTAATAAGTTAGAATGAGTTTAACGTTTTGGGTGACTAAATGCAAACCAACACGTACTCGAGACGTTAGGTGTCGAGTACCCAGTTAGAGATCACTCGATTGAGGACTTAGGAAACTAAATGCAAACCAACACGTACTCGAGACGTTAGGTGTCGAGTACCCAGTTAGAGGTCACTCGATTGAGGACTTAGGAAATTTTGTAAGACACGATGCGTAAGCAAGGACACGTGTAGGCTAATTAAAAGTGAGGAATACGATTACGAAGTTAATGTAGAAGTTCAGTTGGTGTGCATCCCTACTTTGGACAGAGTCGAGGGAATTATGCTGAGGTTTGGGTCACAATCCAGAGATTTGACGAAGTGTGGATATTTAATTTGGCAGGCGTTAGAGAGCTTGAACATAACTCTGATCTGAAGAAACGGCAGAGGAAAGACAAGGGTAAAAGAAAACTTTAAGTCAGTATTAATAGGAGATTTGATATGTGAATTATTGAAAGTTGATACATGCGCAAATGTTAAGGTGGCAAATATGTCGCGGAGCTAATTAACTTGAGATATAAAAATTTTAAATTGTGTTCAATGCTTTAGTAAGGAAGTGTACTATCAAGTCGAAAGTAGAGAATACAAATTTACGGCCGATGTTGGATAGTACAGTGAAGAATTTTGGTTTAGAACCCCGAAGAATGACCGTAGATACAGATGATAATCGAAATATAAGGCCGGATGACATGAAACATTAATGTCAAAGACTATGAGTTAGAGCAAATTTTGAGGACAAAATTCTAAATAAGGAGGGTAGAATGTAATATCCGGCTCGTACGGATTCTTGAGAATATTATTATTATATTATTGGATGACATTTTTGTAAATATGTCAAATCAGGTCCGTTTTACGAAAAGAAAGCGTCATGACGATCCTAACAATTAATAGGAATTTTAAAGAAATTTAGGGAATTTTCGGAATAATGTCGATATATTCCGAATAAATACGCTTTTCGTAATATAAAGGACGTTTTAGTAAAAATAGTAAACGAGGTCTGATTTGTGAGCGGACAGTTTTAATAGAACCCAGATCATAAGTTGGATTTATTGGCGACATAAGAAATTCGAAACGGTTGAAAACACGAGAGGTAGTGACGTTCAATAAATAAATAAACTAATTAAAATAAATAATGAAATAAAATAAAAATTAAAATTAAAATTAAAATCTAATTTTAGTTAAAAATAAAACAGAATGGCTTCGTGCCATTCTGTTCTTCACCGCGACCCGACGAAGCCGACGACACCCGACGACGAGGAGAGACGAGTGACGGTTTCCGACGGCCACCGCCGGTGGTTTCCGGCGCTCTCCGGCCAGACGACGGCGGCGTGCGACTCCGGCCTGTCTCGCGCACAAACCGAACCGGTAAGCGGTTTTCTCCCTGTTTTCGGTTCGATTTAAGGCCGCGAAGAACGAGCTCGATTGAGCTCTGATTTCCGGCGGCTTTTGGCCGTTCTTGGCGTCAAATGACCGGGTTTAGGCCGGCGAAGGTCGCCTGGCCGTGAGGTGCCCGAATTGGGCGAAAATCAGTGAAGCCCGAATTAGGGCAATTCGGGTTTGTGGTTTGAAACTTCGATTTTAGGTTAGTTTATGTTAATTGGATGTTAAAAGGATAGATTAGTGAGGAATTGAGAGAGTTTTGATGAAAAATCGAAAAAGAGAAATTTTGGGTAAAGGGGCAGTTTCGGGTTTTTGATAAATTGACCTAGCTCTGGTCGTTTGTTTTAAAATTCCTTTTGGCAGATTAAAATAGGTTATTAGAGGAGTACGTGGCCGCTGGAATCGTTCGATTCCGATAACCGACGCGAAAGTTACGCGCGTTCGAAGTTTTAGGTCGGTTTTTACCCAACCCGAATTAGTGGCCTGTTAAGTTAGGTTTTAATTGGATTAGACTAGAAATAGTAATTTGAGAGTAATTGGAGAATGTAGGCTTGATTTTAATGAAGTCTGAATGTTTGACATAGGTCGAGCCATATGTGACCGGATGTGCCAAAACCAGCAAGCTACGGACGACAGGTAAGTTTTCGTGACTTACTTTGACCAATCGGTCTACACCATACTTTGATGTCGCATCGAGGATCCTTGAAGAGTTGTTTGCTTTAAATCGCTTTTGGTTGGGTAGTTAGGTTTAAATTGTTTATATGTTACTCTATTTCGGTTTTGATGGTATGCTCTGTCTATATGTGTATAGGTTGATTGTTGAGTTTTGATGGTATGCTCTGTCTATATGTGTATAGGTTGATTGTTGAGTTTTGATGGTATGCTCTGTCTATATGTTTACTGTTATATGAACTGTTCATGCATCACGTATTTCAAAAGTCATGAAAATGGGTTTCTGCACGAGTTTTCAATGAAATGAATAATGAACGAAAATACGTAATCTGTATCTGAAAGGTCACGCGGGATGGGGCTCAGGCATGGCTGTAGGGTTTGTGAGCATGTACCCCCCCCCCATCTAAGTGGAAAGTGGTAGTTCGACCGCGGAATGTATCCTTTCCATTTAGTGGGCTGATATCTCGGTGGCAATATGTATGAAATGACCTGATATGTCTGATGAGCATGATTTCTGAACTCCATATGCACTGCACGCATCTGCATTTACGTAGCTTACTGAGATTTTTATCTCATAGATGTCTGTATGGTGTAGGTGATTACGAGGAAACAGGTGAGGATGAGATCCCTCCTCCTGAGGCATGATGCAGTTGACGACGGATGGACGCGAGAGTGTGTTGGCGCAGTCGAGGCGTATTTTGACCCGTGGGACTCATGGTTAAGTATTTGATAGTTTTGAGAATTGTCTGGGTGAAGGATGTATAGATTTTGATAGGTTATAGATATTGATGGTTGTATAGAAATATTTTAGGTTGTTTGGTTCTGGTAGTTGATAGGTTGATATTTTAATGTTCTGAATGTTTTGGAAACCTGTTATTATAAACTGTTTTTTTTATTTTGAAACAGGAGGATATGTTAAACTTTTAAACGGAACCACGCAGTTTATTTTCATGAAAATGTACTTTGTTATAGTTGCGTTCGAGTCGGTTTTGAGGTGGTATTTCGGAAGACGTATGAGTATCGAGTGTTTGTGTACGTATTGGTTTAATAAATTGTTTTTATTTGTTTTAAACGTTTTATTAAATTGATTTTAAATTGTTTTCAAATCGTTTCCGCATAAATGTTAAGTTTAAAGTTTATTAGGGTAAAATGAAAAATTTGTACGGTAATTAAGGGTAAATAAGGGTACAGTGTTAGGGTCGTGACATAATCTATCGGAAGATGTAGTATAAATGCCATCGGCAGATGTTGTGTGTTGCCATCGGCAGATGGAGTGCCTTGTCATCGGTAGATAAGTCAGTCTTTTGTCGTTGTAATTGAGTGATGATTTAATTGGTCACGCGTGATGCACGTGACTGTCGGCAGATGCAAATATGTGTGCCTGCCGATAGATGTTTAATGAGTCATGTGAGATGCACGTGCTGACCGGTAGAACAACTAGATGTTTGTCGTTTAGCGATCGGCAGGAGTGAAAGCTAAACGCGGTTATTCAGCGAATTTAAGTTAAGATGAGATATGATATAAGTCTGAGAAAAAAAAATATATACTACGATTACAGAGGTATAAAAGTACGGATAAGTTTAAAGGAAAGTCATGACACGTGACGATCCTCCTCGGGTCGTTACAATTATGGTATCAAAGCTAAACCAGGTTCTAAAATCGGTTCTGTAGACTGCCTTCCAGCACAGATTGCCACCTGAGTACTCTCCAACAACTGTAAGTGTTTACGATTCTAGTGATGTCATTATGTTAAGATGTGTTTCTATTATTGTTTAGGAATCTCAAGATGGTAAGAGGTCAACAGAGGGAAGACAACGTGGATAGTACCACCCGGGTAAGGCTAATGCTGTAGCCGATGCTTTGAGCAGAATGTCAAAAACAATGCAACCCGCAGTGTCAGTTTTGTCTGCACCCTTGAGGACTGAAGTTCAGAAGTTTGAATTGGAACTAGTTCCAGAGTTGTCAGCCTTACTTACCGATTTGACCATTCAACCAACGGTTTTGGAAAAGATCAAAGAGTCACAACAGAAGGATTCCGAGGAGAATAACAGTATGATGAATAAGTTGAAGGACGCCACCTCCGAGTTTAGTCTTTCCAATGATGGAATCCTGAGATTTAGGAATCGATGGTATGTCCCTTGTGATGAAGAATTACGTAAGTTGATTTTGGCCGAGGCTCACTCGTCTTCCTTTTCTATACATCCCGGTAGCACCAAGATGTATCGAGACTTGAAGTTACTTTATTGGTGGCCTAATATGAAGAGGGATGTCGCCAAGTACGTAGAATCATGCTTGGTATGCCAGCAAGTTAAAGCCGAGCACCAACGACCAGGAGGTACCCTTCAACCTCTACCTATTCCCGAATGGAAGTGGGAAAACATTGCCATGGATTTTGTTGTAGGCTTACCTAAAACAACTAAAGGACATGACAGTATTTGGGTTGTGATTGATAGGATGACAAAGTCAGCTCATTTCTTACCTGTAAAGACAACCTACACGATGGACCAACTTGCTAATCTTTACGTTCAAGAAATCATCAGATTGCATGGGATTCCCGTATCCATAGTCTCTGATCGTGACCCTAGATTCACCTCCCGATTCTGGAAAAGTTTACAAGGTACCTTAGGCACAAAGTTATCCTTCAGCACCGCTTTTCACCCGCAGACGGATGGACAATCCGAGAGGACCATTCAGATACTCGAGGATATGTTGAGAGCATGTGTGCTTGACTTTCAGACTACATGGAGTAGACACCTACCTCTGATTGAGTTTTCTTACAACAATAGTTACCAGTCCACCATTGGTATGGCACCCTATGAAGCTTTGTATGGCAGGAAATGTAGGTCACCTTTGTACTGGGATGAGGTTGGTGAAGCGAAGTTATTGGGCCCAGAGATTTTACAACAGATGTCAGACAAGATTACAGTCATTAGGAAAAGGATGTTAACTGCACAAAGCCGGCAGAAGAGTTATGCGGACCAAAGAAGAAGAGATCTTGAATTTTCTGTTGGCGATGAAGTTTTCCTGAAGATTTCACCATTTAGAGGAGTCTTAAGATTTGGCAAGAAAGGGAAGCTTAACCCACGGTTCATTGGACCATTCATTGTTCTAGCAAAGATTGGTAACACAGCTTACAGATTGCAATTGCCCCCGTCATTGGAGAAAGTTCATAATGTTTTTCATGTGTCTATGCTAAGGAAATGCATACGTGATCCAGCGCATGTTGTTGTGCCATCAGAAATCGAGATTGAGCCGACTTTAGAGTATGAAGAAAAACCAGTGCAAATTTTGGACTCTGCAGTGAAGACTCTAAGGAATAAGGAAATCTTGTTGGTTAAGGCCTTGTGGAAGAATCATGGTATTGAAGAAGCTACATGGGAACTACAGCAAGATATGTTGGACAAGTATCCAAAGCTTTTCGCTCGACCAATTTTCGAGGACGAAAATTTTGTTTAAGGAGGGGTGGATGTAACACCCGACATTTCGGCCAGGTGATTTTCTGACCATTTTATTTATCACCCTTTTATTTAACCTTTATGATTTAAATTTGATGTTAAGACAAATTTATTACAAGTTGAGTAAAACTAGGTTGGGTGGCAGAATTGTAATTAAGATTGATGGATTAAGTATAAATAGAAAAAGGAAACCTTAAATCTCATCTAAACCTCACTGTAGCCGACACCCCTTCTCTCGGCGATTTCTTCTCCCCCGAGCTCCTGCTCTCTGTTACCGGCGTTCTCCCTCACTGACGACTATTTTCAGCCTGCATTTTCTCTGCAAGTTCGTACCCGAGGTATGCAATAGACAATGTAGCTATCTGTTAGTTTATCAGCTCTGTTTTCAGCTCAGCATCTGAACTTGGAGTTTATCAATGGCCATGCCGTTTTAGAACATTTTAGAATCCGAGAGTAGTAATGTCAACCCGAATAGATTCTGGTCATTTTAAGTAACCTAACTCAGATTTAATCAATAGTAGAACCTCTTTGTTCTATTTTGGATTTCAGATTCTGCACAGAGCTTTAGACTAAGGATTCGGAGATGACTCTAGCTATTAGATTCTAGGATGACCTATGATTAGAACTTTTAGGATTTTATTTAACTACTGTAATGTGAAATGTGTTAGGTGAAGAAGTTGAAGAGAAAGTGATCCAAGTTGCTAAGGAGTCCAGGTAAGTGAATGTATTAAGTTTCCGGCCAATAGGGCCCTACATCAAAGGATTAAGTTAGATTTAGTGAACATTGTCTGCTATACGTTTGATGAAATGTCGATGGATATGGTTCTGTTATTCTCATGTACTCCCCTGTCTTAGTTCGATGATTAAGTGCATTTATGTTATGCATCATGTTTTACTTCTCAAGCATATGAAAATGTTTTGAAATATGTTTTCTCATGAATAAG
This sequence comes from Begonia masoniana, assembly GCA_022432975.1. Classification (NCBI taxonomy): domain Eukaryota; kingdom Viridiplantae; phylum Streptophyta; class Magnoliopsida; order Cucurbitales; family Begoniaceae; genus Begonia; species Begonia masoniana. The sequence continues at coordinate 30,905,092 of CM039503.1, read as the reverse complement.
GTAAGAAGATAAAACTTATGCAACGTGGTTAAGTGAGGGTTGGGGGTGGTTCGGCGTATGTCACAGTCCGCAGTAGGACATATGAATGTGACCCGCAGTAGGGACCATGATCAAACTCACTGTCGAACCCCCTTTACCGGCACAAATCCTCCCTTAAACCACATAATGTAATGAAGAATATGAATGATGAAAGGAATGATGAATATGAGCATGTCTACGAATGATGATTATGAACAATGAATACGAGATACGATTATGAATGATGATTAAGATAAGTACATGAAAAGAAAAGACTTATGAGCATGTTTTTCTCCAAGTTATGCATTCATGAACTCATAATAGTTTGCATTCCTTACTAAGCCTTAGGCTTACAGTTACACCTTATGATGTAGGTGAAGAAATATCAGGTGAGGAATTCAAAGTTGATGAAAATGTCTAAGCTCGGTTGCTGGAGGTGATCAGTGTGAAATCTGTGGCTGGATGGCGATTATGACCCTCTGGTTTTACTCTTAAGGTTTTAATGATAACTATGAACATAAAAGTTTAAATAGGATGATGTTACTTATGATTATGGAGCTTGAACTTGTCTAGCTTGAATACTGATTATGAGTATATTATAAGAATATAGAATGAGTGATTTTAACTAAGTCTTCCGCTGTATGAGTTTTAATGAATCTGTGGTTTATTCTGTTGGTGTCCCGGTATTAAGTTTGAAGTTATGATGTTTGTGCTGCCGGTAGACGAAATGTATTTGTCTATCGGAAGGTGTGAGTGTTATTATGGAGTTTAGAAATCGGTAGATGAAGTTTGCTTGTCTACCGGAAGAAGAAGATGATAGGTTAATGTTTAGTAGTCGGTAGATGAAAGTACTTGTCTATCGGCAGGAGATGTGTTATTTTGAAGTGTAGAAATCGACAGGAGGGTTGTGATGGGAGTCGGGTAAGTCTGTCTTCCGGAGGACGTCATCGGAAGAGGAAAAGTATTTGTCTTCCGGCTGACGTCATCGGCAGACGATATGCCTAGAGATCGGCATGTGTAGTAGGTCAAGATACCGCAAGATGGAAATGTCATTCCGCCTTACCAGAAGATGTAGTGTCACGTCATCGGCAGATGATGTGAGTTAATCTACCAGAAGATGTAGTGCCACGTCATCGGCAGATGATGTGAGTTAATCTATCGGAAGATGTAGTATAAATGCCATCGGCAGATGGAGTGCCACGTCATCGGCAGATGATGTGAGTTAATCTACCAGAAGATGTAGTGCCACGTCATCGGCAGATGATGTGAGTTAATCTATCGGAAGATGTAGTATAAATGCCATCGGCAGATGTTGTGTGTTGCCATCGGCAGATGGAGTGCCTTGTCATCGGTAGATAAGTCAGTCTTTTGTCGTTGTAATTGAGTGATGATTTAATTGGTCACGCGTGATGCACGTGACTGTCGGCAGATGCAAATATGTGTGCCTGCCGATAGATGTTTAATGAGTCATGTGAGATGCACGTGCTGACCGGTAGAACAACTAGATGTTTGTCGTTTAGCGATCGGCAGGAGTGAAAGCTAAACGCAGTTATTCAGCGAATTTAAGTTAAGATGAGATATGATATAAGTCTGAGAAAAAAAAAAATATATACTACGATTACAGAGGTATAAAAGTACGGATAAGTTTAAAGGAAAGTCATGACACGTGACGATCCTCCTCGGGTCGTTACACATCTTGAGTTAAATTATGTTTCAAAAAAAAAATACATTATTAATAATGAATAATGTGTGAGTAATAAGAATTAAATAATTAAGAAAGATATGGATTATGTGACGATATCTCTAGGGTCGTTACAATGTACACTTGCACTGTCATCCCCCCTTTACGGCACAAATCCTCCCTTAATCCATATGATGAAAGTGATGAACAAGAATACGAATCAGAACAAGAAAAGAGCAGGAAAAGAACATGATCATGATTTTCTTACAAATATGCATTCTCGTGTACATGTTAGTATTGCATTCCTTACTAAGTATTAAGTTTATAGTTTAAACCTTATGATGTAGGTGACGAAATATCAGGTGAGGATTCCAAATTCAATGATGATGTTTAAGGCTGGTTGCAGGATAATACTCAGGGGGGGAAAGTCTATAGCTGGTAGGCGATTATGACCCATGGTTATGCTCATTTCATGTCAGTAAGACTTATGAGAAAACTGATATCTAAGTAGGACAAGATCATGTTTGTTTTTATTTGGACTTGGAATTGTCTGGTTCAACCTCTAAGTTTGAGGATGATTGTAAGAACCTAGGATATCCTGTTTTATATGAGTCTTCCGCTTACGTATTCCTGAACGAGCCTATGATTTTTTTTCATTTAAGGTTTATGTCTATCAAGTTGAGATTTGTGTGAGTCGTGGTATTTTCTATTGGTTGAAGTTGTTTGATGATTATAGTGTTTTACTGCTGAATGATAGAAGCTGGATGAGTGTATGTAATACCCGGCTTTACGAGATTTTTATATTATAATATTTGATGGCATTTTTTTAAATATGTCAAATCAAGCTCGTTTTACGAAAAGAAAACGTTAATGGGATCCTAACGATTAATGGGAATTTTAAGAAATTTACTAGAATTTTCAGAGTAATAACGCTAAATTTCGAGTAATTAAGTTTCTCGTAATATAAAAGACGCGTTTTTGAGCACAATTGGCAACGGATACCATAAGAACTCTGAAGTTAAAAGTGCTTCGGCGAGAGCAATCCCAGGTTGGGTGACCTTCCAGGAAGTTCTTACCAAACAAAGCCGTGAGGGGAGGATATTGGGCTATGGCCCAATCCCCAGAGTGGACAATATCTTGCTGGGATTTGGGGTCGTTACAATCTATCATCCGGCTGACGTCATCGGCAGGAGTTGGATGGTAGAGGTTGATCGATTGAACCTTCCGGCTGACGTCACTGAATGATGTCGAGAATTGTACTCACCGGATGATGTCGAGAGTTGTACTCACCGGATGATGTAAGTGTAGTTTTGTCGTCTAGTGACCGGGCGATGTAGTGTATTTCAAATACCGGATGATGTAAGTGTAGTTTGTCGTCTAGTGACCGGGCGATGTAGTGTATTTCAAATACCGGATGATGTTCAATGGATTACGTGCATTGCACGTGCCCATTGGTAGATGACCTCTACCGGGCGATGTCCATTGAATCACGCGAAGTGCACGTGACGATCGGTGGATGTGTCTTTCTTACCGATAAAGTCTGCAACTCCATGCAACCCGAGATCGATGGAGTCGGGTGATCTAAGGACACCTTCTCCCAGCCGATTTCCTTATGTGGTTAATGGCTGAACATTGTCGCATAATTCTGCGACTTAGCATCAATAGTTTAAAGAAGAAGTCGTGTGATGACCCGAATGTGCACGTATGAGTTCGACTGCGGGGCAAACCTCGGGTTGCGGGGCAAACCTCGGGACCTAAGCCGAGTGTAGGCGAATCCCAGACTCGAGTATAGGTGAATCCTGGGTAGTAAAGAGGGGGTCGTTACAATCCCACATCGCTTGGGGAAGTATATGGAAATGAAACATATGTAAAGAAACCCTCCCAACATAGCAAGATGCGTTTTGGAGCACAATTGACAACGGATCCCATAAGATCTCCGAAGTTAAAAGTGCTTCTGCGAGAGCAATCCCAGGTTGGGTGACCTTTTGGGAAGTTCTCGCCAAACAAAGCCGTGTGGGGAGGATATTGTGCTACGGCCCAATCCCTAGAGCGGACAATATCTTGCTGGGAATAGGGGTCGTTACAAGTTGAGTTTATGAAGGGTTCAGTTTCGTCTGATACTGAAATGTTTAGGAGTTTTGTATTTTTAAAAAAAATATATATATATATATATAATGATATAACATGAAGTAGATAGGATGAAACAGAGAACAAGCCAGTATTTATCCGAAGGATGTTTGTGTTTATGTCGCGGCCTTTAACGGGGTCGTTACAGCTTGACCCGTAACTGAACTTGTGGTTAGAACTAAAGCTATCAAGTTGATCTTTACTTGGAGAATATCTAGTTTTTCACAAAGAACCAAAGAGAAAATTCTCACAATGAGAAACTCAAAATCGTATATATTCATTGTATAATGCTGCAAGCTTATGCCTTTAAATAAGCTACAAAATATCCTAATATAATAAGAAAGTAATTATGAAACATTTAAAGATTAGGAAACATCTAAATATTACGAAATATCTAAAGATTATGAAACTTTACAAATTAATAAAAAGAAACTTTGACTACATAATAAAAGGAAACTTCGACCAATTTAATTGATAAATTTTGTGGCTCTCCTTCTTAAATTCGTGGTCCACGTTCAACAATTAGGAAATAAGTGCTTGTCAAATTTGATAGAGAAAAGAAAACTCTACATGGATTTTGCATGTGTATGTTTTGTTATTGTGCTTCCATCCCCTTTTTAGTTATTCCGTGAGCATGTGCGCCACACCCTCTACAAATCTTCACGTAAATCTTTATTTCTCTCCAATCCGCGTGAATCTTTATTTGTTGCAAACTCGGGTGAATCTTTACACCTCTCTCTCCAATCTTTGTAAATCTTCATGCATCTCTCCAAACATTTTTTTGGATTCTACTTGTAGTTTTTTTAAACAAAAACTCTTTTTGTTCACTTTCAAATACATCATCTTCTTTTAATGAATCTTTATCAATGTTTGAAAAATCTTTGATTTGAAACTTTGATTTTTGGTTTTCCTTGGTTCATATCATCTTTGGCTATTTTACTTAAAATGGGATACTTATGGGAGTTCAATTTCCACCACGTTAATATGTCTAAACTATCTGAGTATTTTTCAAGTTTTTCGGTCATATACTCATCAAGTTCTAACATAGTAGTAATGGAAGTATCATACTCGAGAATTGTCAAAGTATGTAGACAAGGGGTCGTTACAAAGCCTGTACCGAATCGGAAATGTGGCCAACGAGGATGTTGGGCTCCCGAGGGGGGGTGATTGTGATTACCCAAATGTGCACGTATGAGTACGACTGCGGGGCAAACCTCGGGTTGCGGGGCAAACCTCGGGACCTAAGCCGAGTGTAGGCGAATCCCGGACTCGAGTATAGGCGAATCCCGGGTCGTCACAATCCCACATCGCTTGGGGAAGTATATGGAAATGAAACGTATGTAAAGAGACCCTCCCAACATAGCAAGACGCGTTTTGGAGCACAATTGGCAACGGATCCCATGAGAACTCCGAAGTTAAAAGTACTTCGGCGAGAGCAATTCCAGGTTGGGTGACCTTCTGGGAAGTCTTCGCCAAACAAAGCCATGAGGGGAGGATATTGGGCTGCGGCCCAATCCCCAGAGCGGACAATATCTTGCTGGGATAAGGAGTCGTTACAATACAATATTCATTAACTTTGGAAGCTCAGCAGTTGAACTTGGATACTCATCATTTAAATCATCTTTATACTCAAAATATAGTACTTTCATTACATTCTCCACTTGTTTAATAACATCAACAACTCTTTTATTGCCCACCAATATGTTTAGACAATGTTTTAATAATTTTGACTTGCATCTTAGATCAAGAAGGATCGCTACAAAGATAAGAGTATTGAACCTTTCAAAAGTGCCCCAATACCTGTTAAACTTGTTCTACATATTCCTAGAGCTATTTTCCTTAATAGCATATTCTCACCCTCGGCATACTTTTGAATAATCATCTTCAACTAACATACTTCCCAGATATACAAATTAGATGTAATATGTAATGAAGTTGAAACAATGTTAGTTGAGTCATAAAACAACTTTAAAAACTTGCAAAATTCTCTAATATTAGCCAAATCTTAACTTGTAAGAGGTCATTCTTCTCTCATGTCTGATAAGAAATGATTGTCACATCCTCCTATTTTTTTTAAAGCTTTTTCATATTTTTCAGCACTATTTAACATCAACTATATGGAGTTCTATTTAGTACATAAATCTAGGGTTACACTACCTTTAAAGATAATTTTCACACTTTTGATACAATTCTTAAACTCTTGTAATCTTCCCGGTAAAGATTTAACATATTTGACAGTCTTTTGCACTCTACTATTTGAATCTTGATGTTCTTTGAACCCATCATTAACAATCAAGTTCAAAATATGCACAAAGCATCGAACATAAATAAATTGTCCATCGAAAATCACACTTTTTCAATTACGCAAACTCTTAACCAAACTAGAAATTACAACATCATTAGAATATAAATTATCAAAAGTAATAGTAAAAACATTCTAAATGTCTCAACCAAACAAACATTTTTCAAATAAATTTTCCATGATTTCACCTTTGTAATTATCAATATTTAAAATTTTTTATGCAATTTCAAATCACCATAATAAAGTGGGCTGTCAAAACCATATAATTAATATTTTGATTAGAAATTCAAGTATAGGTGGTTAAACATACTCTTTGACTTCTTTTACTAATGAGCTCTTTCAAATGTCTTTTCTCATTATTGTACATAGCTTCAACATTTATTGCTACTGTGTTCTGCTAGAAGTCATAACAAAATAACTTTGGAAATATTCAAGGCATTTTTTGAATCTTTCCTAGTCAACTATTCTCATAGGCAATTCATCTTTAATTAACATCCTAGTAATCATATTATGTCCACCTGACTGAGTAAATGTTTTTACTTTAGAATATTCTCCCCCACTTTCTTTCTTTACAAAAGGTAACGTTGTTTATTTGACATCCAATTCTGCCAAATACTTTATCCACATCCATAAATGTTTTTATTGTTTGTTTGACCACCATAGTTTCATCTAACTTTAGGTGCATTAGGATTACACGCATCATCTAAAATAAAGTGATCTCAAACACCAGACTTATTTAATTTCTTTGGATTACTATCATTCATATTATTTTTCATCATAAAAAACACATTATAACAACAATCAAATTCATCGTACAATCTCTTAGCTCATAAACAAACATAGTAGATTGCACAAAAAAACAATGTTGGAACAGATTAAATTCACAATGCAAAGTATGCAAATAACAATGTTGGAGCAACGGGCACACTGCAAATATGCAAAGGGCACAACTCTGACTGCCCTTTGCAAAGTGTAGTGTGCATTTTGCACATTTGCACGCTGCAAATGTGCAAAGGGCAGTTAGAGTTGTGCCCTTTGCACATTTGCAGTGTGCAAAATGGACACTGCACTGTCACGGTGCAGTGTGCATTTTGCACCTTTGTACAGTGTGGCTAACAAAATCAAAATCAAACCATTCATTCAACCATTTCTCAATTTCCAGACAGAAATTAATCGAAAATTCAAACCATATTTATAATCAATCAAAATTTCCACAATGTGCAAATCACATACATTAATCGTTGAGTTTGAAGTGTGAAAGAGAATAGCTCGTATTTGCGGTGAGGTCGATTGCTCGTAGTGGTTTCCGGTCGGAAGTTCGCAGTAAGGGTGAGGTCGGACAGTCGGTTTGGGAAGGTTAGGACAGTTGGTCGTCGTCGCAGACTCCCCTGAACTCGGGGTCAGGTCAGACGGTCGTTCGTTGCGCTCGCAGACTTCACGAAGTCTCTCCTCCTGGCTCCTTCTCCAATCTCGGTCTCGATCTCGGTCTCGGTTTGGGAAGGAATTGATTAGGTTGTGAACTGAATGATTCACAATCTAACCCCTGAGAACCTGTCACACGCCTAATTTTTCACAAAGGCAATGTGCGGTGCCAAGTCCCCTTCCTTGAACTCCACCGATCTCCTCTTGCCATCCACATACTTCTTCATTCGGTTTTGAGCTTTGGTTAGGCTATCTTTTGCTTGCTCCAAAAGCTCGGCCCGATCCATCCCATATTGAAATGCCGCCGGGCAAGACCCTTGCTTCACTCGCAGCTCTTCGCCTGGCGCACAGAACAGAAGACATGCTCCTGGGCCTGGGCCAGCACCCTGTTGTTTCTCCATTGCTTGGCCCAGTTGCCCAGCTTCTGGCCCAATTGCCCAATGCATGTTCTTGCTTGCCCAGATTCAGCAGATTGCCATACTTCAGCACATATGGCCCATTTGGCCACCAAATACCCATTTTGGGCTTGCACCTTCACCCCATCCATGCTTATGCGAGCCAACTCCCACGTTTTGCCGCACCGTCATGGATCATGGGAAATGGTCCGTGACAATCTCCCCCACTCACCATGTCGACGACCTCGTCGACCCTCAAGCTAGGTCCACCCCTTGAAATGCCATAGATCCACGTCCACCCACGTAGCCTCCACAAGCCCACTTTCAAGTTGTCTTCAAATTGTAGCACCTACTTGATACCAATTTAGATGTCCCACATCCATGCACGGCAATTGGTTATTTCTCCCAAAAACCCGCACCCTCCCATCACTTGCTTTTGTTGATGATGGTACACTTGATAAACTCATCAAGTTTCGTTGCCCTTGCCTTCCTCATGTCCGTTCGAGTTGCTTAGCGACAACCATGCACACTAACTAGTGCATCTCTTTTGCCTCCCCCTTGCATCCGCTTCCACCCACCTTGGCTCGGCTCAAATGCAACATGGATTCCGAAGGTCTTCACGGAATCCCAAGAAGTCTCATCTTTACTTCTTTGCTAGGGGACCACCCGCCCCCTTTGATGGCTCCTCAACGGTTTCTAGTAGTTGAAGTGAATTCACCCGATACACCTCCTCCTTCCTACTAGAAATGGTCTTCACAAGTTGCATAGAATTAACCCGAGGCACCTCCTCTCCGTCGGAGTCCTTGTAACACCCGAGTTACGACTAGGTAATTTTCCTAACTGTATTAACGGTCATGAACATTTAACCATCGCGGTTTAGAATTTTAAGACAAGTATAATTAATTACATGCGGGTTTAAACTAGGTCGAGTGGCAAAGTTGTAATAATAGAGGGCTTAGACCGATATTTAAAGGAAGTGGAAATGATTTAAACCTCATTAACTCACTGTAGCCGACATCCTCCATCCTCGGCGATTCCTTCTCTCGCAAGCTCTCGCCCTCTGCCTGCCTGTAATCCTTCCTTCGACGACCAGTTCCCTTGCTATTTCTCGGTTACCTTACGCTCGAGGTATGAGTTAGACAATGTAGTTATCAGTTAATCGTTTAGCTCTGTTTTCAGCTTGAACCCGTAACTCAAATCCTTAAACAACAGGGTAATAATATAGTTCATTGTTAATCTGAGAGTGGTAATGTCATTCCGAATCAGTTTTGGACATTTAAAAACAATCAACCCTGAGTAACCGATAGTCGAATCTGTCTATTTCAGTTCTTGGATTTCAGATTTTGCACAGAGCGTTAGACTAAGGATTCAGGATGGCTTTGTCTATTAGACCCTAGGATGACTTGAGGTTAGAACTTATAGGACTTTGTTTTAACTATTGCAATGTGAATGTTTTAGGTGAAGAAGTTTGAAGAGAAAGAGCTCAAAGTGCTAAGGAGACCAGGTAAGTGAATGTATAGGTTTCCCGGTCAATAGAACCCTACATCAAAGGATGCTAGGTAGAAACTCATACGATGATCAGTAGTTCTTTCATGTTACTATCTAGCATTTATGTTAATGAGTAGTTCGATGGTAAGTTTTCACACTGGATGATTGTTCTGTCCTCTAGCTAGGATGAGTTAAAGAATCCCATGCTCATGCATTATCAATGTTTTATGCACACGAAAATGTTTTAAAAGCATGTTTTCTCATGAACAAGATAAGATGATAAAATCCCTACAACGTGGATGAGTGAGGGTTGGGGGCGGTTCGGCGTATGTCACAGTCCGCAATAGGACATATGAATACGACCCGCAGTAGGGACCATGATCAAACTCACTGTCGAACCCCCTTTACCGGCACAAATCCTCTCTCATCCCACGCAACATGAACAATGATATGAATGATGAAGATGGTTCAGCGATATGAACTATGATACGAATGATGAATGTGGTTCAGCGATATGAACAATGATATGAAAGATGAATACGATCTATGATTATGAATGATGAATACGAACAAGAACATGAACCAGAAATGATTTATGAGCATGTTTTCTCTGAATTATGCATTCATGCACTCGTGTTAGTATTGCATTCCTTACTAAGCCTTAGGCTTACAGTTACACCTTATGATGTAGGTGAAGAACATTCAGGTGAGGATTTCAAAATCAATGAGGATGTTTAGGATTGGCTGCTGGATGGTGTTCAAGGTGCAAGTCTGTGGCTGGATGGTGATGGAAACTCTGGTTTATGCTCTATGAACGTTAGTAATGATTTTTAATATAGAAGTATAAATGGAATGAAGTTGTGTTATGGTACTGGGATTTGGAATTGTCTGGTTGGTTACTGAATTGAGGATGGTACAATTTATTGAATATCTTTTGTTTAAGACTTCCGCTATAGGTACTCTGAGGGAATCATTGATTTCTGTTTATAGAAATGTTAAGTCTGGAAAGTTTGAGACTTGCTTATGATCATGTCTATTGAGAGATGTTGTTTAGTCTTATCGGTAGGAGTAACGTGCTTCTCTATCGGTAGGTGCAGAGTGTTTTCCTATCGGTAGAAGTAGTGAGATTTCTATCGGTAGATATCGTGTGTTTCAATCGGGTGATGAAGGAGTATTTTTTTTTTCTGTCGTCTAGCCATCGGCAGATGTAGTTTATATATCTCACTGCTGACGTCATCGGCAGATGTAGTTTATATATCTCCCTGCTGATGTCATCGGCAGATACAGTTTGTTTATCTTCCTGCTGACGTCATCGGCAGACACAATTTGTTTACCTGCCGGCTGACGTCATCGGCAGATGCAGCTTGGATATCTGCCGACGAATGTTTAATGAATCACGTGAAATGCACAGGATAACCGGATGATGTAGCTTAGTTTATCGGTAGATGTGAGCTCTCTTCTGTTTTTGTCGTTTAGTGATCGGCAGATGAGAGTGAAGTTTTGTCGTTGAGATTCGGCAGATGCCCTTGGGTTTTAATTTCCCCAGCCAAATGTCTTATTTTATTGTCTAGGTTCTAAATGTGACTACAGAATTAGTATTTCCGCTGCATAGTTTAAAAAAAAAGGAGAGAAAGAAAATGTACAGAGTATAATTTAGAGTCAATGTTTTACGAAAGTTATGGAGTACGTGGCGATCCCCCCTGGGTCGTTACAGTCCTCCTCTTTAACCCGAATTGTGGACAACTTACCTTTGTTTGGGCACTCTCTTGCAAAGTGAGATCCTCCACAAATGAAGCACCCCGAAGTCTTCCTCGGCTTGGATTGGTCACCCCCCACCGACTTGAAAGAATCTTGAGATGTTTTCCCCTTGTCTTTGTTCTCACTATGCACCTTACCCAAATATTTATCCTCCCTCCCTTTCTTCTCGGATGAGGACGAGGGTTTGTAGTCCACCAAACTCTCGGCAATAGAAATGGCCGATTGCACGTCCTTCACCCCATGCCGCCTCAACTCCACTTGAGCCCATGGTTGAAGACCCGCCATAAAGTTAAAGAGTTTGTCACTCTCATGCATCTCACGAATATCAAGTAGAATAGAACTAAACTCCCTTACATATTTGCGAACCGCTCCCGTTTGTTGAAGTTTTCTCAAAGCTTCCTTAGCCATCCACTCCGAATTAAGAGGCAAGAAACGATCTTTCAACTCTCTCTTGAAATGATCAAAAGTCTCAATCCGTGGCTCCACATGTTGGATTTGCCGCCACCATAACTTAGCATCCCCCACCAAGTACATGCTCGTGATCATGACTTGATTCTTCTCTTCAATTCCAGCCACCATGAAGTAATTCTCCATGTCCCAAAGAAAGTTCTCAACCTCCTTTGCATTGCGGTCTCCATTATAAGGTTTTGGCTCCGGAACCTTATATTGTATGGCGGAAGTTCCCAACCTCCGACTCGAACCACCAACCGCCGCCTTGCCCATCCGAGCCAACTCCTTGTCTATCCTCTCGATAGTGCTTTGGATGTGTTTCTCGATAGCCAAATTGTCTGCTCCCACCGATGCTTGAAACTCATCTAGTTCCTTCCTCATCAAGCAGAGTTCGACCACCAAAGGACTCGCCTCCTCCGTGGCCATGGAAACACCCGTGAAACTTTCCAACCTTGCGAGCCTCTCAAGAATCATCTCCGTTTGATCTTGGTTCGCCATGTTGTTGTGGTGTGGTGAGACCGAGCTCTGATACCAATTGTCACACGCCTAATTTTTCACAAAGGCAATGTGCGGTGCCAAGTCCCCTTCCTTGAACTCCACCGATCTCCTCTTGCCATCCACATACTTCTTCATTCGGTTTTGAGCTTTGGTTAGGCTATCTTTTGCTTGCTCCAAAAGCTCGGCCCGATCCATCCCATATTGAAATGCCGCCGGGCAAGACCCTTGCTTCGCTCGCAGCTCTTCGCCTGGCGCACAGAACAGAAGACATGCTCCTGGGCCTGGGCCAGCACCCAGTTGTTTCTCCATTGCTTGGCCCAGTTGCCCAGCTTCTGGCCCAATTGCCCAATGCATGCTCTTGCTTGCCCAGATTCAGCAGATTGCCATACTTCAGCACATATGGCCCATTTGGCCACCAAATACCCATTTTGGGCTTGCACCTTCACCCCATCCATGCTTATGCGAGCCAACTCCCACGTTTTGCCGCACCGTCATGGATCATGGGAAATGGTCCGTGACAGAACCCATGCTGAATTAGGGCTGCACTCGGGTTTTGATTCGGTTCAGTTTCGAACCTGAACTGAACCGAAATCGAGAAGCATAAACCAAAACTGACCCATAGCCAAAACTTTGGTTCGGTTCGGAACCCACTAGTCGGTTCTAGCTCCACATCTACTTTATTCAATGCCTTATTTTGACAATTTTTTTTACATTATTTTTATGGAATATGTATTTTTTGTTTCTACTTTTCACGAACAAAAAGAACGTTTTAATTTAATAATAATATTGGTTTTAATGACGTCATAAAATTGGTCTTGGAAGGATGCCCAATTTATAAAATCCCGATATCCTCAACTTTAATGGATGGAAACAAAATACTATGGCATCATAGAGAAGAAAACTATCTGTTGTTTTAAAAAGGATTAAATTTTAAGGAAAATGTCAATATTTTATTCAATTATTTAATTAGAATAAAAGATAATATATTAATAGAAGTATCCATCAATATGTCTGCTTTGGATTAATTGGACCCTACCCGACTTCACTCCTTTCCTCCTTAAATTCTGCCGTCTTCCCCATTTTTCTCCTCCCCACTCGTTACAGAGTGAAACCCTGAATTTCCCCCTCTTTCGGCGCTCCATTTAATCATAGTAAGGCAGCTCCCATTTTTCTCGGCTTCTGCATTTCTGTTTCAACCGCATTAATAAAGAACTCGGTTTTATTGGTATGGATCCTTGATCTTGGTGCCCATCCAGGCTCTTTCTCCCACTTGCAGTCGCTCTACTTGTTGCCTGCAGAGGTAAGAAGTCACTTTTTTTGGCTCTGTATGATTTGTTTCTTCTTCTCGTGTCTGAGTTTCTTGAAGCTCCCGTTTTAAGACTTAAAAAACCTGGTTACCCACAATAGACTTCTCTTTCTGGCTTTGCAGGTGTATCGGCTTCTACATTCACATTTGTAAACAGGTGTGAGTACGGCCATTCTCGCAAATGCGGCAGTCCCCTACTTGACAATATCGGATTCAAGCTCCCCTAAAAACACTTCTCTCTCTTTCTTAGCCCCGACGGGCTGGTCCGGCAGATTCTGGGGAAGATCTGGTTGTAACTTGGATGGATCCGGATCCGGATCTGGTTCTTGTCTAACTGGAGACTGTTGTTCAGGCCAACCCGAGTGCAGAGGTTCAGGAGCAGCTCCACCGGCTACGCTAGCAGAGTTCACACTTGGGACAGGTGGGTAAGACTTCTATGGCGTCAGCCTCGTCGACGGCTACAAACTTCCGATGATTGTAGAAGGAACGGGCGGGTCGGGTAAGTGCGCTTCAACGGGTTGCTCCACTGACTTGAATCTGCAATGCCCGGCACAGTTGAGGGTGGGCGAGGGAGACGCCTGCAAGAGCGCGTGCGAGGCATTTGGTAAACCTGAGTATTGTTGCAGCGGAGCGTACGGTTCACCCGCCACTTGTAAACCGTTGGTGTACTCAGAGATGTTCAGATCTGCTTGCCCAAAATCATATAGCTATGCTTACGATGATGCTACCAGTACTTTTACTTGCACTGGCGCTGATTACTCCATCACATTTTGCCCCTCCTCTCCAAGGTATTAAAGTTTTCTTAGCATCTTTTTCATATTTTATGAAATTTACTATGAACCTCTGGTAGTTCTTGGAGTTCTGGGCTATGATCGTAGTTTGGTTAAAGGAACGAGGATAATAAGGTATAAGAATTCTGCGATTGGATATGGACTCCTCGAGATTTATTGCGGTTGGCAGGTTGCTTTCAACGCGAATAGTATTTTGTTTACTCACACCTGTTTACAACTTAGCAATGAGTTTCAACGTGAAGATGGACCATGGTTTGCTCATGGGAGAGGCGCATACAACTGCGATTTATTCTTCCACTTGGAGAATGGGTTTCACTGTTTTAACTTTGATCTTCTTCTCTCTCTACTCGTAGCTCTTTCTTTCACTTTCCCTCTTGGCTATCTATGCTACCTCGAACGTGAGTGCACTAGAGACCAAATTGTTATCCATCCTAGCTTAAAATTATTAAAAGCCATATTTTAATTGTTGAAAATTAAGGGACTCCATCCAGATCCTTATTTGTAATACATTAAGCATACTTTCGCCTAGAAATGACAAATATGAAACGGCAAACGAGCTGGTGGAGTTGAGTTGAAACAGAAAAAAATTTGACTCACCGAGTTTAACGATTTGAGCCTAACTAGCTTAGTTAGTCAACAAGTTAAGCCTCACGAGCCCGACCAAAAACAAATTCAACTCGAGTTGTCTCGCGAGACAAAATTAAAGGAATCGAATTGAATTGGCTAAATGGTCTCAACGAGCCTTAATAACTCGAATCTAACGAAAAAAAAATACATAAGTATTTTTAATTTATATCAATCTAATATGTATTTTTTTTTTAAAAATAGTTATTAAAACTATAATGATTATTTATCATTATATTATCAAAATATAATAGTTAATAAAATTATTTTTATTAATGAGGTGTATTTAGAAAAAATAAAAATTATGTGAGATAGTTTAATAAAAATATCACACAAATATCTGAAATGATTCGCCTAAATTTCAAATCTTAATAATTTCTCCCAAATTTATTAATCAAATTAGGTTAGATGAGATCGTTTTAAGCCCTAATTTTCAAAATATGTGAATCCTCTAACCATAATATGTAATTAATTATGCAGAAGCTCCTAAAACCCTAATTATATTTATTATGATAAAATTAGAATAGTAAGAACAATAAATTTTCATTTATGCATTTATATATTTGAAGCTTATTTAATATCATTACTACATTTATTACTAATCAACTTTTTTTAATTCTATCTTGAAAGTCAAAATAATAAATGACAAAATATTGAATAATCTAGTGTCTAAATCCTCAAATATATGTATCAAACTAAATATTAAATTTTAATATTTATTGGTTCATAAGCTCTCAATTCCAACTAAATCCTCAATGCATAATAAACAAATTAACTAAATTATTTAAAATCATAATTCAATCCTCAAGTGAACAACAGACAATGACTTCCATCATCTACTCTTATTAAAACCATTATATTTCTAAAATATATAATTAATCCAGTTTAATGTTTTACACTAATCTAATTACCACGTTTGTATGCCTGCCCGCAACTATTAGAACATCAATCTGCTATCAATGTTTCTTAATAAACATTCACCTACGTCACAAAACTACTAATAAGAAATAATCTCAGCAAGTAAATACAAATTAAAATAACCACATGCTTCAACTTATTTTCAGAGTCTTAATAATTCTTTACATTCACAAACTGATCAATTTCTTAAACCCAGTAGGTGAAAGACAATCTAACTTCATCGTAACATTTCCTAGATTCGTAGGCTATCTGACCCATGGCACTAACCATTGTTGGGTCGTTAGCTTTCCCATCCAAAATAATCAAACTTTATCATAACCGAATTTCCTTAGCCCAGTAGGCTACCCGACCCATGGCACCAACCATTGTGGGGTCGTCAACTATCCCGACAAAGATAGTTGCCCAATGACCTATGACACTGATCGTCTCTAGTCATAGTCAGCTTTCCTGACTAAGGAAACCTCACTAGAATTCTCTAACCTAGTAGACTACTCGACCCATGACACCAACCATCGTTAGGTCTTGTTAGCTTCCCATCTAGGAAATCCATTTATCAAGTATCATTCAATTCCATTCGCTTTCATAAGTCCACAGAAGCACACATTATTTAATCATAATTATATCTGACACAGTATCCATAATAGAGAAAAATCTAACTTATTGGAGATGACAAATTCCAATGACAAATTCCAATGACAAGAATTAAATATAAAAATATGATTTTTATACTATGTTTTGTGATGTAGGACCTATGGTCAAAATAAGTAAAATCACGTATTTACTTACCTCAAGTCCTGAATATGTACTATTAAATTTTCATTGGAGTATGTACAATTCTTCTTTCCCATACAAATTGGTAAACTTTTGATTTGATTTGATCGATCCAACGTGTGTGGGTTAAAGTTGATTCTAGAAATATTCATGTTTAGGCTGTGATGACTACGTTATAATTAATGTCAGAGAATTGAAGAAGATTAAATATATACAAATAGTTCAAATGAAAGAAACTTACGAATCCACCAAAACAGTGAGAAGAGCAAGGAGATGTGAGATAATCTACTCCTGTGATGATTTGATTTATTTAAGAAATGAGAAGTTTGTTTTTGTGCTTTTCTTCATTAAAACAGTGGAGGTATTTAATAAGGGAGACTATTGTATTGCCCCAAGGGTAGATTTGTCCTCGAATATGATTTTTCAATAGATAAAATATATACTCATATCCTTCATATTTGATTTTCGTTTAAAATTCGATATGTCAAATATTTGAAATTAACTTTTATTTTTATTTTATTTAATTTGGTACGTGGACTCAAGAAATTTGAAAGATTTGATTTCTAATCTTAATCTTAGATCTCAATTCTCAAAATTTATCGGATGACTTAGATTTTCTTTCAAATTAAATTTTGATTAACAAGATTTAAAACAGATTTGATTTGGTAAAATTTTAAATTTTATATTAGGTAAGACTTAATGAAATTTTAATGAATTTCAAAGTTTAATCTACACATTTGATTCTGTTAAAATTTTTATGATATTTTAGGATATTTGAATTTTGACTAACTTATCCCAATTCAGATTTTAAATTATTTTTAAAATCTGAAGATGTTACGGTCGTTACAATATCATTACAAAAATTTGACAATTGTATAATTATAAATTATATAAATACTAACTATGTTGACACTTATTTAACTGTTAGTCGTTTGTAATTAGAGGTAAAAACGACCCGACCGAACCGAGTTAACTTTGAAAAAATTTGATTCACTGAGCCTAACGAATTAAATGTCCTGAACCTAACAAACCAAAACACAAAAGACCCACTACAACAGCTGTTTTGAAAGGGCCCAAAAGTGACTTTAATAACTGCATCGTTAAAATGCCCAAACACTTGACCACTTCCTTGAATCAATTAGAATTGCGAAAGATCATTCGGAAATGTAACTACAACTTAGCAATGAGTTTGAAGAATTATAAATTTTCATTAAATTTTGGTCTTCAATTATCAACTCACCTCTGTTTCTACAAATAAAATCTTGTGCAAAGAGAAATGGACCTTAATAGAAGTCACAAGTGGATGTTGAAATGCCTAGTTTCATCTCCTCTGCAAAGAGAAAAAGTGGAAGTGGAAGTTGTATTGCCATACTCAGCAGTAACTTGGTATTCACCCAAGAAGCCATGAAAGCTGTAGGAACCATGCTCATCTGTCTCACCCTCAATCTCACCGCTCTCCCATTCTTCCAACAGCTTATCGATCACATCCCCAGCTGGAAGATTCTGAAAATTGCTGTCTGTTAAGCACATTTGGTAGCACCCATTGGGATGGAGGGCAGTCCAAAGCATTATCCCACTCACACCTGGATGCGAAAATCCTTCCCTTAACACTTCTTCTAGATACATAGCCTGGTTTGAGAGAAATCGAGTTTCTTATTGGAAGCCATAATGCTAGATTACAGAGCCTTAATCGTTCCATAAAAGAACAAATTTATTGAGCCTAGCTTTACCTGCGTTTCTCTGTCTAGTTTGCTGCTGATATCAACTTCTGTTAACCAAATTGGAAGCCTTAAAGTGGCTAACTTATCTAGAATTGCTCTCATCAGAGGAGAATTAGGGGCCGAAAAATGACCCTCCAGGCCAATTCCATCCATTTTTACACCTCCAAGTTTGAGCTCTCGGAGCCTGTTAATGTAGGCGTCCACTGTTGAATTTACGTCACTGCAAGTCTCTACCACATTGAACTCATTCATAAACAAAGTGGCCAATGGGTCTAATTGGTGCACTGTCTCAAAGAAATGTAAGCTTGCATTAAGGCCAAGCCTTTGCTCGTAGAAATCAAAATGAAGCATTTCATTGCTCACATCCCAGTGTATGAATTCCTCCGTGTATTTTCTCATCAGGCTTTGGATTCTCGAGTTGACGGCCGATTGTAGCTCTGAGCCGGTCAGGTTTCGAACCCAAGAAGGAGTGTATTTTGGATCTTCCCAGAATATGTTATGGCCCCTAACAGTAATCTGGTTGGCTCGGATAAATTCCAACATCTGATCTGCAATGGTGTAGTTTACAGACCCTGGTTCTGGCTCTGTAGCATACCATTTGAGTTCGTTTTCAAATACTGCTGCATTGAATCTCTTGACAAACCAATTCTGATCAGATAGGAAAGTTTTCAGTCAGAGTGAGCGAGAGTTAAAACTATATGAATTATTTCTGAAGGGTATTGTTACCTGATATGGTAAGTTTCCAAGAATAGTCTTTGCAATTGCAGACCCAAATGGGAACTCTTTTGACAACTGCTTCACAGTAATATCTGCTCCGGCCAGCCGAACTCCGTATTGATCCGACACATGGATTGTTACTGCTCGTTTCCTTTCCTGAAAGTCATATAGATCATCTTACACTGAATTTTTTCAGCTTCTAAACAGAAAATCATTGCCTTGTTACTTGCACTCACGGAATTGATTATGTATTGCTGATTTGTTATCCATTGTTGCTCACTAAATGGTTGCAGCGAAGCATTTGCAATAGATATATTTACAGCTTTTCTGTCAGCATTCTGCAATCAACGGTTGTTTCATTTTTCTTAGCATAATTTGTCAGGCTTTGAAGAAGGATGATATATACCTGAAAAGATAGAATTGAAGAGGTGGAAGGAGATTTCAGAAAGAAGCCACCCTTGAGAAAAGACCAACATCCACTTCTAGACAACACTGTTCCTATGCAATCAAAAGTCTGATTCTCTGCCTCGAGGGTCGCTCTTATCAGAGCTGCCTCTGCACCTTTGATCTGCACCCAACCTATAATCCCCACACTCATTTCATCAGTGTAGTTGGTGTAAATGGATGATAGAAGTTTTTCGAAATGGCGAAAGCTTACTGGAAAAACTGTAATAGGAGTTCTGGGTGAGATTCTGCAGTGAGAAAGCTGGGGTATATGTGACTCTCTGTGATTCACCAATCCTATCTTGAAGAACAGGAACCTGATTTTTAAGAATTCCTCCCTTGTACAGCGGTTCCTCTGGACGAGATATACACTGCCATTGATGAACTCTGTAAGAAAGAGGCTTTCTTGTATAATTTCAAAATTTGGTTTGGATTTTATTTACCTCGGTGTAAGCAGTGGAATCATACACTGGTCCATCTGCATTATGGATATCACCCAAAACCCATAACAATTATCAAAGCCTTCCAGCAACATTAAGAATTTAAAATTACGGAAATGAGAAACGAAGAGAGAGAGAGAGAGAGAGAGTGAACCAAAGGAAGCAAGGAGGAAAGGGAGGATCAGGAGGAAGACGAGGCAGCGGAATTGAGCTTTTTTCATGCTGTTTCTTCGGCTAAAAATGGCGAGAAACGTTAGAAAACTGAACCATATTTGAAACCCAGATTTGCCTCTCGATTCCTCAACACATCAAGTCGGGAAGAAGATGAAGTAGAAGAATGTCACATAAAGACGAAGCACTTTTTAAGATTAAGAATGCTGTGGGCATCACGAGGCATCGACAGAGAAAGTAGAGCCCCGTGCTTCACCTCACGAGCCATATAAGAACAAGCACTGCATGTGATTCAATGTAAATGACGCCCCCTCTCTGGGTTTTTTATAGCCTCTTCCCCATTCAATTAATTGTCATTTATTTTGATTCTTCGTAGCGGTGAAAAACAAGTCAATTCAGGAGCCAGACTGAGTACTAGTCAACTTACTCCTTTAACAACCTTATTCTCTGACCCTTCACTAGTTTTTAACTCTACTTGATAATATAGAAGGCCTACTTTACATGCGATTTAGTAGTCAAACATTTTGCTAGAAAATTGATCCAAATCAACACTTTGCCTTCAAGGGTGCTCTAAATTTGGTCTCTAATTGGATTATTTTGAATAAAAAATAAGACGAACAACGTTTTTGTTGAGTTCCAAAAGCCTGGTCCTGCATTGGCATGCGCGACCACCAGAACTCATCACAGCGTGCCTACACTTTTCACATACGTATACCTCCAAGGACCATGCCTCCATTTGTTGAATAATTAACCTTGCTGCAAAAATATACAAAATTTAGTATTAGGAACACTTATCTATTGAGGCACATAGTCTGAAAGTTGGGAAATTTTCAACCGAAATATACAAATCTTTAGGGAAATATATTTTTTCAACTTTATATTCAAATTGCATTACCTTCTTGTTCTATTACCCATACATAGGTAAGAATATATATATAAGGGTATATAATTGATGTTGAGAAAAATTCAAGATCCTCATATTTGCCATTATAATTGCAACGTAGACCTCTGCAAAATCAGAAAAATGCAAGTTCACATATCACGCTAGCAACGTTGATACGCCCCGAAGACCCAAAACACGTTTACAGGTATGTTCTACAATCTTACTAGTAATTTTACTAATTATTGCACTTTTTGTGCAGGTGATGAACTAATGAAGCACGTGGAAGCATTAATGGAGCACTTGCATTGAGAGCCTACTCTTCAAGACATCAATAAGGTCACCAACATGTTACCTTGGAGCTTTGGACTAGCAGAAGAAGGAATTTGTCTTTCATTTTACAACTCTATGTAATCCATTACCTCCATTCGGTTTTAGGCAAATTTTGGGCCAATTTAACTTGTATTTTATTATCTCATCATGCATTAAAAGGTGCTAAGGGGTTGTTTGCCTCAAAGGCAAAGCAACCTTAATTATTGGACTTTTCAAAAATGACCATCA
Source organism: Begonia masoniana (assembly GCA_022432975.1). NCBI lineage: Eukaryota > Viridiplantae > Streptophyta > Magnoliopsida > Cucurbitales > Begoniaceae > Begonia > Begonia masoniana. The sequence continues at coordinate 30,883,609 of CM039503.1, read as the reverse complement.
ATCTGACCTCTGAGGCATAATTGGAAACATCAACAGCCTTGCCAACCTTATTACAAAAAGTGCCATTCAAAAAGATTGTAGCCAACACGTTGAGATTTTTAGAATGGGCTGGATTATGAAATTTGGAAGTCATTTGCTTTTTCAACCGGATCCATTACCGAGAGCTCGTTATGGGCTTACTTGAGCGCACGCCCCAAACATAAAACTCATTCCTTGAGCCCGTTCTTTCAAAAGGAAGCACACCCTTTTTCCATTTGAAATCATTCCTGAAGATTCACGCTCCTCCCCACAAGGTTCAACACAACTTACCATACAAGGAGTCATCTCCACGGTCAAGATGAAGGAGCACACTTACACGGACGGATGGATCAAGACCGAACGATCTTTTCCTATTTAATTGTGCCAACTAAGCCCTTAGTTGCCATAGCATATTTAAGCATAATTTTCAGACATTGTAATCAGCTTTTGGTAATAATTTGAGGTATTTTTCAGAAGCTTTCGTGCGTTGGAGTTTTCGTCTCAAAAGGTAATTGCCTCGGTCACTTTGTTTCCGAGAGGAATGCGCCTCTTATTGTTTCCTAAGCCCAAGGTTGCTTAGGAGCTCTTATTCTCATCTTTTCTGCATCTTGTCTAAGATCTTAGACAAGGGAGAAAGTGAGCCAAACCGATCTTGTGCCGTTGTAATCTTCCTCGGAAGGTTGCATCAACCGGAAGCACCAAAAGTTGCTTTTCGGGCCGGTTACGGATCCCCTTGCATAACTTCCGTGTTTATTATTATCTTTCTTTGAAATTTACAGGAATAACTCTCAATACATAATATTTTAAATCCTCTAAATTTCATATTATTTGGATAATAATTTATTGAGTTATTGCATATTACTTGAGGGTGTTATCGGATTGATCCGAGAACACCAATATCAAAATTGTCATTGCACTAATCTTCGGTTTTGCAGCCCCATTTCGTATCATCTGGTATCAGAGCCATTGGTGGCTTCCCTTGTGAGTATTTATTTCAGTTTGCACGTTAATTGCATATCATTTATTGTGATTAAAATCAAATATAAATTGTATAGAGATAACGGATCTTGATTGAGCTGAGGAGGGTTGTTCTACACCCTAGGCTATTTTTGTGATATCCGATTGTTTCTTTAACATTCATGAAATTGATCAAATTTTCCTTATAAGAATTGTACGAATATTATCTGAATTGCATGCTTAAAATTTGATTTAATCACGATAAGTTGTTAGTGCTAATCAAGTTGATTAACAAGAAGCCGAGGAAAAAGAAAAATTGAGGCTAGTAGAATCTTGTTTCAATTTTGATTATTGTGTTTAAAATTTGAGTTCCAATTTCATATCTTACCATATTTGTATGAAAGATTGACAAGGTAATAATCCATCATTAATGAATCATAATTGGTAACTAGCTTGTTTTGAAATTTAAATTTATAGATTGATTTGATAGAAAATTTCCTTTTATGATTTGTATTAATTTTTTCCTTTCGGTTGTTACTACTAATTGCCATATTAGGTAGTAAAATTTTAGGATTATAAATCACTTAATTGAGATTCCTTTTAAGATATTTTCCTAAAACTTTAGAAATTAATTAGAGCCTTAACTAAACAATTTGAATTCAAATTCATTTCCTAATTTGGTTAAGTGAGTTCGGACATATAATTTAGGAAACTATTAACTCCTAATTCATTAATTGAACTAAGAAGTTAATTAGATCCATTAAATAACTCCATTTAAATTAAGGACTTGTCTAGTAGGGGTGGGCACGGGCTGGTTCGGTCCGGTCCCAACCCTGGACCGAACCGGCCTGAACAGGTTTGGGATTTTCATCCCGAAACCTGGACCGGTCCGGGGCAGAACGGGACCGAACCTGGACCGGACTGGATTTTTTGGTTCAGTCCCGGTCCGATCCCGGTTCCGCCTGGCCCCTTTTTTTTCTGAAAAAAAATGAATTGGGTGAAAATTTAACCCACTCCGGAACCTGAAAATTAATACATTAAAATGCATGGTAATAACAAGCTAAATAATACTATGATAATAACATTAAAATGCTATCTTGTAAATAATACTATGGTAATAACAAAGCTAAATAATACTATGGTAATAACAAGCTAAATAATACTATGGTAATAACATTGTCATGATTATCAAAGATAGAATACTATGGTAATAACATTAAAATGCAAACTAAGAAACTAAAGTCAATATCCAAATGTATACTATCCAAGTACTTCAAAATTTAAAAATACAAGCTAAATAATAAATCCAAGTACATAGTCAAATTCATCACAGTAACCAAGCTATCAATCATCGATATTAAGTCATCGATATGTCATCTTGTACTACTAGAAAATTATCATCCGAAGTGTCAATGTCAACGACATCTGCAAAATGACAAATTGAAGACATTAGTTAATGCTTAATTTAGATATACACTTGTAAAACAAATAAATATTATAATGTTCAAACCTTCTTGTATCGGTGTCAATGTCGTAGTACTACTATATTGTAAATCATTTGGAGAAATTTTAAAAGGATTGAAAGTTTTGATCCAACTCTGTGAGCATATCAGAGCTTTAACACTTTGTGGGCTTAGAGAACTGCAAAAAGCGTCAAGAACACAACCATCACAATTAAAAACAGACTATGACGTCACCATAGAAATTAGAATGATCAATATATCTTTGGCAATGACACTCAAAATCCGATACTTCTTGGAGTGTCTCTTCTTGACACCGGGTCCCTTGGGAAAGGGGCCGTGTTAAAACAACAAAAATTGACAAAGTGCTCGGGTGAGGTAGTGTTGCACAAAGTCAAAAATAAAGTAAAGAAAATGACTATGAAAAGTAAATAAGATGAAGATGATGGTGTGTGTTAGTGTTGGCCGAGAGTTAGGAGGGAGATAATGAGTGAAATGTGAAAGAAAATAGAACAAGATGGAGAAGATGAAGTGTGTGCAAACCATGGAACATAGAAAGAGAGGAAGATGGAGAAAATGGAAAGAAAATGAAGTGTAGTGAGTGAAAGTGTTATGGTCGAAGTGATGATAACAAAAATACAAGAAAATAAAATGGGTGAGGAGAAGATGGAAATACCTTTGGTGGACCCGAGGAGCTATCTCACATTTGAGCTCTCGGGTGCACGTTTTACCGGAGGAAAATGACTACCGTAGGCCTAGCTTTTTTTCCTCAAAGCCCTTACTCTCAAGAGCGCAAAGTGAGGAAAAATAAGAGCTAACCTAGCAACCTTGAGCTAGGATAGCAATGGAGGACCACTCCACTCGATAGATGTAACGCCCTGAACCCGTCCCGGCTAGGTACGTTACTTTGCTAACCCATAACGTTTTTAAAACGACGTTTAAAATTATTTTCGGTAAATTTTTTGACTCGGTTTTTGGGTTTTATGAACCCTCGATATTTGACGGGAAGCGGCCCCAAAATACGTTTAAAATATGCCGAGAAATGTCGGGGTAAAACAAGTTAGAAATAGAAAACATTTAAAAAAACTAAAAATTTGTTTTTTTTTTAAACCAGTGGCGATCGATTGCCACCCTCTCTGGTGCTACAGTGCCAGAGAGGCTGGCGATTGCGATCGATCGCCGCCAGATCGCCTCCCCGATTGCCCCGACCTTCACCACTTTTCCTCCACTTTTCCCCAAGCTAAACATCTTCAAAAATTCTGAAATTTTAAACCACACACTCCCGACACCCAAATCTTCAAGTGCCGTAAAATTTTTTGAAAACTGACTTAAAACAGATAATAAAAAAAATAGCAAACGTAACCCGACGTTATTTAGTTTAAAATCAAAACGTGCGGCGTAACGCCTAAATTTCTTTAAACCAAAAACTCGCAATTTAACTAGAAAACATATATTTTCAAACCACAAATACTTACGATCATTATTCATCAACATAATCGACTCACAAACCGTTAAAATAATTATGAAAACATTTACAAAATACATTGTACTAAAACTTTCCACTTTTTCTCACCTTCTTTCAAAACCAAAACATTTGCAACAAAACTAGCTATATCAAGTCCCACAAAAGACCCATACCAAGTCCCACAAAATACCCGAGGAAGATAGTAGCCGAGACGCCCCGACAATAGCCTGCACCAGCGCACCCCGTACTCCTCTGACTGCGGCCTAGTCCTCAGCTGTTTCATCGACCTCACCTGAAAAAAACTCGTCACCTACACCACAGAACACAAAAAGGTAAGCCTAACGCTTAGCAAATAGGAAATAATGCACAATAACACACTACATGCTCAGCTCAACCCTAAGATGCAGTTTCTACACACTCTGTTGTTTTCTTTTCATTTCGGTTATATTTATCTTTCACTTCCATGTGAATCAAGTAGGCACACGCCCTCACACAGTCTAGGATGGCCACACCTTGATCCACGGAGCAAGACCGGAGGCACACGTCCTAACACAGTCCGGGACGGCCAACACGAATCTCCCCCAATCGATCGTAGAATCCTCATTGTGCCTTCAAGCACGAATAGGTCGAGGCATTCATACTCACGACACATTACGTACATTAGCATAGCATCTCGAATAGAATCCCTCGCGGGGTGCTCAACGAGCCTCTTGCCCGACGAAGCTATTATACTCCGAGACCACATTGCATTCAATTCTTATCTTTCGTTTCATTCTCATTCTCACCACTCAAGCAGGCAAAACTCGTGGTTTCGTAGCTTAGAAAACAATGATGCATGCATGAAACACGATGGAGGACACAAAGCAAAACATAGCAAACAAGCAAACAATCCCTACCGTTCTATGGTGTAGGCCCGAAGGCAACAAACACACATCCGCTACTTACTTGGTTGCTCCAAAGACGTTTCGTCACTTCGTCTCACCGAATGACACGCTCGATTACCTAACCATTAAGGAAAATTTACTTAGTAACCAACTAAAGGATTCTAAAAATTCAACTAACCTCACTTTTTAACCTAAAACTAACCAACACTCAAACAATCTCACACTTAAACACATAAACCCAATTTTTACCCAAAATTGACCGTCAAACTTCAAACGATCATAACTTTCTCGTTTTTCAACGGATTTCGACGTGCCACCCCAATTCAGAAACCTCTACACGTCTACTATCTATTGAAATACTCAAATCAACCAACCAAACACATTGGCCATAATCGGCCACCTTAATTGAAAAATCCAATTTTTCCAAACTTCTTCCAAATTCTTAATCTAACTCCATAAATCACCTAAACCAATTCATCTAACCTCTTAATCATGAAATTAAGGAAGAAAACCACCATTAAACCCCAAAATTCGGACTTCACCAATTAGGGTTTTCAAACCCTATGCAATCCCTCATAAAACACCCTAAAAACACCACCAAATAACACCTAATGGTATACAACTTAAAACCCACTTATTTTTACCTTAAAACCCTTGAAAACCTCTTGATGAAATGAAGAAATCAAGCTTCAATGGCTGCCAAGGAGAATCATGGAGCAAGGGGAAGAAGATGATAAAAATTTGGTTCAATTTTGTCTTTTTAACCTAAAAGTTTTTCCACTTTTAATTTCCACCTAACAAGTTTTTAATTTTTACACTTAAACCCTCACTTTTTCCCTCCTCATTTCTTCCAACGTGATGTGTAGCGACTCTAATACTGTACCCAATTTCCCGTACATATTTTTTTTATCCCTTATACTTTAAATAAACTCTAGACGGAATTTAAATTGAAATCAAAATTGAAATCTAAGTTCGTTTAAAACATATCTCAAATCAATTTATTAAAATTTAAAACAATTAAGAAAACAATTAAAATACAACTGAAACAAGTGGGAGGGCAAAACAGTCCATTTGTGACAGAAGAGGAGGGGCGATCGATCTCCAACTTCAGAAGATCGATCGCTGATGCACCAAACAGCAGGGGCGATCAGTCGCCCCTCTGTGCCAGCGATCGGTCGCGGCATCAAAACAAGGAGGGGCGAAGTCGCCCCTCACTCCCGCGCCCTGTCGTCTTTCCCTTCTTCTTCTTTCTTCTCTTCACTTTTTAACAAATACTCTCTGGAATCCGTCATTCCAGAGAGCAAAACACTCTATAAAAAAAATGCTCTCTGGAATCAAAATTCCAGAGAGCAAAACACCAACATACTTTCCATCCAATTTCTCATCTCTGTACATCACACTTCTATACATTCTCATTTCCTCAACATTAAAGCACTGAAACATACATTTCACTCCGCCTATCACCAAAACCGACTCAAAATACTTGTAACGCATAACCAAATTTCATAAAACAAACTGCGTGGATATATTTAAAACTATACTTTCCAAGCAGCTTATAAAAACAGTTATAACAGATTTCAAAACGTTTAAAACATCAAAACATAAATCTATCAACTATCAGATCCAAACATCCTAAAATGTTTTAACTTTATACATAACCCAATACCCTCAAAACACCATACATACGTCCCCACGGGTCAAAATGTGCCTCGACTGCGCCAACACACTCCCGCGACCATGCTCCGTTAACTGCATCACTCCTCAGGTAGATGGATCTCATCCTCACCTATGTCGAAGTCACCTACACCATACAGACACCTATGAGATAAAAATCTCAGCAAGCTCTCGTAAATGTAAATGCATGCTATGCATATGAGTTCAGAAATCGTGCAGCATTTTCTTTATCTTTACTCTGTGGGTGTCACCGAGATCTCAACCCCCTAACCGGAGAGAGCACATCCAGCGGTCGGACTACTCTTTCCAGCTAGAGGAGGGGGGTACATGCTTACAACACGTACAGCCGTGCCTTAGCCCCATCTCACATGACCTATAACTGTATAACTATATGAGTATGTGTTAGATGTGGTATTGTGACAAACCCGTAGTCGATCTTCACAATAGGTCAAGCCTCTCTCCAGGTCACATCGCCATTTTCTTTAAAACATCGTGCATAAATTCATTTTCATGCTCTTTTAAAACACGTGATGCGTGAACAGTTCAATATGACAGAAAGTAAACATACATGATTCGTACCATCGAGACAATAAAGCATTTAAAAGCATAACCTATACAGAACTAATCCTAACTACCCGACCAAAACAATTTAAACATCCGCGTCACCAAAACTCCTCGAGACGACTTCGACATACGGTGTAGGCCAATCGGCAAGAGAAAATCACGAGAACTTACCTCGTGTGCGCTGCAGCTCAAGCTCCGTCCACGAGCGTTGTTTGTCTGAGGCAAAACACAATATTCGCCGTTAAAACTAATTTCAGCTACTAAACGTCCAAATTAACAAAACCTTAACCAAAGAAATTTCCTATAGCTTTAATCAAATTCATTGAGCTATTTCATAGAGCAATTACACGCTTGGCACCTCAAATCCCTAATTACGAGCTTTTCCTAAATCTCGAATTTTCGCAAAATTTAACATTCATCCTAAATCAATTAAGTTCGTCCAATAACGTTCAATATGTTCACTATATCCTTAATTACGGCAAACCTATCGATTTCGAACCCTAAATCTCGATATTTACGATAACCCTAAACAAAAACCTAACTATATAACTTTCTAAAAATTGAAAACTAACGCTCTAAAACTATAGATTCATTCCTAGAGCGTTGATTGGAGGAGAAAACGTGAAGAACGGAAGACGAACGGAGAAAAAACGGAGGTCAGAAGTTGAGGGATCGTCGCGGGCAGAGAGGAGGCCGAGAGAAAGAAAGTGTTCTGGCGTGAAAATGGTGAAGGAAGAAGGAGTTTGAGCTTTTTAATAAAATTTAGCTTGCAAAATTACTATTTTGCCCTTAGTACATATTTTATATTTGTTTCGTCCTTCTTTTTGTTAATTGGCTAGAGATTCGATTTATCCAAATTTTCTTATTTCACCAATAACTCCAACTTATTATATGGGTTCTATTAAAACTGTTCGTTCGCAAATCGGACCTCGTTTACTATTTTTACTAAAACGTCTTTTATATTACGATAAATGTAATTACTCGAAATATAGCATTACTACTCCGAAAAATCCCGTAAATTCCTTAAAATTCCTATTAATCGTTAGGATCCCATTAACGTTTTCTTTTCGTAAAACGAGCTTGATTTGACATATTTAGAAAAATGCCATCAAATATTATAATATAAAAATCCCGTAAAGCCGGGTATTACATTTGGTATCAGATTGGTCTAATTGTGATGACCCGTATGTGCAAGTATGTGTACGATGGACTGCACAAATTGGAACCTGGATGGCGGTACGTCCGCGCGGGCGAACCGGAAGGTGACAGGTCGTAAAAAAGAGGGTCGTCACAATCCCACATCGCTTGGGGAAGTATGTGGAAATGAAACATATGTAAGAGATCTCTCCCGAGATAGAAAGACGCGTTTTGGAGCACAATTGACAACGGATCCCATAAGAACTCTGAAGTTAAAAGTGCTTCGGCGAGAGCAATTCCAGGTTGGGTGACCTTCCGGGAAGTTCTCACCAAACAAAGCCGTGAGGGGAGGATATTGGGTTACGGCCCAATCCCCAGAGCGGACAATATCTTGCTGGGAAATGGGGTCGTTACAAATGGTATCAGAGCCTGTACCCAACGAAAAATGTGGCCAACGAGGACGTTGGGCCCCTGAGGGGGGGTGATTGTGATGACCCGTATGTGCAAGTATGTGTACGATGACTGCACAAATTGGAACCTGGATGGCGGTACGTCCGCGCAGGCAATCGGAAGGTGACAGGTCGTAAAAAAGGGGGTCGTCACAATCCCACATCGCTTGGGGAAGTATGTGGAAATGAAACATATGTAAGAGATCTCTCCCAAGATAGAAAGACGCGTTTTGGAGCACAATTGACAACGGATCCCATAAGAACTCTGAAGTTAAAAGTGCTTCGGCGAGAGCAATTCCAGGTTGGGTGACCTTCCGGGAAGTTCTCACCAAACAAAGCCGTGAGGGGAGGATATTGGGTTACGGCCCAATCCCCAGAGCGGACAATATCTTGCTGGGAAATGGGGTCGTTACAAATGGTATCAGAGCCTGTACCCAACCGAAAATGTGGCCAACGAGGACGTTGGGCCCCTGAGGGGGGGTGATTGTGATGACCCGTATGTGCAAGTATGTGTACGATGGCTGCACGAACCGGAACCCAGATGGCGGTACGTCCGCGCAGGCAAATCGGAAGGTGACAGGTCGTAAAAAAGGGGGTCGTCACAATCCCAAATCGCTTGGGGAAGTATGTGGAAATGAAACATATGTAAGAGATCCCTCCCAAGATAGAAAGACGCGTTTTGGAGCATAATTGACAACGGATCCCATAAGAACTCCGAAGTAAAAGTGCTTCGGCGAGAGCAATTTCAGGTTGGGTGACCTTCCGGGAAGTTCTCGCCAAACAAAGCCGTGAGGGGAGGATATTGGGCTACGGCCCAATCCCCAGAGCAGACAATATCTTGCTGGGAAAAGGGGTCGTTACATGATGGCTTCTTTTTTCACCCATTTTCTATCATTTATTTCATAAATTGTTAAATTTCTATTGGTTATCAAAACTTTTGACTTTTCAAAATTGTTTTGGTTTGAATTGTCAACTTCTTCACTTCTTTTTTCTCTTCTATTACTCTTCAATGCACATCACTAAACTTGAATAATTGAACTCTCCTAACACGTCTAATTTAAGGTTACGCACGCTATCGAAATTTTCTGGGTGTTATAATCCACCCTCCTTACAAAAATTTTGTCCTCAAAATTTACATACCTGAATAGCTCAGGGTAACGCTTCATCATGTCATGCTGTCGCTCCCACATCACCTCCTCTACGTTGTGGTTGCGCCACAACACCTTCACCAGTGGAATGTCTTTATTGCACAATTTCTTCACTGCATAATCCAAGATGTCCACTGGCTTCTCATCGTAGGACAATGTAGGCTGCACTTCGATCTCGTCCTGCTGTACCACAACATGCGATGGATCCCTCAGGCACTTCCGTAACATCGATATGTGGAAAACATCATGCACTCCCTCCATCGAAGCAGGCAACGCCAACTGATACGCCGTCTTTCCTACTCGCTTCACAATCGGGAACGGTCCCACATATCTCGGATTCAGCTTACCACGCTTCCCGAACCGCATCACTCCCTTAAACGGCGATATCTTCAAGAACACCTCATCGCCTACCTCAAATTCCAGCTCGCGCCTCCTACCATCGGCATAGCTCTTCTGGCGACTCTGAGCTGTCAAAATACGTTGCCGAATGAATTTAATTTTATCTGTAGTTTGCTGAACAATCTCTGGGCCAATCAAACTAGATTCTCCGACCTCGTCCCAATAAAGAGGTGATCTGCACTTTCTTCCGTATAGAGCCTCGTATGGAGCCATACCAATAGTATCCTGATAACTATTGTTATACGAGAACTCCACCAAAGGTAGATATTTACTCCAGAAACCCTGAAACTCCAAAACGCAGGCACGAAGCATATCCTCAAGAATCTGAATAGTCCGCTCAGATTGCCCGTCCGTCTGAGGATGAAAAGCAGTGCTAAAGTTCAACCGAGTCCCCATCGCCTTATGTAGACTCTTCCAAAACTTCGATGTGAACCTCGGGTCCCTATATGATACAATCGAAGTTGGCACACCATGTAATCGCAAAATCTCTTGAATGTAAAATTCAGCAAACTGATCCATACTGTATGTCATCTTCACCGGTAGAAAATGGGCTGACTTTGTTAAACGATCCACGATCACCCAGATGCAATCAAATCCCTTCGTCGTCCTAGGCAATCTAACAACGAAGTCCATGAAAATCTGGTCCCACTTCCATTCAGGGACCGGCAATGGCTGCAACTTCCTAGCAGGTCTCTGATGCTCTGCCTTTACTTGCTGACAGATCAAACATGTCTCTACAAATTCAGCTACTGACTTCTTCATACCGGGCCACCAATAGTGCTGCCTGAGGTCTCTGTACATCTTTGTATTGCCAGGATGAACAGAAAACCTCGAAGAATGAGCTTCAACTAAAATCTCCTTCCGAAGCTGTTCGTTGTTCGGAACATACCATCGCTTACGGAACTTCAGAATACCATCATCCGAGTAACTGAACTCCGTCCGATCGTCAGATACCATACTCAGCTTAAATTTGTTGCACTCCGAATCTCCTTGCTGAGCTTCTCTAATTTTCTCCAAAATGGTAGGCTTCAAAGATAAGTCTGATAGCACCGCTGTCAAACTTGAAACCAACTCCAAATCAAATCTCTGAACGTCCGATCGCAAAGGTTCAGACATACCAGCCTCCAAAGATGAAACTGAAGTTGATACGCGGCTTAGTGCGTCTGCTACTACATTGGCTTTACCTGGGTGGTATTTAATGTCCACGTCATAGTCCTTTACGAACTCTAACCACGGCCGCTGCCTCATATTCAGCTCCTTCTACGTGAAGATGTATTTCAGACTTTTGTGATCTGAAAATACCTCGCACTGCTGACTATAAAGGTAATGCCTCCAGATCTTCAAAGCAAACACCACAGCAGCTAATTCCAAATCATGGGTCGGATAGTTCTTCTCATAAGACTTTAGCTGCCTGGAAGCATATGCTATTACCTTCTCATTCTGCATAAGCACACAACCCAGACCAATCCGAGAGGCATCGCAATAAATGCAGAACTTCTCCTCGGCTACATGCAACGTCAAAACCGGAGCCGTTGTCAATTTCTGCTTCAACGTCTGAAAGCTTAGCTCACACTCTTCAGACCATTCATACTTCACGTCTTTTCGTGTCAAACGAGTCATTGGTGCTGCTATTTTAGAAACCCTTCAATAAATCTTCTATAATAGCGTGCTAACCCCAGAAAACTCCGGATTTCAGCCTACTATATTTCTAACACAACCAACTAACTCTACAACATAAAAACCCAAAACACCGATTTTTCCCACATTTTCTATCGTCCAACTTCAATTGGCCATACATCTACTATCCAATGAATCACTCTATTTAATCCAACTAAGCATCACAGCCGATCAAACTTCACAAAAACAGAACCGGCTACATCAGTTCAATTTTTTCGATTTCTCCACTAAATTAACTAAACCTCTAATCTGTCTATCTAAACAACCTCAACTAACCTATCTAAGGTTTAAACCATCAAAAATAGAAAGAAAACTCATCAAGAAACCAAAATTCGGAGCTCACAATTAGGGTTTCACAAACTACCCTAAAACCTCACAAAAACACTCACAAAACATCAAAAACCTTCACTCAAATGCATCAATATCAAAACCCATTAACTAACTAACCTTGAACCTTGCAAAATCTTGAAGAAAATGAAGAGGAAGCTCCTCCAATGGTGGTTCAACTATCGTGGAAGAGGAGAGAAAAACAAAGGTTTCTAGGTTCCTTTACCCTTTTTTAATTAAACACCAATTTCCCTCTTTTTAAATCTTCCACCAAATTTCACAAATTCATAAATTCACCCCCCCCTCCCTCATGGCATGTAATCCAACGTGAATAACATTTCTTTCACTGACTTTCTTTCCCTTAAATTTACTTTTAGTTAAATTTCAACAACCACTTAAATCCTAGGGTTTCCTCTAAAATTCCACTTCCAATTCACTTTCTTATTTCTATACGTAGCCTAACCCTTAAATAAAATTAAACTCTCATAACATAACTTAACCTAGGACTACACACGTTTTAAGAAATTTTCGCGTGTTACAATGCACCCTCCTTACAAAAATTTTGTACTCAAAATTTGCGTACCTTAGTTATACCTCAACTTACTTACTCCATGCTACTCTCCTAACTTTATGGGTTGCACTGCTAACTTAGACTCTAACGGGGAATCTTACATATCTACCTCAAACCTCCAAAGCTACCTCAATAGCGTAACACTCAAGACTCATTGAATAAACTTCTTACTCTAAATTCTCAATTTCCTCTTTCACCTACTTTCCTCGAGTAATCAAAACATTTTACTGATCATTCTAATGCAACCCTTATACTCAAAGCTCTCACCACTTAAATTTATCAAAGTACTCTATTCTCACTACGCTCAATTTGTCCAACTTCTACTTTAGTCATTACCAAACACTCTCAAATTCTTAGGTCTAAACTAACTCTTTCCCAACTTTACACTCAACACTTTAAATGGTGTTCACGCACTTCACTTCGACTCCAAGATTTCAAATTGAAACTTCTCCAATTCTCTTGAATTAATCTTACTCCTAAGTTCCCTCGTATAAGCTCCGTGTCCTTCCTATCAAATATCCTCTAAATTCCTTAGCTTCACACGGAATACTAAATTCTTAATAGCTAACATTCTCCTCTTAACCCTCCATTGAAGTTAGCTAAATTCCTCACTTACTTCTTTCCTATGTTCATTCAAAATCTATAATATAATCTAGTCATCTTTCTAGCTTACATCTTCCGACCTCTATTTTCTTACTCATATTCTAATAATACTCGAGTTCTAATTTACCTTCTACTGGCTTGGCACACTTCTCATCAGCCTCCTCCACCTCAATAGCTTTGGCCACAATTCTTGTATACGGCACACCTTCAATCCCAAAAGTTTTTACTAACTTATATATCTCCAGCTTTAATCCATGCACAAACTGGAGCACTTTATCCTCCTCCTTGCTTACTAAATGGCTTGCAAACTGGGAAAGCGATTCAAACTGCCTAATGTATTCTTCCACGGATCCAGTTTGCTTTAACTGTAAAAACTCTAGACTCTTTGTAGCTTGAACTATTCGGTTGTAGTACTTATCATAGAACAAATCCTTAAACTCCTTCCAGGTTAGACCCTGAGCACCGGTGGTAGCCTCCACCGTATCCCACCAACTTTGGGCGTGGAAAGTGACACACTTTACTTTATTTCCTTCCTTCACGCCGGCATACTTGAACATGTTTTCAATGGTGTAAATCCATCTCTCAGCAGCGGTGGGATCCGTTAACTGGCCTTCGAAAGACGGAGGCTTCAACCTTCTAAATCCCTCCCCACTAGAACCTGCTCCAAGTATTCCCGGTCCTCCTTGATTTAATAGTGCCCCCAACAGTTGAGTCTGTACATTGATTAATTCTCTCATTTGCCTGTTCGACTCCTCAAGTTCATCTCTTGGTTGTCTTGGGTTTCTCGGCATCTTTCTATTCCTGAACATGGTTAAAACAATCTATTCTTAGTTATAAACAAACTAAAGGAAAGAAATACTTACAGTCGGTGAAGCACGTTGCTCGGCGACCGACATTGTCGGGTAATCCTTTAAATGACTTGACCATTTTGCTCTGATATCAACTTGTAACACCCTCGAATCCGCCCCGGCTCGGTGCGCTACTTTGCTCACACTTATCACGTTTAAAACGGAGTTTAAAATAATTTTTGATAAAATTTTGACTCGATTTTCAGGTTTTTCGAAACCCTAAAAAATGATTGGAAAAGATGCATAAAATACGTGCAAAACGTGTTGGAAAATATCGGGTAAAAACATATTAGAAGTAGGAAAATTTAAAAAAATTTCAAAGTGGCATTCTTGGGCGCGCGCGCGCAATAGCGTGCCCCGCGCGCGCAACCCGCCCTCCAGCTAGGCGATCGATCGGTGCATAGAGCCGATCGATCAGCTAGGCCTCTGGTTTGGCCGATCAATCGCGCCTAGAGCGCCGATCGATCGAGACTGGCACAGCGCGCGCCCCTGCAGCGAGCACCGCAGCGCCTGCAGAGCGCGCCCTGCCAGGTGCCTGGGCGCCCTCCTGCGTGCAACCGCCGACCACCGCGCACCAACTTCTCATTTCATCAATTTTCTTCAAACCACTCACAACCAAAACACCTAAAACTTACCCCAAAGCTTTCACAATATTTCCCACTTCCCGACAAGTGAAAATCCCGGAAACCCGACTTTAAAACTTTAGCAGGAACGTAAAAATATGTGGAAACAAACACTTTTCATTTAAGAAAAACCAAGCAGCATAGCATTTGATTTTTATAAAACCCAAAACCTAAAAACAAAGTTTACAACAAATTCCTAAAATAAACACCCCAAAAAGTATACTAATCTACTACATGCTCACGATCAAAACATAACTCTACCCCACCTCCCAGGAACGAAATGGTCGTCCACTGCGTCCTAATATTGGCTTTCCACATAGATCTCACCTGCTATCACGTTGCCACCTACACCACATAACACAAAACGTAAGCTTAATCCTTAGCAAGTAGGGAATAATGCATACAAAAACATAATGCACGCTCAACTCATAACACATGCAGTTTCTAACTCTCGTTTGTGTTCAATCCATTCTCATGTCACTAATCGTAGATCTACATCTCTCGTAGAAATTAGTTCTACTCGAGACACTTAGGCGTACATCTTTCGAAGAGAAACTTAGGTGTACATCTCTCGTAGAATTAAATTCTACTCGAGACACTCAGACGTACAATTCTCTCGTAGGTACATCTCTCGTAGAATTAAATTCTACTCGAGACACTCAGGCGTACATCTCTCGTAGAATTAAATTCTACTCGAGACACTCAGGCGTACATCTCTCGTAGAGACACTTAGGCGTACATCTCTCGTAGAATTAAATTCTACTCGAGACACTCAGGCGTACATCTCTCGTAGAATTAAATTCTACTCGAGACACTCAGGCGTACATCTCTCGTAGAGACACTTAGGCGTACATCTCTCGTAGAATTAAATTCTACTCGAGACACTCAGGCGTACATCTCTCGTAGAATTTAATTCTACTCGAGACACTCAGGCGTACATCTCTCGTAGAATTAAATTCTACTCGAGACACTCAGGCGTACATCTCTCGTAGAATTTAATTCTACTCGAGACACTCAGGCGTACATCTCTCGTAGAATTAAATTCTACTCGAGACACTCAGGCGTACATCTCTCGTAGAATTAAATTCTACTCGAGACACTCAGGCGTACATCTCTCGTAGAATTAAATTCTACTCGAGACACTCAGGCGTACATCTCTCGTAGAATTAAATTCTACTCGAGACACTCAGGCGTACATCTCTCGTAGAATTAAATTCTACTCGAGACACTCAGGCGTACATCTCTCGTAGAATTAAATTCTACTCGAGACACTCAGGCGTACATCTCTCGTAGAATTAAATTCTACTCGAGACACTCAGGCGTACATCTCTCGTAGAATTAAATTCTACTCGAGACACTCAGGCGTACATCTCTCGTAGAAATCAGTTCTACTCGAGACACTCAGGCGTACATCTTTTGTATAAATCAGTTCTACTCGAGACACTCAGGCGTACATCTCTCGTAGAATTAAATTCTACTCGAGACACTCAGGCGTACATCTTTCGAAGAGAAACTTAGGTGTACATCTCTCGTAGAATTAAATTCTACTCGAGACACTCAGACGTACATCTCTCGTAGAAATCAGTTCTACTCGAGACATTTAGGCGTACATCTCTCGTAGAGACACTTAGGCGTACATCTCTTGTAGAATTCAATTTTACTTTAGACACTCAGGCGTACATCTTTTGTATAAATCAGTTCTACTCGAGACATTTAAGCGTATATCTCTCATAGAGACAAGTTAGGTGTACATCTCTCGTAGAATTTAATTCTACTCGAGACACTCAGGCGTACATCTCTCGTAGAGACACAGTTGCATATCTTACATTCCATACTCACAATTCAAAACATGCTAAAACTCGTATTTTCGTAGTTCGAAACCATGATGCATGTCACACAATGCTCAACATAAAAAAACACAACAAACAGACAAATCCCTACCGTTTTATGGTGTAGGCCAGAAGGCAAAACACAAACATCCTCTACTTACCTGGACTCCCACACGTGCTCTTATTCGCTCACTCAGTTGGTCCAATCGTTCACTTGTTAACCTAGCATATTAATGAGAAAATCACTTAAAAGTCATCAAAACATAATCTAAAGGATGCCTACTATATTTCTAACACAACCAACTAACTCTACAACATAAAAACTAAAAACCTGATTTTTCCCACATTTTCTATCGTCCAACTTCAATTGGCCATAACTCACTTGTTTTTCATCAGATTTCGACGATTCACCCCATTTCGTAAACCACTTCACGTCTACTATCCAATGAATCACTCTATTTAACCAACCAAGCATCACAGCCAATCAAACTTCACAAAAACAGAACGGGCTACATCAGTTCAATTTTTCCAGTTTTTCCACTAAATTAACTAAACCTCTAATCTATCTATCTAAACAACCTCAACTAACCTATCTAAGGTTTAAACGATAAAAAATAGGAAGAAAAATCACCAAGAAACCAAAATTTCGAGCTCACAATTAGGGTTTCACAAACTACCCCTACACTTCAAGTATATTTGGTGTTTAAATGTGGTATATTTGGTGTTTAAATGTGGTATATTTGGTGTTTAAATGTGGTATATTTGGTGTTTAAATGTGGTATATTTGGTGTTTAAATGTGGTATATTTGGTGTTTAAATGTGGTATATTTGGTGTTTAAATGTTCAAGTATATTTGGTGTTTAAATGTGGTATATTTGGTGTTTAAATGTGGTATATTTGGTGTTTAAATGTGGTATATTTGGTGTTTAAATGTGGTATATTTGGTGTTTAAATGTGGTATATTTGGTGTTTAAATGTGGTATATTTGGTGTTTAAATGTGGTATATTTGGTGTTTAAATGTGGTATATTTGGTGTTTAAATGTGGTATATTTGGTGTTAAATGTTCAAGTATATTTGGTGTTAAATGTTCAAGTATATTTGGTGTTTAAATGTGGTATATTTGGTGTTTAAATGTGGTATATTTGGTGTTTAAATGTGGTATATTTGGTGTTTAAATGTGGTATATTTGGTGTTTAAATGTGGTATATTTGGTGTTTAAATGTGGTATATTTGGTGTTTAAATGTGGTATATTTGGTGTTTAAATGTGGTATATTTGGTGTTTAAATGTGGTATATTTGGTGTTTAAATGTGGTATATTTGGTGTTTAAATGTGGTATATTTGGTGTTTAAATGTGGTATATTTGGTGTTTAAATGTGGTATATTTGGTGTTTAAATGTGGTATATTTGGTGTTTAAATGTGGTATATTTGGTGTTTAAATGTGGTATATTTGGTGTTTAAATGTGGTATATTTGGTGTTTAAATGTGGTATATTTGGTGTTTAAATGTGGTATATTTGGTGTTTAAATGTTCAAGTATATTTGGTGTTTAAATGTGGTATATTTGGTGTTTAAATGTGGTATATTTGGTGTTTAAATGTGGTATATTTGGTGTTAAATGTTCAAGTATATTTGGTGTTTAAATGTGGTATATTTGGTGTTTAAATGTGGTATATTTGGTGTTAAATGTTCAAGTATATTTGGTGTTTAAATGTGGTATATTTGGTGTTTAAATGTGGTATATTTGGTGTTTAAATGTGGTATATTTGGTGTTTAAATGTGGTATATTTGGTGTTTAAATGTGGTATATTTGGTGTTTAAATGTGGTATATTTGGTGTTTAAATGTGGTATATTTGGTGTTTAAATGTGGTATATTTGGTGTTTAAATGTGGTATATTTGGTGTTTAAATGTGGTATATTTGGTGTTTAAATGTGGTATATTTGGTGTTTAAATGTGGTATATTTGGTGTTTAAATGTGGTATATTTGGTGTTAAATGTTCAAGTATATTTGGTGTTTAAATGTGGTATATTTGGTGTTTAAATGTGGTATATTTGGTGTTTAAATGTGGTATATTTGGTGTTTAAATGTGGTATATTTGGTGTTTAAATGTGGTATATTTGGTGTTTAAATGTGGTATATTTGGTGTTTAAATGTGGTATATTTGGTGTTTAAATGTGGTATATTTGGTGTTTAAATGTGGTATATTTGGTGTTTAAATGTGGTATATTTGGTGTTTAAATGTGGTATATTTGGTGTTTAAATGTGGTATATTTGGTGTTTAAATGTTCAAGTATATTTGGTGTTAAATGTTCAAGTATATTTGGTGTTTAAATGTGGTATATTTAGAGTTTAAATGTTGGTTAATTATGAGTATATTTGTTGTGGAATTTTTTTTAATTGTATGCAGGAACCTGACCTGAACCGAACCGAAATTCTCAGTTCAGTTCAAGTTGGTTTGGGTACAATGTCGGTTTGGTTTAAATTATGAGACCGAAACTGAAATATGAAAATCTCGGTTAAGTTCGGTCCAAACCCGAATCCAATCCAGATTTGCCCACCCCTATGTGGAGCTAAACGATTCCATGAACCCATCAAAAAGAATTTCGAACCAATGAGCCAAAGTCGAGCCCAAACCTCTATATTTAGTAAATGAACTACATAAAAAGAAGGTTAATCGACTCATATTATTATTATTATTATTATTATTATTATTATTATTATTATTATTATTATTATTATTATTATTATTATTATTATTATTATTATTATTATTATTATTATTATTATTATTATTATTATTATTATTATTATTATTATTATTATTATTATTATTATTATTATTATTATTATTATTATTATTATTATTATTATTATTATTATTATTATTATTATTATTATTATTATTATTATTATTATTATTATTATTATTATTATTATTATTATTATTATTATTATTATTATTATTATTATTATTATTATTATTATTATTATTATTATTATTATTATTATTATTATTATTATTATTATTATTATTATTATTATTATTATTATTATTATTATTATTATTATTATTATTATTATTATTATTATTATTATTATTATTATTATTATTATTATTATTATTATTATTATTATTATTATTATTATTATTATTATTATTATTATTATTATTATTATTATTATTATTATTATTATTATTATTATTATTATTATTATATTATTATTATTATTATTATTATTATTATTATTATTATTATTATTATTATTATTATTATTATTATTATTATTATTATTATTATTATTATTATTATTATTATTATTATTATTATTATTATTATTATTATTATTATTATTATTATTATTATTATTATTATTATTATTATTATTATTATTATTATTATTATTATTATTATTATTATTATTATTATTATTATTATTATTATTATTATTATTATTATTATTATTATTATTATTATTATTATTATTATTATTATTATTATTATTATTATTATTATTATTATTATTATTATTATTATTATTATTATTATTATTATTATTATTATTATTATTATTATTATTATTATTATTATTATTATTATTATTATTATTATTATTATTATTATTATTATTATTATTATTATTATTATTATTATTATTATTATTATTATTATTATTATTATTATTATTATTATTATTATTATTATTATTATTATTATTATTATTATTATTATTATTATTATTATTATTATTATTATTATTATTATTATTATTATTATTATTATTATTATTATTATTATTATTATTATTATTATTATTATTATTATTATTATTATTATTATTATTATTATTATTATTATTATTATTATTATTATTATTATTATTATTATTATTATTATTATTATTATTATTATTATTATTATTATTATTATTATTATTATTATTATTATTATTATTATTATTATTATTATTATTATTATTATTATTATTATTATTAATAATAATTAAAACAACAGAATGGTTAAAAACCATTCTGTTGTTTGTGTCAAGCTCGAGCCTGACGCCGAGAGGAGAACAGGGGAGAGGGGGAGGCGATGCGGCGTCGTTCACGAACACGTGCGGCAATTTCCAACGGTCTCCGGCAAGGACGACGGCGGAGAACCAGGGGCTGCGTTCCCCCCCCCCCCCCCCCCCCCCGGGCCGACATCTCGCGCACTAACCGACCCGGTAAGTTGGTTTTTGCTCTGTTTTTGTGTTCGGTCTGTGCTGGGGATCGCCGAGCTGCTAGAGCTCCGATCGCCGACCGTTTTTGGCTGCCCTTAGCGTCTGATTGCCGAGCTCAATGCCGGCAAAGATTGCCGAGCAACAGGGAGCTCGGATTGAACCAAAATCTGAGAACCCCTTTCTCTGAGCTTCGGGTTCTTGAGTGAAACCTTGGTTTTTTCGTTAGATATGTTAATTGGATGTTAGGGTAGTTGATTGGTGAGGAATTGGATGAGAATTGATGATGAGTGAGCATGAGTTGTGAGCACGGGTTTGATGATGAGTGAGCATGAGTTGTGAGCACGGGTTTGATGATGAGTGAGCATGAGTTGTGAGCACGGGTTTGATGATGAGTGAGCATGAGTTGTGAGCACGGGTTTGATGATGAGTGAGCATGAGTTGTGAGCACGGGTTTGATGATGAGTGAGCATGAGTTGTGAGCACGGGTTTGATGATGAGTGAGCATGAGTTGTGAGCACGGGTTTGATGATGAGTGAGCATGAGTTGTGAGCACGGGTTTGATGATGAGTGAGCATGAGTTGTGAGCACGGGTTTGATGATGAGTGAGCATGAGTTGTGAGCACGGGTTTGATGATGAGTGAGCATGAGTTGTGAGCACGGGTTTGATGATGAGTGAGCATGAGTTGTGAGCACGGGTTTGATGATGAGTGAGCATGAGTTGTGAGCACGGGTTTGATGATGAGTGAGCATGAGTTGTGAGCACGGGTTTGATGATGAGTGAGCATGAGTTGTGAGCACGGGTTTGATGATGAGTGAGCATGAGTTGTGAGCACGGGTTTGATGATGAGTGAGCATGAGTTGTGAGCACGGGTTTGATGATGAGTGAGCATGAGTTGTGAGCACGGGTTTGATGATGAGTGAGCATGAGTTGTGAGCACGGGTTTGATGATGAGTGAGCATGAGTTGTGAGCACGGGTTTGATGATGAGTGAGCATGAGTTGTGAGCACGGGTTTGATGATGAGTGAGCATGAGTTGTGAGCACGGGTTTGATGATGAGTGAGCATGAGTTGTGAGCACGGGTTTGATGATGAGTGAGCATGAGTTGTGAGCACGGGTTTGATGATGAGTGAGCATGAGTTGTGAGCACGGGTTTGATGATGAGTGAGCATGAGTTGTGAGCACGGGTTTGATGATGAGTGAGCATGAGTTGTGAGCACGGGTTTGATGATGAGTGAGCATGAGTTGTGAGCACGGGTTTGATGATGAGTGAGCATGAGTTGTGAGCACGGGTTTGATGATGAGTGAGCATGAGTTGTGAGCACGGGTTTGATGATGAGTGAGCATGAGTTGTGAGCACGGGTTTGATGATGAGTGAGCATGAGTTGTGAGCACGGGTTTGATGATGAGTGAGCATGAGTTGTGAGCACGGGTTTGATGATGAGTGAGCATGAGTTGTGAGCACGGGTTTGATGATGAGTGAGCATGAGTTGTGAGCACGGGTTTGATGATGAGTGAGCATGAGTTGTGAGCACGGGTTTGATGATGAGTGAGCATGAGTTGTGAGCACGGGTTTGATGATGAGTGAGCATGAGTTGTGAGCACGGGTTTGATGATGAGTGAGCATGAGTTGTGAGCACGGGTTTGATGATGAGTGAGCATGAGTTGTGAGCACGGGTTTGATGATGAGTGAGCATGAGTTGTGAGCACGGGTTTGATGATGAGTGAGCATGAGTTGTGAGCACGGGTTTGATGATGAGTGAGCATGAGTTGTGAGCACGGGTTTGATGATGAGTGAGCATGAGTTGTGAGCACGGGTTTGATGATGAGTGAGCATGAGTTGTGAGCACGGGTTTGATGATGAGTGAGCATGAGTTGTGAGCACGGGTTTGATGATGAGTGAGCATGAGTTGTGAGCACGGGTTTGATGATGAGTGAGCATGAGTTGTGAGCACGGGTTTGATGATGAGTGAGCATGAGTTGTGAGCACGGGTTTGATGATGAGTGAGCATGAGTTGTGAGCACGGGTTTGAGGATGAGTGAGCATGAGTTGTGAGCACGGGTTTGATGATGAGTGAGCATGAGTTGTGAGCACGGGTTTGATGATGAATGAGCATGAGTTGTGAGCACGGGTTTGATGAGTGAGTATTAAAGGTAAAGAGATAGTGAGAAATGCATAGTTATTCCGAGTAGAGTTGCTTGCTGGGGAGTAGTGCTCGTGGAGCACCTTGGTAGGGTCTCTACAAGGGATGCATTGCACTGAACAGTAATGTCGAGTAGAGCTGCCTCATCGGGGAGTAGTGCTCGTGGAGCACCTCGAGAGGGTCTCGACATGCCTCGCCGGGGAGTAGTGCTCGTGGAGCACCTCGGAAGGATTTACTGCCTCCTCGGGGAGTAGTGCTCGTGGAGCACCTCGAGAGGGTCTCGACATGCCTCGCCGGGGAGTAGTGCTCGTGGAGCACCTCGAGAGGGTCTCGACATGCCTCGCCGGGGAGTAGTGCTCGTGGAGCACCTCGAGAGGGTCTCGACATGCCTCGCCGGGGAGTAGTGCTCGTGGAGCACCTCGAGAGGGTCTCGACATGCCTCGCCGGGGAGTAGTGCTCGTGGAGCACCTCGAGAGGGTCTCGACATGCCTCGCCGGGGAGTAGTGCTCGTGGAGCACCTCGAGAGGGTCTCGACATGCCTCGCCGGGGAGTAGTGCTCGTGGAGCACCTCGGAAGGATTTACTGCCTCCTCGGGGAGTAGTGCTCGTGGAGCACCTCGAGAGGGTCTCGACATGCCTCGCCGGGGAGTAGTGCTCGTGGAGCACCTCGAGAGGGTCTCGACATGCCTCGCCGGGGAGTAGTGCTCGTGGAGCACCTCGAGAGGGTCTCGACATGCCTCGCCGGGGAGTAGTGCTCGTGGAGCACCTCGAGAGGGTCTCGACATGCCTCGCCGGGGAGTAGTGCTCGTGGAGCACCTCGAGAGGGTCTCGACATGCCTCGCCGGGGAGTAGTGCTCGTGGAGCACCTCGAGAGGGTCTCGACATGCCTCGCCGGGGAGTAGTGCTCGTGGAGCACCTCGAGAGGGTCTCGAAATGCCTTGCCGAGGAGTAGTGCTCGTGGAGCACCTTGTAAGGATTCTATGAGAGATGCACTGTGAGCCGTGATATTTATAGAGTTGCTTCACCGAGGAGTAGTGCTCGTGGAGCACCTCGGGAGGGTCTCTATGAAAGATGCACGGGTAAAAGATTATAAATGGAGAATGTAATTGAAAGTAGCAGTGAGTGTAGAAGTTGCATTTGTGTCGTGCTGAGTTAAAGAGTAAGGCATCCTTCGGGTGCGGGCAACTAGTATTGTCTGACTGTGTTGTCGTGTTGTGTTGAGTCGGGTTGTTGAGTTGCATTGTGGTGTTGTGGTGTTGTGTTGCGTTGTCGTACTGTATTAAAGAATAAGGCATCGTTGATGCGGGCAAATCTGTGTTTTGTTTCGTGTCGTTGTGTTGTTTGGTTGTCTTGTTTAGCGTTGTGTATAGCTTGCATTTTATCTAGTCGTATTTGTTAATCCCTACTTGCTAAGCGTAAGCTTATGTGTGTGTGTGTGTTCTGTGGTGTAGGTAACGACGCGGGTACAGGTGAGCTATGTGAGTCAGCCAAGACTTGGGAGCAGTCGGAGATGCACGAGGCGTGCCGGTGTGGGCAGTTGTCGGGGCGACTCCACCATGGTCTTCGGGAGATGTGGGGCTTTATATTTGATAGTTTATTTTAGATGTCTGTTTGTAGAAATGATGGGAAAACGTAACTAATTGTATTTGTTGTATATAGTCAGGTTAAGGGTGATGTGTCGCTCTGTATTTGGAGGTTTTTATATGTGGGATTGTTGAGTGGATACCTGGTTAGTGAAGTAAGATTATTCTGGATTGTATGCAGGTATCTAGCATTTTGGAGGTGCCATTTTCAGGCGTTACTTTGCCGAAATTTTCGGGAAGGACGCCGTGGTGCTTAAAGGTTAGGATTAAAGGAGTCTAGGCAACTAGGTATGACCTAAAAGAGTTTTAGGAGATTTAGTTTAAATCCTGCGGTGTTAATTTTATTTTTTTAATGAGGTTTTAGCGTGAGATTGGTTAGCAAAGTGGCGCACCGAGCCAGGGTGGGTTCGGGGGGCGTTACAATAACCAACCAGAAAGTTCGACAAATTACTATAAAATGAGGGTTTATTGAAAGATAACTCAAACTTCTGACGTCTTAGTCTCAGTTTTATTTTTTATGAGATGTTTTAAATTTTTCCGTAATGTTTTTCTTCTTGTACGTTATCCATAAAAGATAAATAAAAATAAGATCTATTTATGATTGACTATCGCTAATTACGTACTCCATTGTCCGATGATGTGCTAAACGTTGATGCTAGTAATGAAAATGAGCGCTAAAAACCTTTGTTAGATTTTCAATCACATAGTGGGCGTACATACTATTGGGAGTTATGTCTACAATCAGATATAAAAAACATTTAATGAATGAATAAATTTGTTGATCAATTTTTATATTTATATTACGTGATATTGTCACGACCTAGAGATGAGCTTAATAGAAATGTCAGGTCGGATGACACAATCTTCAGTGAAGATCCGATCATCCAGCCCAAGGCTCGCTTTGCAATGAAATACTTTATCACAATTCAAACTAGAGCCCACGAAAGCTGAACTTAGGTTCACATAGCGATTATGAAAATAATTGTCACACCCCTAATACTGTACCCGTATTTCCCGTAATATATATATATATATATTTTTTTTTATCCTAATAACTTTTATTAAACTCTAAGCGGAACCTAATCCGAAATCGAAACCAGAATCGAAATCGGAATTTAAATCTAACTTTTAAAACATTTAAAACAATTAAATAGAAACCTAAAACATTTAATAAAAGAGTTAAAATATTTAATTAAAACAATTAATAGTTGGGAGGACAAAACTGTCCAACCCAAACAAATCAGGGCAGCGACTGAGCGCTGCCCCTGATCGCTGCTCATAGGCAGTGATCGATCTCTGCCTTGCTGCAGAGATCGATCGCTGCACATAAGCAGCGATCGATCTCTGCAGCAATGCAGAGATCGATCGCTGCACACTTGCAGCGATCCTTCTCTTCTTCTTTCTTCTAACTTCGTCTTTCCCCCTATTTTATTTCTCACAATTGCTCCTCCAACACTTCACTTCAAACACTTCAACAATTCAAAACTCAACTTCACACTTAGCAGAAACCACATCAGTGAGCTCTCTGGAATCGATTCCAGAGAGCTAAACTTCAAATGCTATACACAAATTTCTCCTCAATAAGCACGATAACTTATAACATAAACTCGTATACTTGCAGCGGACTTTGCGAAATCCAACTGCGTGGATAGCTCTAAAAACCGAGCTTATCCGTAACAATCCTAAAGTCATTTAAAACGTTTCCACAACATTAAATATAGTTTAAACCAAAACATTTCTATATACAATTTACCAAACAGATCCAGAATTTCAAACAAATACCATTATCTAAACATCCTATCAATTTGTCCCAAAACGTTCCAAAATCTATACATACTCCCCACGGGTCGGTGAAGCCTCGACTGCGCCAGCACACCACCGCAGCCATCCTCGATCAACCGGACTCATGCCTCAGGAGAAGGAATCCCATCCTCACCTGGTTTCTCGAAATCTATGTCACCTACACCATACAACACACTATGAGATAAAATCTCAGTAAGACTCGTAAATGCAAGTACTATGCCATGCTATGCTATGCGGTGCTATGCCATGCTATGCTGTGCTATGCCATGCTATGCACTGTAGGTGTCACCGAGATCCTATCCCTCTAACCGGAGAGAGCTCATCCAGCGGGCGGACTACTCTTTCCAGCTAGAGGCGGGGGGTGCACGCTTACAAAACGTACAGCCGTGCCTGAGCCCCACCTCGCATGACCAATAATCTGTAAGCCCTTCGGCCGATAAACTGTAAGCCTTTCGGCCGACATACTATAAGTCTTTAGGCCGCTATACTGTAAGCCTTTCGGCCGAAATACTATAAGCCTTTAGACCGTTTTTATTCTTTGCATTATCTTTATACAATGTGCGGAAATTCATTTTCTATGCTTTTCTTTAAAACACGTGATGCATGAACAGTTCTATACCATAATATAAACAAACAATATCATGTACCATCAAGACGATAACAAACAACCTATAAAACAACTAATCCTGACTACCCAAACCAGAACAATTTAAACAAACGAAAGCATCTCCGAAATTCCTCGAGACGACTTGACGGTACGGTGTAGGCCAATCGGCCAGAGAAGAATCACGAGAACTTACCTGTTGTCCGTAGCTCTTGCTCCGTCCACGAGCGTTGTTCACCTACGCAATTTTCATCAATTTGTCGTTAATACGAGCTTGAACAATTAAATGTCCAAATTTCAAAATCCTTAACTAATAAATTTCCTAAAGTTCCGACTTAATAAATCGAAGCATTTAGAACGTTATTTAATGCTCGATAATTTGAAATTCCAATTACGAGTTATTTCCGAAAACTCGAAATTTCACAATTTTATACTTTTTCACAAATTGGTTTATCTTCGTCCAATAACGTCCAATACGTCAAATATACACTTAATCATGGCTAACCTATTAATTACGAGCCCTAATTCACGTTTTTATCGAAAACCTAACGAAAACCCTAAACGTAAAACTCTACGAAAACCGAAATCTAAAGTCCGGAAACTAGAGAATCATACCGAGGGTAGCGAGAGGAGGAGAAACCGTGAAGGAATCGAAGCGATCGGAGGTCCGACGGAGGTCGGATTATCATCGGCCGTGAGAAACCCTCGGTTTCTTTTCTTCTCTGGTCGCGGGAGAAAGAAAATAAAGAAGACAGAATGAAGTTCTGTCGAGGGGGGGGGGGGGGGGGGGAGGGTTTATTTAATTTAATTTAATTTTTACTTTGAAAATTACCATTTTGCCCTTCTATTACTTTTCTTTATGCGTTTCATTAATCGTCCACCAATTCGGATTCTCAAAAATTCCATATTTTGCCAATAAGTCCAACTTATTATTTGGGACTTAATAAAACTGTCCGTTCGCAATTTGGACCTCGTTTACTATTTTTTATTAAAACGTCACTTACTTTACGATAAAGGTAATTACTCGGAATATAGCGTCACTATTCCGAAAATTCTCCAAAATTTCTTAAAATTCTAATTATTTGTTAGGATCGTGATGACGCTTTCTTTTCGTAAAACGGAGCTGATTTGACATATTTACCAAAAAATGCCATTATATAATAAAATAATAATATAATATATTATATCCGTAGTCCGTACAAGCCGGATATTACATTCCACCCTCCTTATTCAGAATTTTGTCCTCAAAATTTGCTCTGGCTTATAGTCCTTGACATTAACGTCCCATGTCTTGCAGCCTTATACTTCGATTTATCATTCGTACTTGCGGTCGTAAATCGTGATTCTAAACCAAAACCCTTCACTATAGTCTCTAACATCAGCCTTAATCTGCATTCACTACTTTCGACTCGATCATATACTTTCTTTCTAAAGTGTTGAGCACAATTTAAAACGGAAATTCTCAAATCAGTCAACCTTGCGACCTATCTGCTACCTTAATATTTGTGCATGTCTCAACTTTCAACCTTTAATTAATACTCACTCATTAAACTTCTCATTAATACTAGCTTCAAAGTTTTCTTTCATCATCGTCTTTCCTCCGCTGTCCCTTCAGGTCAATACTATACGCAAGCTTTCTAACGCCAGTCAGATTGAATGCCTACAATTTCATCCAATTTCTGGGCTGTAACTCATACCTCAACGCAATTCTCTCGATCTTACTCACAATCGGGATACACACCAACCGAATTTCTATATTAACTTTCTAATCGTAGTCCTCATTTTTTAGTTCACGCATCAAATCTTACCAAATCTCTAGGTCTTAACTAGACGACCACTAACTGTGTACTTGACACCTAACGTTCCAAGCACACATTGGTTTACATTCAGTCACCCAAAACGTTAAACTCTCTCTAACTTATCAATTGGTCTCTACTAAAGATTGTCTCTTATCCTCAATCCTCGAAATAACTTCGACTTCCCGACGTCATTTGGGCTGACTACCGTTCAAGGACTCCTAACAACACCCAAGCTGCAATCCGAATTCTCCCTTATTTTAACTTCAAGTTTTCTTTAGTTTCTACTTTCTTAACCTCGTGTTTATCCAATACTTACCTAACTACCTCACGCTATCGAAGCCTTCTTAAATTACTTACTCTCACGCTAGATCTCAACTACACTACACCCTTATCCATCCATCGGGCATAACAATTTATACACATATATATATATACCTCGGAGTTGCAAACTAATTGCGTAAAAGTTCGTTGTCCTTAACCTTGGTCACTACCACACCCATCAGAGTCTACATTTCTCTAGTAATGCTTCCGTATATCTTCTTTGTCAATCAGTATCCAAATTGTACTCTTTCGTGGACACTTCGCAGGTCTTAATAACTGTTTTCCAGGTGAGCTTCTCAACTAGAATTTCCATCAACTTCGAGCACAGTCAAGTCCCTAAGTCTTGTCATGGATTTGCTCTAAACTATTCCTTCTAACCGTAGGTCATTTGTGTACTTATTGGTATCGACTTGTCAAGTACGAGTCGAATCATTGAAATGTTCTAACGTAACCTCGTCTCTAAGTCTACTTAATAGTCTCTGTGAAGTCTCTCATTTTCCTTATTCAAAAATTTGTTAATTTCCCCCAAATCACGCAACATTAAACCCTAGATTAGACCTCTGATCTTAATCTAACAGTCTCCTTCACTTCTTCCCTAAATTCTCCCCAAATCTTCAAACTCTACCATATAATTCTCCAATAATTTGAAACATCTCTTCGTTAAAGCTACCCTTTCTAGTTCCTCGAATACTGACGTTCCTACATCCTGACTCTAGTTAAATCACCACTGACTCCCTCTACAGTCATTCTAGTTACTTTAAACCTGGAAATACGACATCTGATTCAAAGTACTAAACTTTTCTCTCAAGTAGGTATCACGTTTGTGTTCCTAAGTTCTTCGTAGTTCTTAGGCCTCCGCTTCATAACCTCCACTCAACACTTCCTAATGCACGAAGTGTCTACTATTTACTAATCACTCTCTACTTTACTACGTCTCCCTCTTATAGAAAGTTGGACAAAATCCCACTCACAAATTGAGTAGTCGATCATCGTCGGTTAGTCTTCTAAGACTATATACTTATTTTCTAAGGATTGACCAAACTCGGAACTCGAGCATTACCTTTTGTATAACCATCATCTCTCTATTGCTTCGAGATTTATTAACCTCACAGTTCCAAGCAAATTCCTTTATTCTCTTCATCGATACTTGTCGATACGAACACTCCTTTGTATTCGCGTCTTCAACGTTGCGTTGTTCCACCACCCCTTTACAAAAGAAGTCAACGTATCGTATACCCCTTCAACAATCTACTTAAATTAAACTTTCGGGTACCACCCATGTCCAGGTGTTCCTTGCTTCCCGTGGATCCAAGTTACTAAATTTTTCCTGCGATATTTTCTTGTCTACTTGTGCGTACTGACGATACCTTGACAATCTAGAACATTCCCTAAACTACAAATTTCTCATTGATTGATCACATTCTAAAATCTAAGGGTCTATCAATTAGGGTTTAGTTCTCATTTATTTAAACCTTATTTGTCATAAATTGTACTCCTCCCTTGGAAATATGAACCTCGAGTGTTCAACTCTCTCGGTTACACCGAGTCATGGACTTTAACGCATAACTCTACCCCTCCTATATTCGAAGTTTATGTTTGTTTGTTGTTGTTTTTAAACTTAGGTCAACCTATCACACAGTTATATTCCCAGAATTTAAACTCTAATATTCTTTATTTTATTAACTACCGAAATAAAACTATACCTGAAACAGCTGAGGGTTGGCCATCATTCTCGCCCTTGTTCGGGGCAATTATCCTTGGTGCAACCTTTTTCTGATCCCTACCCAGTTTCGGGCACCTCCTGACGTAGTGGCCAATCACTCCACATTTATAGCACATTTCTGTGCCTAATCTGCATTTTCCATAATGCTCCTTCTGGCAATTAGGACATAGTGGTCCTCGATAAGTCCCTTGTGCGCGCTTCGATCGGCTTTGTTCTATTTCTTCCTTGTCCTTCCTCTTTGCACCATGGTCATCAGGAGCAACCATCCCTTGGGTCCTAGGCATTTCTCGATTTATCAATGCCTCTAGTTGACGAGATTGGCTATCTATAAGTCGGGCCTGTTGGTCAAGATGTTGGGACTGTTGTGCTATCAACTCTCTCAATTGGTCTATCGTATCGTCTTTGTCATCTCGTTCGTTTCGTGGACGCACCATAATTATGTAATTCCTATATAAAAGTTAAACAAATATTCTAAGAAACTAGAAATCAAATAAAGCTATAAACATACTTACAGTTGATGAAGAATGTCCGCGTAGTGGCTGTGCAGTCGAGCAGTCTACAGAACCGATTTTAAAACCCGGGGGCTCTGATACCATAACTGTCACACCCCTAATACTGTACCCGTATTTCCCGTAATATATATATATATATATATATATTTTTTTTATCCTAATAACTTTTATTAAACTCTAAGCGGAACCTAATCCGAAATCGAAACCAGAATCGAAATCGGAATTTAAATCTAACTTTTAAAACATTTAAAACAATTAAATAGAAACCTAAAACATTTAATAAAAGAGTTAAAATATTTAATTAAAACAATTAATAGTTGGGAGGACAAAACTGTCCAACCCAAACAAATCAGGGCAGCGACTGAGCGCTGCCCCTGATCGCTGCTCATAGGCAGCGATCGATCTCTGCCTTGCTGCAGAGATCGATCGCTGCACACTTGCAGCGATCCTTCTCTTCTTCTTTCTTCTAACTTCGTCTTTCCCCCTATTTTATTTCTCACAATTGCTCCTCCAACACTTCACTTCAAACACTTCAACAATTCAAAACTCAAACTTCACACTTAGCAGAAACCACATCAGTGAGCTCTCTGGAATCGATTCCAGAGAGCTAAACTTCAAATGCTATACACCAATTTCTCCTCAATAAGCACGATAACTTATAACATAAACTCGTATAACTTGCAGCGGACTTTGCGAAATCCAACTGCGTGGATAGCTCTAAAAACCGAGCTTATCCGTAACAAATCCTAAAGTCATTTAAAACGTTTCCACAACATTTAAATATAGTTTAAACCAAAACATTTCTATATACAATTTACCAAACAGATCCAGAATTTCAAAACAAATACCATTATCTAAACATCCTATCAATTTGTCCCAAAACGTTCCAAAATCTATACATACTCCCCACGGGTCGGTGAAGCCTCGACTGCGCCAGCACACCACCGCAGCCATCCTCGATCAACCGGACTCATGCCTCAGGAGAAGGAATCCCATCCTCACCTGGTTTCTCGAAATCTATGTCACCTACACCATACAACACACTATGAGATAAAATCTCAGTAAGACTCGTAAATGCAAGTACTATGCCATGCTATGCTATGCGGTGCTATGCCATGCTATGCTGTGCTATGCCATGCTATGCACTGTAGGTGTCACCGAGATCCTATCCCTCTAACCGGAGAGAGCTCATCCAGCGGGCGGACTACTCTTTCCAGCTAGAGGCGGGGGGTGCACGCTTACAAAACGTACAGCCGTGCCTGAGCCCCACCTCGCATGACCAATAATCTGTAAGCCCTTCGGCCGATAAACTGTAAGCCTTTCGGCCGACATACTATAAGTCTTTAGGCCGCTATACTGTAAGCCTTTCGGCCGAAATACTATAAGCCTTTAGACCGTTTTTATTCTTTGCATTATCTTTATACAATGTGCGGAAATTCATTTTCTATGCTTTTCTTTAAAACACGTGATGCATGAACAGTTCTATACCATAATATAAACAAACAATATCATGTACCATCAAGACGATAACAAACAACCTATAAAACAACTAATCCTGACTACCCAAACCAGAACAATTTAAACAAACGAAAGCATCTCCGAAATTCCTCGAGACGACTTGACGGTACGGTGTAGGCCAATCGGCCAGAGAAGAATCACGAGAACTTACCTGTTGTCCGTAGCTCTTGCTCCGTCCACGAGCGTTGTTCACCTACGCAATTTTCATCAATTTGTCGTTAATACGAGCTTGAACAATTAAATGTCCAAATTTCAAAATCCTTAACTAATAAATTTCCTAAAGTTCCGACTTAATAAATCGAAGCATTTAGAACGTTATTTAATGCTCGATAATTTGAAATTCCAATTACGAGTTATTTCCGAAAACTCGAAATTTCACAATTTTATACTTTTTCACAAATTGGTTTATCTTCGTCCAATAACGTCCAATACGTCAAATATACACTTAATCATGGCTAACCTATTAATTACGAGCCCTAATTCACGTTTTTATCGAAAACCTAACGAAAACCCTAAACGTAAAACTCTACGAAAACCGAAATCTAAAGTCCAGAAACTAGAGAATCATACCGAGGGTAGCGAGAGGAGGAGAAACCGTGAAGGAATCGAAGCGATCGGAGGTCCGACGGAGGTCGGATTATCATCGGCCGTGAGAAACCCTCGGTTTCTTTTCTTCTCTGGTCGCGGGAGAAAGAAAATAAAGAAGACAGAATGAAGTTCTGTCGAGGGGGGGGGAGGGTTTATTTAATTTAATTTAA
Organism: Begonia masoniana; assembly: GCA_022432975.1. Taxonomy (NCBI): domain Eukaryota; kingdom Viridiplantae; phylum Streptophyta; class Magnoliopsida; order Cucurbitales; family Begoniaceae; genus Begonia; species Begonia masoniana. Next base: position 30,849,990 of record CM039503.1, on the reverse strand, counting down.
TTTTTACTTTGCAAATTACCATTTTGCCCTTCTATTACTTTTCTTTATGCGTTTCATTAATCGTCCACCAATTCGGATTCTCAAAAATTCCATATTTTGCCAATAAGTCCAACTTATTATTTGGGACTTAATAAAACTGTCCGTTCGCAATTTGGACCTCGTTTACTATTTTTTATTAAAACGTCACTTACTTTACGATAAAGGTAATTACTCGGAATATAGCGTCACTATTCCGAAAATTCTCCAAAATTCCTTAAAATTCTAATTATTTGTTAGGATCGTGATGACGCTTTCTTTTCGTAAAACGGACCTGATTTGACATATTTACCAAAAAATGCCATTATATAATAAAATAATAATATAATATATTATATCCGTAGTCCGTACAAGCCGGATATTACAATAATAGTGCGAAAGAATTTAAGTAACAATCCATCCTAAACAAATATCCAACAACATTCTAATATTTTTATACAGGCTCAAATAGATTTAAAATCCTTACTAAAAAACTAAATAAACACTCAAACAAAGAAATTGGGAGAAACCGCCATCGAACTCCAGTTACTAACCGCTCTTGTCCTTACTTGGAATGGAAGAAGTCATTAGAGTTGTCAAGCGGGTGGGCTGGTCAGCCCGGTAGCTTAGCCTTCTTCAGTACCGAGCGATCCTGGCCCAGTCCTATAATTGACAAGAGCCTATCATCTTAGGCTTGCAAGCCCACTTGACATCTGGCCAAACAAGCCAGCTCGATGGTCTTTGCCCAGGGAGCCTCCTCATAGCCTGCTTATGCTAGCAGGCCGCGCAAGGCAGCCCACACCCACACCCCTCTCTCTTCATCTCTCCTTTTTATAACTTTTCCTTTCTTTTTCTTTTTTCCTTTCCAATGTAGTATTTTAGCTATCTTCTTCACCTCCTCTCTCTTTTATTTTATGGCTTCTTTTTTTCTCTTTTTTTTTTCTTTCTTTTCCACGTGGTACGTTTTCTTATTTCTCTCATCTATCTTTCTTTCTTTAGAAACTTTGAAATTAAATCGTATAACTTTTTGGTTGAAATATTTTCATTTTTCTTATTTGTCCAATATAATGTCTAATACTCTCCTTTTATTTTAATGAAAAGTTTAAAATTAAATTATAGTTTAAAAATTAAGTGCAACGCTCAATTTATTTTCATGTATAATTTCATAAATTATTCAAGAAATTTTATTATATTGTTGTCTAGAGTTAATATTGGTTACTTCGATTTGAATTATTACTTTAAAATATATCTTCAAACATATATAACAGAGAGGAAGATAATCATTTTTTCTATGGCACAGAATAATATATGCTCAATTATGTACCAAATTATATATATGTAACATCTCCGGGGTCGTTTAGGGTGAGTGACCAACTCAGAAGAAAACTTATACCAAAACAATGCATGTAAAACTAGTTTTACCTTTCTCCTTAAAATAATGAGTTAATTGTCGATTAAAAGTTCACAATTGTTTAAAGAATCTTTTTCCTTCATTTTTAACAAATTGGGCTCCACGAGCCATCGATGATGGGTTGATAAAAGCAATGTTGTATATATAGAAAAATATATAAAAAATAAACCCGCATCGTAATTTAAATTCTAAAATCGTCCCCAATGAAAAAGGAGAGTCATTCAAGGACTCCTCCAACACACCAATAGAGAAAGGCTGCGATTTGAAAGATCTCGCAACACCTCATGTGTACCGGCCAGTAGCGCATTGTTTCTACTTTTATCTTTAAAATGTTCATTTTTATTGAAAACCTAAAATGAATAGGATTCTCATGATTTTACAAATGTGGACAATAAAAAACTTTTATACAATCTCAATTTAAACTTTAAATTTAAATAAACATATGTCTTTAAAGTTGTTTTCAAAACAAACAATTGATAAAGTAATTTGTAAATAAAATTCAAACTTGGTAAAATAGCACTTAAAATTCGACATTTCCTTTTTAAATATCATTCTTCTTTCTCATTCCTTACTCAAACTTATTATAATAACCATGTAACCATGTTATGTAATATGGATAGCCACACACAAAGTGGAAGTTATGAAGATCTTCATTTATGTTTTTGTTATCTTATGTTAATTTTATTATGGCTTTATTTAAGTTATGTTTATGGTCTTGCAACCACATGTCATTTTTTGCATCTTTTGTTAGCATGACCGAATCTATAAGGCCTAGTGTCTTGTTGTTTTTAATTGTCTTGTTTGTTAAGTCTAGATGGAATTTTTGTAACACCCAAAAATTCTCATGAATATTTTATCTATGTGCTTAGAGTTCGCATGAGATCTTAGGGTTTTACCCAAGCGAAAGGTATAGGGGGGAGACGCCAAAATTTAGATTTTAAGGCGTATTAATTAAATAGGAAGATTAAAATGTATAGGGTTAGATTAGATTAGTTTAGTTTAATGTAAAGCTTCTCCAAGAAGCTTTACACTAAACTTATAACCAAACATATATATATATATATCTCTCTCTCTTCTCTCTCCTACGAAAAACCCTTATCCTCTCCATTGCTGTCTGCAAATTTTCAGCAAGAAAGCCTCCACTTCCAACGAAGAAAAATTAAGTCATCCAGTTGCAAGGTTAAGTGAACAAGTCGAATAAATTGCTAAGGATGCCAGGTAAGTTCATATTGCATGTGTTCAGCCCTTAAGACATACATCACAAAGGTATTAGGATTTATACGCTTTATGGGGTACACTGATGGGTAGATAGGATTATAGAATATGTTTTAGGTTAAGTTTTATTGTTTTACTGAACTATCTTGATGAATTGTCTACGTTTACGCTTCGAGGACATGTCTATTGTTATGTTATGTTTTATGCACATTGTATGTTCATGCATCACGTTTTCAAGAAATTATGTAAAAAAGGTTTTATGCACATGTTTTATATAAGATAGATAAGTAAATGTTAAATGTAATGTACTGGTTAAGTTGTGGGATGGGGAATGACATATGTTCTTGTCCTTCTCTGGGACTTACGTAAAACTGTCCTTGTAACACCCGGGTTTTTTTAGGGAAAATTGGAGATAAAATAAAAGAATAAGAAAAATAGGTTGTTTTAATTAATTTAAAAGAAAAGTGAATTGTTTTAGGTTCGGGTATTTTCAGTGAAATTAAGCCGTAGGTTATAATTTAAGAACGAGATTTAATGAAATTCGAAATGGTCGAAAACACGGAAGGGCAGAATGGTAATGATGCATGTGTCAGCCTTAAGACATACATCACAAAGGTATTAGGATTTATACGCTTTATGGGGTACACTGATGGGTAGATAGGATTATAGAATATGTTTTAGGTTAAGTTTTATTGTTTTACTGAACTATCTTGATGAATTGTCTACGTTTACGCTTCGAGGACATGTCTATTGTTATGTTATGTTTTATGCACATTGTATGTTCATGCATCACGTTTTCAAGAAATTATGTAAAAAAGGTTTTATGCACATGTTTTATATAAGATAGATAAGTAAATGTTACATGTAATGTACTGGTTAAGTTGTGGGATGGGGAATGACATATGTTCTTGTCCTTCTCTGGACTTACGTAATATTTTTATAAAATAAAAATATAACAACAGAATGGCCGAAGCCATTCTGTTGTCGGGCAGCGAAAGCGGGGGAGCGACGGGAGGCGACGCTCTCCGACCAAAACCGACGGTGATTTCTGCTGTTCTCCGGCCAGACGACGGCGACGAGCTGGGTCCAACTCTCTTCGCGCACGAACCGCCTGGTAAGGCTCGGTTTTCCCCTGTTTTGGTTCGATTTTCACCCTGTTTCGGGTCTGTTTAGGGTCGACGCTGATGAGCCGGTTTTGGCTCTGATCACCGACCGTTTTTGGTCACCTCCGGCGTGGGTTTGCCGACCCTTGGTCCTGCTTTGGTCGCCTGGCCGTGATGAGCCCGATTTGGGAAAAAAACAGTGAAGCCCTCTTTGGGGCATTTCGGGTTTTTGCTTGTAGTTCGGAGTTTTTGGTTAGATTATGTTAATTGAGGCTAAATATGGTTGATTGGTGTGAAATTGGGTGGAATTTGATGGAAAACCAAAATGGGGAAATTTTTTGGGTTAAGGGCAGTTCGGTTTTTCTGATAATTGACCTAGCTAGGGTCGTTTGTTTTCAAATTCCTTTTGGCAGGTTAAAATAGGTTATTAGAGGAGTACGTTGCCGCTGGAATCGTTTGATTTCGATATCCGACGCGAAAGTTATGCACGTTTGAAGTTTCGGGTCAGTTTTTACCGAACCCAAATTAGTGGCCCGTTTATATAGGTTTTAGTTGGATTAGGCTAGAAATAGTAGTTTGAGAGTTAATTGGTGAAAGTAGGCTTGATTTTAATGAAGTTTGAATTATTGTCGTAGGTCGAGCTGTAGATGGACAGGTAACCGAGTAACCTCAGCGAGCTAGGACGCCAGGTAAGTAGTGGATGCATGTTTGTTGCCTTCGGGCCTACACCATAGAACGGTAGGGATTGTTTGTTTGATTGCTATGTTTTAAATTCGTGTCATGCATCGTGTTTCATGCATCATTGTTTTCTAAACTACAAAACCACGTGTTTTGCATGCTTGAGTGGTGAGAATGAAACGTAAAGATAAGAATTGATTGCAACGTGGTCTCGGAGTAGAATAGCTTCGTCGGGCTAGTGGCTCGTTGAGCACCCCGCGAAGGATTCTATTTGAGATGCTATGCTAATGTACGTAATGTATCGTGAGTATGAATGCCTCGACCTGTTCGTGCTTGAAGTGCACAATGAGGATTCTACGATCGATTGGAGGAGATTCGTGTTGGCCGTCCTGAACTGTGTTGGGACGTGTGCCTCCGGTCTAGCTCTGTGGATCAAGGCGTGGCCGTCCTGGACTGTGTGGGGACGTGTGCCTACTTGATTCACCTGAAAGTGAAAGATAATTGCAACCGAAATGAAAAGAAAGCAACAGAGTGTGTAGAAACTGCATGTTAGGGTTGAGTCGAGCATTTAGTGTGTTGTTGTGCATTCTTTCCCTACTTGCTAAGCGTTAGGCTTAGTTTTGTGTTCTATGGTGTAGGTGGCGTGTTTTTTTTTCAGGTGAGGTAGAGGAGACAGCCGTGGACTAGGCAGCAGTCGGAGGAGTACGAGGCATGCCGGTACGGGTAGTTGTCGGGGCGCCTCGACCATGGTCTTCGGAAAGACGTGGGTGGAACAGTATTTTTGGTGTCGTGTATAATTTACAATTATTTTGGTGGTGGTTTGTAGAGTTGTCTTTTTGGTTGATGTTGGTTTTAGCGTTATTACATAGCTATTTGTATTTGGTGTATATAATCATAGTTAAGAGTGATGTGTCGCCCTGTACTGTGGACTTTCTTCACTTAGGAATGTTTGTATTTTAGTTTCCCTCTTTACTGCTATTTGGAGATTTCTCATGCCGTATACTGGATAGTTGGTTAGGAGTATTCTGGATCTGTTTGGGGATTTAATTATTGCAGGTACCTAGCATTTTGGAGGCGCCATTTTTAGGCGTTACTTTGCCGAAATTTTCGGAAAGGACGCCGTGGTGCTTAAAGGTTAGGGGTAAGAGAATTAGTGAGTCTAGGCAGCTAGGTATGACGTAAGAGAGTTTCGAGAGACTTCGTTTTAATTTCTGCTGTGTCAAATTTTATTTTAAATTGTGTTTTAACGTGGGATTGGTTAGCAATGTAGCGCTCCGAGCCAGGGTGGGTTCGGGGGCGTTACAGTCCTCGCCAAGGACATATGTATTTTGTCATTCTCTAGGACCAGACAAAACCACTAACCCATGTCATGTATGTTGAGCCTACTCCCCTAATACGCCCCTTTAACCAATAAGTCTACTTGAACCTAAATGTAAAGTATGTACATGTTTTGAAAAATATCATGCATAGCATGAACATTTGACAGTTTATGTATGATCTTGTTGAGCGTTAGACTCATTAGTTAAACCCTGTGATCTAGGTGAAGGAAAGCCAAGTGGTGAGATACACGAGTCAATTCTGGATTAGTGGATGCAGTTGGAGGGGTACGTCCATGATAGTGATTCGGTGATTGTTAGAGCGATTTCGACTATGGACGAGTATGTATGTCATAGTTTGAAAAAAATGTAAAATATACTATGTTTTGAAAATGTTTTTAAAATATTTGGTGTGTTTGAAAGGTTTGAAGTATTTTTAAAGGTTATGGTTTAGTAGTCAAAATGTGTTAAAAGTAGGTTGTTAGGTGATGATAGTAGAAGTTTAATGTGTATTTAGAAGTAGTAGTTGAAGTGTGAAAATGTGTAGAAATATGATGAAGTGTTAGAAGATTGAAAAAAACAAAAGAAAAGAAAAGAGTGTTCGGGCGTGCGCGTGCGGCAAGCGCGGAGCGCGCAATGCCGAGGACAGTTAAGTTTTGATTTTTCTTCTTCGTCGCCTCTTTTCTCTCTCCCTACTCTATCAACTCACTTGTGATGTTTTCCTCCGCCAAGGAAGCGATTCCCACCCCACCTTAATCTCACGCCTCAAGTTGATGATCTTCTTTTCTCTCTTCCTACTTTGTCGACTTGCTGGTGAGTTTTCCTCCGCCGAGGAAGCGATTTCCACCTCCGCCTAAATCTCTTGCCTCAAGTTGCTCGTCTGATCCGCTTTCTCTCTTTGTGAAGTATGGTTCTATTTTATCAATCCGATGAGTGTTTTGTGAATAGAAAATTATATTGTTTCTGCTTGTTCTTTCAAATCGGTGAAAGAACAAAGGGTTAAAACTACGTTTAACATGAAAGAATGAGTTTAATTGGAAAGACTCTTAAACTAAAAATTCTAACAATTAAAATTTTAAATTATAAAAAATATAACAGATCAAACCCTGATGTGTGGTCGATCACCTTCCGTTTTCAATTTACGCCTAGAATGGGGATCGATTACCTTTCGTTCTAAATTAACGCCGAGAACGGGGGGCCGATCACCTTCCGTTCTATACAGTGCTTACGTGGCACTGGTCGTATTGGATCAGGGGTCGATGTGGGAGGTGGGGACCCCTATTCTAACGTGCATCGCACGTGATTGGAGAACGGGTTGGGGAGGGGGGGGGGGGGGGGGGGGCTCCCCGCCCCCCAACGACCCTTCGTTCCTGCCTCCCTATTTTAGAGGTATTCTGGAATGGAGGTCATCGCCTCAAAACGACCCATGTTCCATGCCTCCTCATTTTAGAGGGTGTTCAGGAACGAGAGGTCACCGTCCTAAAATGACATCTCGTTGTTGACCATATTTTTTTTGTAAAATTGACAACGAGGGGTCGCCTTTAAACGGCCCTCCGATCTCAATTATTTTGCCTGATAACGAGGTACCGTTCTCAGGAACAAGGGGCTAATCTTCGACACTATATAAGAAAACGGCCCTCCATTCTCACCCCTTGCTGGCAAAAACCCTAAAACATTTCTACTATTTTCTTGTTCAGATGAATTTTCTTTGGATTAGCAGCGTCGATGGATTTTGATTCGAGTAGATCGGTTGATTTAGACAAGACAATAACTTGTGATGCCAATATGGACTGATATTCATACTCTACGCCCATATATGGTGATCTTCGAGCGTTCGATTACCTAGAAGGTAATGAAGAAATAGAGATGCAATCGACATTGAAAACTCTAGATGATGAGCTTTGAATACTGGTTGACTCGGAGGATGATTCGGTGGAAAGCATACAGGTAAGAGAAGAATTTTTGTTGAAATTTTATTTGGGAAAAATATAGTTCTTTAAAGGTAATTAGAGAGGAAATAGTAGAATATACTTTGAATAATGCTTATGAGGTCAAATTCATTAAAAGTGAATCACAGCGTCTAACGACCGTGTATGAAGACAGATGTGATTGAGGACTGCATGGTTCGAAGATGAAAAATGAGCTTACGTTTCAAATAAAGAGTTTCAATGATTCTCACAACTGTTCATGGAAAATTGAGAATCGACACACTACTGCAAAATGGGTGGCAAATCCTTATTTGCATAGGTTTAAAAATCAACCTACGTAGAAAATTTCTTCCATTATTGAGACAGTGATGAAAGATTTGAATGTCAACATTACACCAAGTCTTATAGGAAGAGCAAGAAGCGAAGTACGAAAACTTAATGAAGAGAAGGGCGACGAACGATACAAGTTATTGTGGTCATACGCAGAAGAAATACGTAGATAAAATCTAGGTAGCCCAATTGGCCTGCAGACTTACTTAGTGGGCTCTGCCGATAATGAGTCATATGTATTCGAAAGAATGTATATATGTATGGCTGCTTGCAAGGTAGGTTTGTTGCAGTGTGGTAGACCTATTATCTGTTTGGATGGTTGTCATCTAAAGGACTCGGTCCCGGCCAATTACTGACAATCGTCAGTATTGATGGCAACGATGAAATATATCCCGTTGCTGTTGTCAATGTGGAATCAGAGTGTATGGACTCATGGACGTGGTTTTTTAAATTATTGAAGGGAGACCTACAGACTGAATCGGGATACAGATGAACATTTGTTTCGGATCGACAAAAGGTATAATGCATTTTCAATTGTTCTTTCAAATATTGGGGTGTTGTGGTAGTTATATTATTTTATGTTGACTCTCTTGTTCTTTAAAATACTAGGGGGTTATTGCCTGCTGCGTAGCAGGAATTATCGTCAGCCGACCACCGCTACTGCCTCCGGCATATGTACGCAAATTTCAAAAACTAATTTTGGGAAACAGTATATAGAGATACAATGTAGAATGTGGTCAGAGCAACCACAACTTTTCATTTCGAGATAGAAATGAAGAATTACATCGGATTAATCCAAATGCCCCCGTATATCTTCGAGGCACAAACCTTAGATATTGGGCTAGTCATGCATTTTTTTCTATTCCTAAGTGTGAATTGGGATTAAACATTTTATGTGAGTCATTCAATGAAGTTTTATTACCTGATAAGGACAAACCGATTCTGACCATGTTCAAGATAATCCAAAAGTGCTTGATGACTAGAATTGTAAAAAAATATAAGAAGTTAGCCTTGTCAACAGATATCTTGTATCCCCAGATAAGAAGAAAGCTTGTAAAACTAGAATGTGCAGCTCGAAATTGGAGTGCTATGTTTGTGGGAGTTGAACGATTTGGAGTCAGCAATGACAATGAACAATGAACAATATGTTGTCAACATGAATACGTGTGTGTGCAACTGTTACAAGTGAGAGCTTATTGGAATCCAGTGTGTCCATTCCATTCCCTGCATTCATTTCATTAGACTAGCACCAGAAAATTACGTTCATCGATACTATTACCGAAGAACTTATCTCCAAATGTACTCACACTTCATTTATCCTATTAGTGGCCAAAACATGTGGTTGCTCGTACAAAATATGAAGTAAATCCTTCTGCCCATAAAAAAATGCAAACCTGGTAGCCCGAAGAAGAAAATAGTGCGCAATGTCGATGAGTCGTCAAATTTAACAATTACTAGGAAGAATTCAACAATGTCGTGTACTATTTATCAGCGTTAGGGGCATAATGGTCGCACTTGTTTTGACAGGGGATCCACTTTAGACGTTACTTCCGCTTCTGCTTTGCAAGACACATTTATGAGTTTCCACACATTTGACAGGACACAGGTACATTTCAACACATTTCGATCATAAACATATTTTCATTTTTGTCTAATATAGTTTTCATTATGTGCAAGAATCTCTACACAAGGCAGAGGTAGAAACGTATAACAATTTAAGTTGTAATTTATGTATTTATTATACCGTGTAATATGTGTACTATTATAATGTGTAATTTAGTGAGATAAAGTTGTAAAAATGGGCAGAGTTTCCTTTATTTTATGATTCCCCCATAGCTAGCTTCAAACAATTCTTGCATATTCAAATCACATTTTTATAACCAACAGTCAGTTCAAGATAATTAAGTACCACTCAAGTACAACCATAAACTAAAGTACAATCATAAAGTAAAATACATAAAATGAAATACACAACATAAACTAAACTACGGTGGGACATTGTTGTTGAGCTCCGACCTGCAAATAGGACTCAAGAACTCGAAGAAGATCGTTAGTTCCTGGGTGTCACAAAACTCACAAATTCAAGAAGAAATAGGGCAAACAAAAGATCAAACGTGCTCGGAATTTAACGAAATTTTAGGTGAGTATTGTGTAGTGAGTGAGGTGTGTGCTGATGAAATTTGTGGTCCAGATTCATTGATTTGGATGAGTTATGAATATTTTCTGAGAATCAGCCGATGAGTGTTATTATGGAGCTTTCGGCAAGAGTTTTCTTCCAAGGAAGATAACTCAATTCAAGGAATCGGTTACAGTCACTCCTTGCTATTTTTCGCTCTCAAAAGAGTGGAGAAGGAGATGGAAAAATCCACTCCAACTAGCTACCAAGCTAGAAGAATGGTTCGGGGGCGCAACCCCTCGGTTGTTGTCAACCGAGCTTACCTTAGAAGCTCCTTGCTCCAAGCTGCTTCTTCTTTTGAGAGAGAAATCCGTGGGTGCTCATAAATCAACCAAAAAAGTTACAAACACCAATGCCATAAATATATAGACCTAATGGTGGGCTTGGACTTGGGCTTGGGCTTGGGCTTGGAAGGGGAATGATGGTCATCATGTGGGCTTGAGCCATGTCTTCAACTTCAATGGGCCAAACCAAGCCACCAACTAATCATATCATTCATCTAATCCTAACATCCATCTAATCCTAACATGCATCTAATAAAGTTTAAACAAGAAGGCCAACGTTTGCCAATAAGTTCGAAATTTCCAAAAAGCAACAAATATCAAAGCTCGGGAAGACAAATTCCCATGTGAGCATTAAGGTGCCTCTTTAGTCTTTCCACATGAGGAGATGTTTTGGTTGGTCAACGTCCCCAGCTTTAATCTCCCACTTCAAGTCGACCACGGTGTCCTCCAAGTCTTCACACGAACCATGACCTACAAAAGAGACAAGTGTGTTAGTCAAATTGTGGACTCGGGTCTGGGATCGTGTCATGGGCCTACGGGGCACATCAATCGTCGTCATCCTTTTCCATCCAATTCATGAGGGTTTTCGTCAACTCTCTCTGTGTGACAATGAACTTCTTGACTCTGCCTACGAGGAACTCTAGTCTCTATTCCATCATGTAACACCTACTAGCCATCTGAGGGAACAATGGTCGTGTGGTGGCCTCCTTCATAGGAACATCTGCAGAGGTGGAAACCCCTTGATCTCCCTTGAACACCCAAGTCCTGTTGACTTCAACTAGGCCCATCCGAATTAAATGAAGTCTATCAAATACATCGCTGGATCTCTGTGCTCTCAGCTGCTTTTTAATTGGTAGCTGAATTTGAGCTCGCTCGACGATCTTCTGTATTAACATGTCATACGGTAGATTTTTGTTGCATGCCCAACCGATCTCATGCATGTGACCTAAAATCACGAAGCCAGGGTCGAACATCTTCCCGTTGTACAACTTCTCCATCACATAAAGATTTATGCAGCTCACAAGATCTCTATGTCCATCCCGAGGTAGAATGGTGTGGGTTATCAGATTGTGAATAACTCGAGCTCTGACATTCAAATCCCTGGATTTTTGCTTCACGAACCCTCCGATGTTGGCATTTGATGAATTTCCCTAAGGAAGTCATGTCTCTCGGCTGATCTAAAAAAATCACAATCTTGGAAAGCATGGTAGTATCTCTCCACCTCATTCCCTTCTTTGGCAAACTCGAGCAATTCATTAGTCATCTCTAGAGGTATAACAATCTCTGTACCGAGGATCTACGTCTTCAAACAACTTGACCTCCTAGTACAAGTTAAATTCGTATAAAACAAGTGAACAATTCTACCGCCCCTCAATCCGTACACTCTGTGTAAAATGATTCTGTCGAACGTCTCCTTGATCTCTAATGACTCTCAACCTCTAAAATTGACGGTCTTTGAATGAATAACAGAGCAGTTTGACATATTCTGCTCAAACTGCTCCTTACACATCTGATTTCAAAATTCATTCAAAAAATACCCAGTTGACAGTAGTCGCGCTTCACATGGAACACCTTGTGATGATGTTCTCCTTGTGACATTGATGGTCGATTTGACGGAGGCTGTTCGATAGGGCCACCTTGTGACGGGGCAGATTTTTGTTTAATCATCAATTTGGGTGCCATTTAAGGGAAATTTGGCGATTTATGTTAAATTGGAGATATTGAGATTTTGATGATTTAGGGCTCGAATTTGTGAGATTTTTTTATGATATTGAATGGCAATGATTAAGGATAGGGAAATCAACACGGTAGGGGCGTGAAATGGTTGAATTTTGTGTTGGAATCGCGGTTGTGGCTAGGAACAAATCAAAATTTTCAGCAATGGAGAGTCGAAGGGGGGGGGGGGGCTGATTTTTTATATATTGTCTGGCATCGGACCCCCATTCTGGGGAAATGCCCCCCGTTCTCAGTCCTTATTTTAAGAAAGGGGGGTCACCACCCCCCATCGGTCCCTCATTCTCCAGTCCTAATTTTGAGAACATGGGGTGGTTTCGGGGTAGTGACCCTCCATTCTCCCCCCAAAATATTAGCGGTGCGAATCGGGGGATCACTGCCTCGAAACGGCCCTCCGTTCTCAAGAAAAATGTTTAAGAACGGGGGGTCGTTTTGGGGCGGTGACCTTTCATTCTCACTCCCTAATATTTTGAGGAGAGAACGAAGGGTCATCGCCCTAAAATCACCCCCCATTCTTAAACATTGTTCTTGAGAACTGGGGGTCATTTCAGGGCAGGTACTCCCCGTTCCCGAATACCTCTAAAATGGGGAGGTAGGAACGCGGGGCCGTTGGGGGGTGGGGACCCCCCTTTCTCCAATCACCTGTGGTGCACGTTGGATGGGGGATCCCCGCCCCCCACATCGACCCCCAACCCAATACGTCCAGTGCCACGTAAGCACTGGACAGAACAGGGGGTGATCGACCCCCCATTCTCGGCGTTAATTTAGAACGGGGGTTGATCGGCCCCATGTTCTTGGTGTAAATTGAGAACGGAGGGTGATCGGCCACTGGCCAAGGTTTGATCTGTTATATTTTTTATAGTTTAAGGTTTTAGTTGTTAGGTTTTTTAGTTTATGAGGTGTTTCAAATTAAACTCATACTTTAGGGTTCAAATTGGTTTTAACCCAAAAGGAAAAATATTAGATTTCTTCTTTGCACTACTCTGCTTCATGTCGTTTCCTCTTTGCAGTGCTCTGCCACTACATATGTAGTTTATTTCTCCTCTTTTCTGTTATGAGGCTTACCATTCTGATTATTTGATGTATTATTGACAGTTTGATAGCCATTTTCTTTGTTTATGAGAGGAGACCATTCTGGTTATTTGATGTATAATACAACTGTTTGATAGCTATTTTCTTTGTTTAAATGTTAATTTTTTTTCTTAGCATTGCGGTTTTTTCTCCTTATGAATCTTCATGTCAGATATAACTTTACAACACTTGCCCTTAATTATAGTTTCTTTTGAAGAGCTTTGTAAAAGTTTCTTTTTTAGATAGTTGCTTAAAATTGTTGGATTAAGAAAATGATAGTTTCTCATTGCTAATGGGAGGTTGATTTACGCTCTTTTTTGTGTTGTTTTCTTTGTTTCCACATTTTATTTATCTCTGAATGATTTCTTCATTCAGGTGCTAACAAATGAGAAGGAAAATTCTTGCTTTTGAATTTTTTAATTCCAATTTGTGATATTCTAACTTTATATTTCCCTTGCCGCTAGACAGGATGAAACACTCTCTCGTGTGGAAATGTTTATCTTATCTCTTCTTCAAATCTTCATTTTCTCAATATAATTGATTTCTTATGTATAAAAAATTATAACCAAGTTAAACTTTTGATTTTCCAGGCATGAGATACTAATTGAAAATCGCATGGACCATGCACATGTTCCGTATGCACATTACAAGATATTACAAATTCCATAGTCAAAACTGAGATAATAAAATCTGAATTGAACTTGCTGATTGTTTACATTAACTCATTATCTTTCCCGAGAAAATTCAGATTTGTTGTTTCATGCACAGTGAAGGCTGATAGAGAAGGTGGAAGACCACTTGACCTAGTTGTAAAAAAATTGACATTACTGGTGTAACACCTGGTTTTATGAGATTTTATTATTCCAATATATAATGACATTTTTGTAAATCTGTCAAATCAAGTCCGTTTTGTGAACGGAAAGTTTTAATGGAGCCTTAATAATAAATTGAAATTTATGGTGAAATAAAGAAATTTGGAGAAACCGAATCGTTCGTTAAATAACGAAATAAGTGGAGGAATAAATAGAAAATCATGGGGAAGGGCAAATGAGTAATTTTGCAAGCCAAAATTTTATAATAAACTAGATTTCCCCCTTCCTTCTCAGCACTTACGTTTTCCAGAGCGAAAAAACCACTTCTCTGGCGACTTCTCTTCCCCCTCGTGCGATTCCTCTCAGGCGGCCAACGTTTCTCCGAACTCCTGACGACTCTTCATGTTTCTACTCCGTCTTCACTCCCTAGGTAAGAATCTACGGTTTTGGAATGCTAGATTTTGATTTCTAGAGTTTAAACATTTAGAGTTCGTTTAGGATTTTGTCAAAAACATGGATTAGGGTTTGAAATCGATAGGTTTACCGTGATTATGGCCCAAATGGGCATATTTATGGTCGTTGGTAAGAGTTAGTTGAATTAATGAGGGTTGTTGAGGTTTTAGGTGGTTGGAGGTTTTAAAAACTCTATTAATGGGGGTTTAGAAATTCACGAGCATGAATTGCTTGATAAAATGCCTCAAGTTCAACGAGTTAAATTAGAGTTTTAGGAAATTTCCTTTAGTTAGGAGTTTGTAGTTTTCGAAACTTAATAGTTTAGACTTGATTTTAATGACGATTGTTGTGAATTGCCATAGGTGAATAACGCTCATGGACGGAGCTTAAATTGCAACGGACGCGAGGTAAGTCTTCGTGACTTGTTTGGCCGATCCGGCCTATACAATGGATGAGCTTTATTGATTGAGAATAATTGGAGAAATTCTTGTTTAGTGTAGGTTGGAAGGGTAGTTAGGATAATTGTATGTTAGAACATTTTTTTGTTAGGTTCTATGTATTGTTTGTGCTTTTCTTTACGTTTATGCTCAAATCCATGTTCATGCATCATGTTTTACGAACCGGCACAAAAAATGAATTTCTGCATATGTTTTCATGAAAAGAAACGCCTAATGAAAAGATATGAAATACATGTAATCCCGGTCACGTCGAGGTGGGGTTCAGGCATGGCTGTCCTGAGAGGAGGAGCATATTTTCCCCCTGCAGATGGAAAGGGCTATCTAACTGCGAGATGTACCCTCTCTATCTGGTGAGTCAACCCCAGGTGACACCTCCCGCTATGTAACTAAATAAATGAAAAAGAAATGAATGTTTTTTACAAACCTAGCATGCATTTACATTTACTTAGATTTACTGAGCCTTTTAACTCATAGTTGTCTCTATGGTGTAGGTGAAATTGAAACAGGTGAGGACAACATTTCTCCACCCGAAGTATGAGCAGGTTGAAAGACGATGGACCGAGGGAGTGCGCTTGGCAGTTGACGCTATTTTTGACCCATGGGGACAACACATAAGTATTTTGGAATTTTTATAGTTAGAAACGTCGATAAATGTACAAGGATATTTAGTTGGGCTGATGGGTGATTAGCTAGAAAACTTACACGTTTTGATGTTTTGGAAACCCGTTTATGAATTCTTTTGGTTAAGTCTTTTATAGAGATTATACTGGAACTGCTTGGTGATTTTCAAGTTTTATAGGGATTTGTTTAGTTTTTAAACAGATCCACCCAGTTCGTTTTCGTGAAAACTTACTTCGTTTTAAATGTGTCTCGAGTTGGTTTTGAGCGAGATTATGAAAGATGTACGAGTGAATTTATGATGAAATGCATTATTGTGATGTATGTAATGTTTAGAGGCAAATTGATGAAGGAAAAATTGTGAAGAGTTTTGTATGTTAAGTGTGCAGGGGATTGAAGGAAAAAGGGAGGATGAAAGGAGGAAGCTCTCTGGATTGCCGATCGATTGCCAGGGAGGGACGTTATCATTGTTGTAACGACCGCCCAGCTATACGTTGCTGGCACGTCACCCCGTTCTAGATCTCACCATACGCGGGGTCAAGTCGTGCAGGTCCCACCGATGGGCTTGCTGCCACGTGTGTCCCCGAAGGGCGGTCCACGTGTACTCACGATCTTCCCTCCCCCTGCAGAGGGTTTTTGCCTTCCCCCCCACTCGAACCCAGTACCTCAGGGACTAGTACCTGTGCTACAAGTGAGGAGTACCACTTGAGCTAGTACACAGGAGGACTTCCCAGTCGGTCACCCAACCTGGTACTACTCTCGCCGAAGTACGCTTAACTTCGGAGTTCTGATCGGAGCGCTACTTTGCTAACCAATCCCAAGTTAAAAGTCTATCAAAAGTCTATCAAAACTCTCTTAAGTCATACCTAGCTGCCTAAACTCATTAGTTTCCCTTAATTCTAACCGTTAGGCACCACGGCGTCCTTCCCGAAAATTTCGGCAAAGTAACGCCTGTAAATGGCGCCTCCAAAATGTTAAATACCTGCATAAAATTCAATCCCAACCAGATCCAGAATACTCTACTCAATTATCTACTCAACCTTCCAACATACGAAATCTTCAAATAGTAGCAAGGAGAAACTAGAATACTAACATCCCTAAAGGAAGAAAGTCCACAGTACAGGGCGATACATCACCCTTAACTATGACTAAATACCACAAATATACATAGCTATACCACAACTATCGAAAACATCAACCAAAATGATTTAAGCATTTCCATCATTTCTACAAACATTCATCTACAACAAACTACTAAAATGTAAAATCCCACATTCTCCCGAAGACCATGGTCGAGGCTCCCCGACAACTGCTTGTACCGGCACGCCCCGTGCATCTCCGACTGCTCCCAAGTCCTGGCTGACTCACATAGCTCACCTGTAACTGCGTCGTTACCTACACCATAGAACACACACACACACGTAAGCTTACGCTTAGCAAGTAGGGAATACGAATGAGACAACAATACAATGCAATCAACCTAGCATATGCAGTTTCTAACACTCAGTTGTGGTTATTTGCTGTTCGTTGCTTTAATCTTTCATAAGCCGTGTGGAACGAGTTGGCACACATCCCATAACTGTCTAGGATGGCCACACTCCGAACCACCAGAGCAAGACCAGATAGCACGCATCCCATAACCGTCTAGGATGGCTATACATGACCTCCCTCGTCGTTCGTAGAATCCTATAACCGTCTAGGAATTCATACTCACGACCTTTACGTATTTTAGCCAATCCTTCATAGAGTTCCCTTCGGGGTGCCACTGCAAGCACCGTATCCCGACAAGGCCCACTATTCCAGATCTCGTATTTTAGCCGGTCTCTCATAGAGTTCCCTTCGGGGTGCCAATGCAAGCACCGTATCCCGACAAGGCACACTATTTGAGATCTCAAGTTCCCTTCGGGGTGCCACTGCAAGCACTGTATCCCGACAAGGAACATTATTTATCTGATTACGTTCACACTCACAATGCCAAACAATGCCACTCATCTCTAGCGTAGAACTCACGATGCATGTTTCAACAAAGATATGCAATACAACACGAAACAAACCAACGACACACGAAACAAAACAACGACACGCAACACGAAACGAAACAACAAAATAAGCAAACAAGCAAAGAATTCCCTACCGTTCCATGGTGTAGGCCCGAAGGCAAAACAAACATCCTCTACTTACCTGGTTGCCCGATACGTTCTCGTTCACTTCGTCCAACCAAATCACACGTCCGTTTTCCTAAAATAACGAAAACTCAACTTAGTAACACACTAAAGGATTCTAAGGAAATCAACTAACCAAACTAACAACACTTAATCCAATTTCTTACTCTCAAGCTCTAAAACCCGAATTTATGTAAAAATAACAACGTCCAACTTCAAACTTCATTAAATCAAGCTTACATTCCCCAATCTATTCTCAAACTCCTATTTCTAACTTAATCCAATTAAAATCTAACTAAATGGGCCACTAATTTGGGTTCGGTAAAAACCGACCCGAAACCTCAAACGTGCATAACTTTTGCGTCGGTTATCAGAATCGAACAATTCCAGCGGCCACGTACTCCTCTAATAACCTATTTTAACCTGCCAAAAGGAATTTCAAAACAAACGACCTGAACTAGGTCAAATATCACAAAACCCGAACTGCCCCTTTTGCCCGGAAAATTCCCTTTTCCAATTTTCCATCAATTATCAACCAATTCCTCACCAATCAACCATATCTAGCCTCAACCCTTGAACTTCTTCATCAAACTTGATTTCCATTCCAGCCAATTGATTGATAATTCCTTGAAATGTATTTAAGTGATCTATCATAGCTTTTCCGTTCTGGTACTTCAACCCCAGAAGCTGCTTGATCAAAAACAACTTGTTGTTACCAGTCTTCCGAGCGTATAACTCCTCAAGCTTTTTCCACAAGCTCTAAGCGTTCTTTTCCTCACTGACATGGTTGAGGACGTTATCATTTACCCATTGTCGAATGTAACTGCACACTTGATGATGACATAATTCCCATTCGACGCCAGATTTATCTACTGGCTTTGCACCGGCAAACACGGGTAAATAATAGTCTTTCACATGAAGAAGATCCTCCATCTTCCCTTTCCACACATGATAATTGGAGCCGTTCAACGTGACCATCCGACTCGAGTTACTCTCCATAATTCAAATACGGCACAAGGACTACAACCTCTAAAAATTTTTCTGATGTGGAAGATCAGTTTAAAAACCGCAACTGCAGAGCATACTAGATTTAAAGAAGTCAACCTTGCTCTGATACCACTTGTTGGGAAAATAACGAAAATTTGATGGGAACAAGAAATGATAGCAGAAGCGATCCGAAAAATACCAGGAATATTTTTCCACGCCGTAAGATTATAACTGGCCAAGAAGTAAGAGAAATAATGGTTAAAACCAACACCTAGAATTTTACGTGGAAACCCAAATCTGGAAAAAACCATGGGGACCGAGTCCAGAAAGATCTCACCATGAAAAATAGGATTTACAATATTTTTCTAGATATCAAATATTCTAGAAAATATTCAATAAGAGAAATTACCACTCTTAGAACATTCAATGTGCACAAAAGCACCACTCCTATTTTTCGTCTCACACCTTTCTTTTCTCTCTCTCCAAAATAATTATCACTATTTCTCTCCCTCATCTCAGAGAATGTTTCTCTCTTCTCTTCTCTTCTTCAGATGCTAGAAGAGTTGGTTCTTCTTCGAATGATGAAAGAGTCTGCTGGAAGCCTCTATTTATAGAGGCTTCAAGGGAACACCTTCCCTTAAGGAAGGTGTGTGCCTGCAGACACCTTCCTTAAAGGAAGGTGGGCGCTGCATGAAGGCGCAGCTGAAGAGAAGAAAATTTCTTCTCTTCAGCTTTAAATGATGGGTCCCTCATCATAATGAGGGAACCCATAGAATTCTCTACTCCAAATGGTCTGTCAGTTCTTAAATAATGTTATCGTTTGATAAATGTATGTAAAGAAATGCATCGAAAATGACTCGAAAAACACTAATCATGATGAATTTTCAAAAATTTGTCTTCAAATTACAATTCTTGAAACGTTAAAACAATGAAACTCTATGTTTTGTTTTAAAAATTAAATTCATGAAGGATACGTGATTCCAAATTTTTCTATTATTTTTTAAAAATAGTTTTCAAAAGTAGCTTTTTAACATCTTCTGCTTTCTTAGATGATAATCGGAGTATGCATTTTATTTGTGTTTTGTTCATGCATAAT
Organism: Begonia masoniana; assembly: GCA_022432975.1. Taxonomy (NCBI): domain Eukaryota; kingdom Viridiplantae; phylum Streptophyta; class Magnoliopsida; order Cucurbitales; family Begoniaceae; genus Begonia; species Begonia masoniana. The sequence continues at coordinate 30,830,143 of CM039503.1, read as the reverse complement.
TTTATTCTGCATCTTCAAAGTTGATAATCAAACTTTCTCCTTTTTTTTATGGGCACAATATCTATCTTTATAGATCAAATATGTAACGCCCGAGAATTTTTAAAAAAGGAAAATTGGAGAGAAAATAAAAGAAAAAATAAAATAATAGTTTGAAGTAATTTAAAATAAAAGTGAATAATTTTGGTTAACCTAATTGGTTAATTAATTTAGATTCGGGCACTTCCAGTGAGTTTAAGCCGTGGGTTATAATTAAGAACGAGATTTAACGGAATTTACGGAAGGCAAAACGGTATATTAATGTTTCAATAGGAATTAATATTAAGATTATTATTATTATTATTATTATTATTAATAATATAAAAATAACACAAACAACAGAATCGATTCTGTTGTTTGTGCCGAGCTCCCGACGACAGCTCGACGCCGAGGGAAAAGAGAGACGCGCGCGGCTCTCCTCCGACGAAAACGCTGGTGATTTCTCGCCATTCTCCGGCCAGACAACGGCGGTGTGAGGCTCCGGTTCCTCCTCGCGCATAACCGAACGGTGAGCCTCCTTTCCGTGCCCTGTTTTCGTGCTGTTGGTGGCCGGGGGTGGTGAGCTCGATTGAGCTCCGATCGCCGGCCAAAATAGGCTGCTTCCGGCGTGGGTTTGCCAACCCTTGGGCCGGCTATTGATGCTTGGCCGTGGAATGCCCAATTTGGGGCGAAAATCAGTGAATGCCCGATTAGGGCAATTCGGGTTTTGCTTGTAGTTCGGGATTTTTGGTTAGTTTAGGTTAATTGAGTGTATATATGGTCGATTGGTGAAGAAATTGATGGAATTTGATGAAAAATCAAAAAGAGAAATTTTGGGGAAAAAGGGGCAGTTCGGGTTTTGCCTAAATTGACCTAGCTCCGGTCATTTGTTTTAAAATTCCTTTGGCAGATTAAAATAGGTTATTAGAGGAGTATGTGGCCGCTGGAATCGTTCGATTCCGATAACCGACGCGAAAGTTACGCGCATTCGAAGTTTTAGGTCGGTTTTTACCGAACCCAAATTAGTGGCCGTTTAATTAGGTTTTTATTTTGATTAGGCTAGAAATAGTAGTTTAAGATGTTTTCACAAAAAATGAGAGTTTAGTTATGCCCGAATGAGAAAATGGAAGTTTTAGGAAAGAATTTCCTTAATTAGGAGATTAGTTTAAGTTTGAAGTTAGTTTAATTAGGATCGATTTTAATGTTCTTAATTGTGAAATGCTTTAGGTGGAGACGACTTTACGGACGGTGCTCGGCATAACCAGGACGCCAGGTAAGTGGATGTTAGGTTTCCGGCCCTTAAGGCCCTACATCGTGGCAACGTTAGGCTTTACTACTTTGATGATGATTTTCTGATTGTGGGGATTAATGAGTTGGGTAGCTTAGAATGTTAGTTGCTTGTGAAGTTAGTTAAGAATAGTATATGTCCATGTATGTAGTGAATTGTTTGATGATATGTCGTACATAGATTTCTCATGCATCATGTTTTAGAAAAAGAACGAAAATGTTTTAGCATATGATTTCACGATTTAAACGTAGAAACGACAACGATGTAAAACGAAAATGTAAAGTGTCTGAGGGAAGTGGTTCACCCCTCAGATGTAAATTGTGGAACGTCCAGAAAATGTAAAGTGTCTGAGGGAAGTGGTTCACCCTTCAGATGTAGATTGTTGAACGTCTAGAAAATGTATGATATCTGAAGGAAGTGGTTCACCCTTCAGGTAAAGATTTATATGTGGAACGTCTAGAGATGGAGAAACTAATCCGCCCTCCATTGGTAGAGGATTACATGTATGTATGATAGAAACGAAACGAATATGAATGATGAAACGAAACGAAATGAATATGAATGATGAAACGAAACGAAATGAATATGAATGATGAAACGAAACGAAATGATTATGTACGATGAAACTGTAGAAACTGCATATGTTAAGCAAAATGTTTTAAATTCATATAGTGCATCCCCTTACTAAGCCTTAGGCTTAATGTATATGTTGAATGATGTAGGTGACAGGTGTGAACTCGATGACAAAGAGTAGGCGGTCGATGGATGGTGCTCGTGGCGACGGGGTGTGTTTTGGCAAGGTTCGATGACCACGGTTGTGCTCCGGGCAATTTTGGGTAATTGATGTAAACTTGTTTTAATGTTAAAAAAAAAACGTGAGGGATTTTAGAATAAGTGGAGAAGTTTGATGTTTAGGAATCGTAAATAGGATGTAGGCTTGGAGTTGAGTCGCTTTGAATGTTTTGGTGACGTGTTTGTTTTGGTGATGCTTTAAAGAAATTCTACTTTTATTATTAATGTTGTTTTGAGGATTTGATTCGGTTTTGTTTGAGTAAGAGTATGAAAATGCTTAAGTATGTGGATCAGATGAATTGATAGAAAAACGTATGAAAGGTTGAGTTTTGATGTATATGTAGTGGTAGTAGATTGTTTAGAATGTGAAGTCTTTATTTTGGAGAATATACTGGAACTGTTTGGGTATTTTGAACTGTTTAGATATTTTAAAACAGGTAAGGATACGCTCGATTTTTAGAGCGATCCACGCAGTTCGATTTCTTGAATTTGTCCAAAATTGTAGGTTAGATTAGTGTACTGTTTTGATGATTGAGGAATGAGTGATTTTAAGGGATTTCAACAATCCGAGACTTCGATTTAATGGTTTAGAAGTCGAAACGTTATGAGTGATATAAAAAGAAAAATTTACGTGGTTACGAGAGTTTAAAGTTAAGGTTACGTTAGAGTTAGTTTGTTTAAGGGTTTTAGGTTATGTTTAAAGTAAAAATGAAAAAGTTTATGCGAAAAATACGAGAGCTTAGGAAATGATTATATCACGGCAAGTCCGTGGCGGCCTTGATCGGGTTTGTGGTCGTCACAAAATAGGTAATTTTCTAGTTTTGAACTGGTGCAGGCTTCGTTCGAATGAATTGTTCTCCTCTTATTCATTTGTATTCAAGTTAGTCCTGGTAGAAGTAGATTGATATGGACATTTCTTAGAAATTTCAACAAGTGGATGAACCGAATCATCCCACGATGGTTATTTCCCATTGGTCAAAACCTCATTTTAGATTCAAAAACATAACTTCTTCATGTGCATGTAATTTCTCAACTTTCTAAGTTGGGCAAAGCAAATCCTACAAATAATTAATAGCTTCTAAGTGGAGAATTATCATCTTTCACATGAGGGGTTTCCATAGAACACATATATATGAGGAGAAATCTGTTCACCAATAGTTGATTGACAATTCTCCTCTCTTATTCTGTTGAGTATGTCACTTTATCTGGATTTCGATTTCTAGGTACTTAGTAAAATTTTCAGCAATCGTTTCCAAAATTAGCTTCTCGGATGGTAGGTTAATCTTCCATTAGGCTTCAAACATATGGTCCCTGATAATCTTCGAAGGTAATTGTTATCCGAGTAATGATATATCAGGAATAAAGGAGAATATATGATTTTTGACTCTTGTTATTCTTTTTTTGTTGAGTAATTTGAGCATAGGGGAATAGTGAAATTAGGTTTATAATTTTGTGGTAGTTGTTGCAAATAATGTGGACGCCATGAATTTATTTTTTTAATTTTTTTCCCTTAAAACAATCAGAAATGGTGTTTGAAATTTTTTTTCATGTATATTTCTCTCTTGCCCTCACTTGTTTCTATTAAAAGGTGGATTATTGAGGTCAATGGAGCTTAAGGGATTCTCTATGTGAACAAAGTTTACGAGCTCAATGATGAGCCAAGCCCCAAAAAGAGTTAGCTCAAAACCCACAAAGAACTAAAGATGCTCGGGTGATAGTGTGCTCTCGGATTTGTACAAAAATGAGGATGAAGATGAGGTCGAAATGAAATGTAATAAAAAGATGAAATGTAGAGGAGTGTGTGAAGAAGAAAAGTTGTGAAAATGACAACGTGAAAAAATGAACGAAAATGGATAAAAAATCATGGTGAAGGATAGCCCTTTAGAGGCCCCAAAGCTATCTTATGTTTTGCTTTGAGGCAAAAGTGTTTTCCCAAGAGAAACATAAACCACCTTGGGGAATGTTTGCCTTATTCAACATATATGCTCTCCAAAGAGAGAGGAAGAAGAATGGTAAGTGTAACACAAGGATTTTAATTATTATTATTATTTTTGTTTAAAAAAAAATTAAATTAAATTAACATTTAAATTTTTTTTTAAAACAGACGAACGGCTTCGCGAAGAAGCCATTCGTCTGTCGTTCTTCTAGGGCAGAGAACAGGGCAGGGGAGAAGAGAGGGAGCGGTGATCGACTGAACACCGACCACCGACGATTCTCGGTGCTCTCAGGCCGGAGTTCATGGGTGAGCCAATTCCGGCCATCTTCGTGCGTCAGCAAACCGGTAAGGCACGTTTTGTGCCCTGTTCCATCTTTGTTTAAGGCCGAGAGGGACGAGCTCGATTGAGCTCCAACTACTGGCCGCTTTTGGCTGTTCTTGGCGTCAAATGACCGAGCTTAACGTCGGCGAAGGTTGCCGAGCAATGGTGAGCTCGGATTGGGGGGAAACCGAGGGCTCCAATGTGGAGAATTCGAGTTTTCCTATGTAAAGCCTTAAAATTTTGTTAAATTATACTAATTGGGTGCAAGGGTGGTCGAATGGTGAGGAAACGAGTGAAAATTGATAGAAAATTTGGAAAGGGAAAAATCCCCGGCTTAGGGCAGTTCGGATTTTTCCATTTTTTGACCTAGCTACGGTCGTTTGTTTTGAATTCTGTTTTGGCAGGTTAAACTAGATGATTAGGGGAGTATGTGGTCGCTGGAATTGTTAGATTCCAATAACCGACACGTGAGTTATGCGCGTTTAAAGTTTCGGGTCGATTTTCACCAAACCCAATTAGCGGCCCGTTGGGTTAGGCTAGAAATAGTAGTTTGGGGGGGGGGGGGGGAGTGGTGAATGTAAGTTTGATTTTGATGAACTTTGAATTTTTGTTGTAGATCGAGCCATAGGTGGACAAGAAACCGAACATCCTCAGTAAGCTAGGACGCCAGGTAAGTAGTAGTGTGGGTGTAACGCTTGAGAGTCGCCCAGAAGGGCCTATACCACAGTTGGTTGCATGTTGTGAGTCGTAAGTACGTTTTGAGTAGTCTATATGTGATGTGCTTCGTGAATCCTGAGTGAGACTCGGGCCAGAGTGAGGTGCTCCGTGAATTTCGACTGGGACTCGGGCCGGAGGTGAGGTGCTCCCCGAATTTCGAGTGGGACTCGGGCCGGAGGTGAGGTGCTTTGCAAATTCTGAGTGGGACTCGAGCCGGAGGTGAGGTGCTCTGCGAATTCCGAGTGGGACTCGGGCCGGAGGTGATGTGCTCCCCGAATTCCGAGTGAGACTCGGGCCGGAGGTGAGGTGCTCTACGAATTTCGAGTGGGACTCGGGCCGGAGGTGAGGTGCTCCGCGAATTCTGAGTGGGACTCAGGCCAGAGGTGATGTGCTCCGCGAATTCTCAGTGAGACTCGGGCCGGAGGTGTTGTGCTCCCCGAATTCCGGGTGAGACTCGGGCCGGAGGTGAGGTGCTCCGCGAATTCCAAGTGAGACTCGGGCCGGAGGTGATGTGCTTGAATTTCGAGTGAGACTCGGGCCAGAGGAGGTAAGTAGGTTAAGGGTCGTAGGTATGTATGTGATGGGAAGTCGTCGGTAGTTGGTCATGGTATGTAGGTGGTGATTCTTGTGCAGGTTATGGGTCGTGGCTACGTACGTAAATGTAAAGTCGTAGTTAGTTGGTTATGGTCAGCATGCTTCATGTTTAGATTTCTTTTGCACTCTACTTTCTAAGCCTTGAGCTTACGGTGTATTCTGTGGTGTAGGTACAGCTGAGCAGGAAGGTGAGTACCGAGAGCCAAACCGTGGGTAGATGCCAGTTGGTGACTTGCGACCAGGGCCCCGTGGACGGTAGTGTTAGGGCGACCCGACCCATGGAGTCGTTGTATGGTGTTGATCAGGAGTAGGTAGTTTTGTGGGGGCATTTTATATCTGGTTGTATATAGTTATAGCTAAGGGTGAGGTGTCACTCTGTATTGTAGATTTTCTTTATTTTGGTCGATAGTATTTTGGTTTTTCCTCGTTACTATTATTTGGAAATTTCGTATGTTGGTTAGACGAGTAGATATATTCTAGACTGGTTGGGAATTCGTTCGTTGCAGGTACTTAGCATTTTGGGAGGCGCAATTTTCAGACGTTACTCTGCCGAATTTTTTTTATTTTGGGAAGGATACCATAAAGTCTAGCGGTTAGGACAAAAGGGGAGAGTATGGTATTAGAGCAGTCTCTGTAGCGAACTGGGTCGCGGAGACTCGGGGCGTTACAGTTATGGTATCAGAGCCATGGGGTCGACGTCGTTCAATGGATTACCTAACACCGTCAGCCGCTGCCTGGGAGTGCTTCGCTAACTGTAAGTATTACTTAGCACCCTAGTATGATGTTTTCTTATGATAGTGTTAAATGGTTCAGGGATTGAAGAATATGCTGAGAGGGCGTAGGGGACGAGGACGAGGTCGACCTCAGAGGGAGGTAGATGACCAGGCTGAGACTAGGGGACAGCCACCGAGAGAGACAGATGGGAGAGATGATGCTATTAGACAGTTGACAGAGTTGGTCACCCGCCAGTCCCAGCAGTTAGAGCCTCAGTCTCAGCAGATAGAGCGGTTTCTAAGTAGGGGCAATCAGGGGCAGTCCAGTGGTGGCGCTGCCATGGCGGGCCACGAGGGAGACAGGTTTCACAGGCTACAGCCCCCAGCCTTTGACGGGTCGTCTTCGGATCAACTCATTGCTGAGGAGTGGATTCGAAAGATGGAAGACATAATGGGATATACCAAAGTAAACGATCAGGACAGGGTCTCCAGCGCAGTTTTTCACCTAGCAGGGGATGCTCGATTCTGGTGGGACACAGTGAAGGCCACCACCGATGTGACAAGGATGACCTGGGAGGAGTTTCGAGCAGTGTTTTTCGGCAAATACTTTAGCCACTCAGTCAAAACAACGAAGATGCCGAGTTTACTCAGTTGAAGCAAACGGGCACAGTGGCTGAATGTGCGACGGTTTGAGGCTTTGTCGAGATTTGCTGGTCATTTAGTAAACCTAAACGAGAACAAGGTACTCCAGTTTGTTCAGGGGCTGAAGCCGGAGATTTATATGGGTGTCAGAATAGCAGGGACACGGAACGTACCGTATGAGGAAGTTGTTGCCAAGGCATTAGATATTGAGGAGGCTAGCATGAAGCTTCCTAGTTATAGAGAGCAGTCTAAGGAGCAGCCGCGACGATTCCTCTAGGAGATGGCGTCTCAGCCATCGAGGGGTACACCACAGCAGCAGCAAGGGGGCTAGAAAAGGCCCAATGAGAGTCTGAGCAGCCAGGGGAGCAGCAAACAGCCCCAGGGGTCGAGTACTGTACCACTATGCCCTAAGTGTAAGAAGAACCATTATGGCGAGTGTCGAGCAGATTCTAACTGGTGCTTCAACTATAATGAGGAGGGCCATTTCGCGAGAGAGTGTCCGAAGGCAAATCGATGCTATCGTTGCAGTGAGGTAGGTCATTTTGCCAGACAGTGCCTGAATTTGAGTAGAACCCCAGCGAGATCAGCACCGCGAGTCTTCTCCCTCATTGAGCCAGATGATGCTGCCCAGCCGTCCGTCATTTCTGGTAGCATTTTTATTTTTGGAGTTGCAGCTTACACCTTGATTGATACAGGGGATACACATTCATTTGTCTCTGCAGCCTTTGTGGTTAAGGCCAACTTGGAGTTTTGCCATACTGACCGATTTTTCGAGGTAACGTTGCCGTCAGGGAGCGTTTATTGTCAGATCAGATGGTACGAGGAGATCTAGTGACTGTGGGAGGGTGACAGCTGTACGCTGAATTGATCATACTCCACATGATGGAGTATGAAGTCATCTTAGGAATGGATTGGTTGTTCAGACATTATGCCTCATTAGACTGTAGGAATCAGGAGATTCGACCCCCAGATGGGGGGTGTTACTCATTCAGGACTGGGAAAGGTCTGAGAAGGATTTCTGAAATATCTTCCTCGAGAGCTCGACAGTTATTGCGAGATGGATGCTTGGGTTTTCTGGCTAGCGTTAGAAATGGACAGTACCAGGCAGAGGCCCAGTTACAGGACATCGAGGTTGTGAAGGATTTTCCGGAGGTGTTCCTCGAAGATTTACCAGGTTTGCCCCCGGATAGAGAGATCTAGTTCGTCATTGATGTGTACCCAGGGGCTGAACCGGTGTGTAAAAACCCATATAGGTTGGCGCTTACTGAGCTGAAGGAGTTGAAGGTACAGTTAGAGGAGTTGACGGATAAAGGCTTTATACGCCCTAGTTTTTCACCGTGGGGAGCACCGGTGTTGTTTGTGAAGAAGAAAGATGGATCTCTACGTATGTGCATTGACTACAGAGAGTTGAATAAGTTGACAGTGAAGAACAAGTACCCACTACCGAGGATAGATGATTTGTTCGATCAGCTTCAAGGTGCACGGGTGTTCTCTAAGATTGATTTGAGGTCCTGATACTATCAGCTGAAGGTGCGAGAGGAAGATGTACTGAAGACCGCATTCAGGACAAGATATGGGCACTATGAGTTTTTGGTCATGTCTTTTGGACTGACCAACGCCCCGGCAGCCTTTATGGACCTGATGAACTGGGTATTCAAAGAATATTTGGACAGGTTTGTGATAGTGTTTATTGATGATATTTTGATTTATTCACAGACAGAGGAGGAGCACAGGGAACACTTGGGGATCGTGTTGTCTGCTTTGAAATAGCACCAGTTGTACGCTAAGTTCACCAGTGTGAGTTTTGGCTAGATAGAGTTATTTCTTGGGGCAACGTCATCTCTGGTGAAGGCATTTCGGTGGACCCGGTGAAGGTTAAGACAGAAGTAAGGATGACGTCAGGCGGAAGATGTAAATGCAAAGACAGAAGTAAGGATGACGTCAGGCGGAAGATGTAAATGCAAAGACAGAAGTAAGGATGACGTCAGGCGGAAGATGTAAATGCAAAGACAGAAGTAAGGATGACGTCAGGCGGAAGATGTAAATGCAAAGACAGAAGTAAGGATGACGTCAGGCGGAAGATGTAAATGCAAAGACAGAAGTAAGGATGACGTCAGGCGGAAGATGTAAATGCAAAGACAGAAGTAAGGATGACGTCAGGCGGAAGATGTAAATGCAAAGACAGAAGTAAGGATGACGTCAGGCGGAAGATGTAAATGCAAAGACAGAAGTAAGGATGACGTCAGGCGGAAGATGTAAATGCAAAGACAGAAGTAAGGATGACGTCAGGCGGAAGATGTAAATGCAAAGACAGAAGTAAGGATGACGTCAGGCGGAAGATGTAAATGCAAAGACAGAAGTAAGGATGACGTCAGGCGGCATTATCTATATGGGCACAGTGCGAGGTATTCTCCAACCATCAGAGCTTGAAGTATATTTTTACACAGAAGGAACTAAACATGAGGCAGAGGAGGTGGCTTGAACTAGTGAAAGACTATAATTTGGAAATCAAGTATCACCGGGGAAAGGCGAATGTTGTGGCGGATTGTGACGACCCAAAACCAAACCCGATCGGGGTCCGAGATCCAAGCCGTCACTCCGGGACAGAAAACGGATAACGGTGACTATAACGTTTACCAAATGCACTGGACAACTTATGAAAAACCAACTGAGCTTTTAGAACTACACAGAAGAATAGAAATAGAATGACAGAAGACGTGTACTATCAATGCAAAACCCTAAACATAAAAATTTACAGAAAGGGAGAGACTACGGTGATTAACAAATTTCAGATTCAGAGAGAAAGATAAGTGGAAATAGGAATGAGTGGACTAAAATGAAGAAACAGAATTTAGCAGGAAAAACAGAAAGAACGCGATAGAACTGAGGCAGACAGAAGAAATTTAAACATAAACAGGAGTAGCTTTTTAAAGTAAGCTCTTGAACTTTGAGAGAGGGGAAAGAGCATTCCTGTATTAGAATATAAAGCGGGGAAAACACTGTAAACATATCTATAATCAGAAGAAGGAAGAAATAATAGAAGAAGATCGAGGCAGAAAACAGAATGTGAAGTCAGAAGACTTAGGTAAAAGACTGGCGGAAGACTTAGTTTAAAAACTGGGCGGAGACTTGAATGAACGTCACCAGGCGGAAGATGTAAATGCAAAGACAGAAGTAAGGATGACGTCAGGCGGAAGATTAAAGCTATCTGAGGATTCAGATACGACAAAAGATGAACAGTATTCAGCAGAAGAGGCTGAGTAAAACTAGGCGGAAGAGGTGGTGACGTCAGCCGGAAGATGGGTGGCGTCAGACGGGAGATACAGACAGCAGACGGGAGGCAGATGAGGTGATGACGTCAGCCGGAAGATGGATGACGTCAGCCGGAAGATACAGGCAATAGACAACACCGGATGAGATGAAGACGTCATCGGATGAGATAATTGAACTGGGCTGTGGAGGTGGATGACGTCACTGGTGGATATACACTTAGACAGCAGTGGACGTGATCGGATGATATAGTCTAAAAGGGGCAGAGATTGACAACTTTTAACAGAAAGACATACGGGCAGGGAGCATCAAAACAGAAGGCATAAGGGTTTCAAACCTTCAAAACCCGATTCAAAACATCATTCAACTGTCAAATACAGCACAAACAGAAAGCATGAAAGTTGCAAACCTTCAATGCCCGATTCTACACAAGGATGTAGAGCACACTTTACAATTAACAGATTCAAAGGAAACAGACTGCATGGATAGTTCCAAAACCAGAAGCCATCCACGCACAAACTAACAGATAATACTCCAAACAATCTCAGAATATTAAGAACATGAATTCAACTGTCAAATACAGCAGTTTTTAAAACTTAGAAGTCAGAACCTGTACATTATTTTAAAATCTGAGGATCAGTACAGAACCTAACATATATTTGCAGAATTCCCCAAGAACAGAAGTTTTTATAGAGTTTTTACAACAAAACCAGAATTTCCAGAAAAATTTACAGATATAGACATTACAGAAAACTTAAACCTCGGGAAAGAATTTGTCTGACAGCAGCAACCACACCCCCATGAGCTCGATCCACCAGCCACCTATTCATCAGACTGAGGCACGAGGTCCTCATTTTTGGGTTCAGTACCTAAATCAGAGAGTTCATCTATGAGCCTAAAGCTCAGTAAGAACATAATAGATATGCAGTGATGCAAAATGCTATGCATGCGGTTTTCAGAAATACAGTGACAGTACAGAACATTACGCTTCAGTGGCAGAGGGGTATCAGTGGGGCTTATAGGGGAACTGGCAAACAGTGGGTGCACTATCAGGCATAAACATTAATACGGTACAGTACAGAAACAGATCTGGAGGCAAGTCCCCATCCCGCACTTAACCAGTACATTTCAGTCAGATTTTATCTTGTTTAGTTTCAAATAGTGTACAGAAAACATTTGCATGTTTTTCAGAGAAAATGTGTATGCATGAACAGTGCTTGAACTTAAACAGGCAGAGAGCAGATGACAGAAATAACAGAACATACGATGAAACATAACATAGACAACTCAGAACATAACTATAACCTTTCTACCCGAAACAACCAGACAGAACAGAAAACCTAGTACCTCCGAGATGTAGGGCCTTAAGGGCCAACCTACGGATATGAACTTACCTGTTTGCTGCAATGTAGAATGCTCGAATGTCCCTGGAACGCTCTGATCTGTTGCTGCAATGTAGAGAAATTAAACAAGTTGAAAATGCTAACAAATAACTTGGAAGATTATGCAATAAACTCCATTCAGACTTGTAGAAAACAACGAATGTGTTTCCATACAAAAACCAAGAGTTTTATCCCAACTATCTTAACCTAAACTTGAGCATAACCCATAGTTTTTGCTTGTCCAAATGTGTTAGCATTAGAAGATGTTTACCTTAGTGGAGGAGCAGAAAGGAATCTGAGAAGATCGAAGTAACTTCGATGGTTGTTTGTCGACAAGAAGAGAGAATGCAGAGAGGAGAAAGGAGAGAGAGCAGAGAAGAGAAGTGAAGAGGGTTTCACGTAGGGGGAAGAACTTAGCTTCTTCAACAAGTTGCCAGATGCCACTCAACCATTGGCTACCTCCCACCAACCTTAATTTCTCCCCAATTTACCCTTCCATGCATTTTAAACTTAGTGTTTAGTTTAGTTACACATTAGTTTGGTTCTCCCCACACTAAATGCTCCAAAATTTACAATAAAATAGTTATTGTATTTATGGCAATTTAAATCCATACAATAATTCAACAGATTATTACATGGCCAAAATGCCGGGTGTTACACGGATGCTCTAAGTCGGGTGGCAGTTCCAGTTTCAGTTTCTGCTATGATGACTATGGTGCCGATCGAGTTGAGGGTTGAGCTGTAGAGGTTTGGTGTCGAGGTAGTTTCTAACCTTGCGGCTACCCTTTCGGCTATGTCATTAAGGCCGACCATCCTGGAAAGGATCAAACTGGCTCAAGGAAGTGATATTGAGTGTAAAGAACTCAGGGCGAGTATGGAGACTGGTGCGAGGCCCGAGATCAGCATTTCAGAGGACGAGATTCTGAAATTTCGGGACAGGTGGTATGTTCCGAAGGACGAGGAGCTGAGGAAAGATATATTGGCAGAGGCTCATTCTTCTTCTTTCTCTGTGCATCCTGGGAGCACTAAGATGTACAGGGACCTGAGGCAGCATTACTGGTGGCCCAATATGAAGCGTGAGGTGGCTATGTGTGTGGAAGCTTGTGTAGTATGCCAGCAGGTGAAGGCTGAGCACCCGAGGCCATCAGGTATGCTTCATCCACTACCTATACCATAGTGGAAATGGGAGAGGATCACTATGGATTTCGTGATAGGATTGCCCAAGACGGTGAAGGGCCATGATGCAATCTGGGTGGTTGTGGACAGGCTGACGAAGTCGTCTCACTTTCTGCCAGTGAGGATGACTTACTCTATGGACCAGTTTGCTCAGCTTTATGTTCAGGAGATAGTTCGGTTACATGGGGTTCCGATGTCGAAAGTGTCAGATCGAGACCCCAGATTTACTTAAGTTTTGGCAGAGTCTGCAGAAGGCCATGGGTACCTGGTTGGATTTTAGTACGGCCTTTCATCCTAAGACCGATGGGTAGTTAGAGCAGACTATACAGATTCTAGAGGATATGTTGAGAGCTTGTGTGCTAGAGTTTCAGGCACTTGGAGCAGGTTCTTGCCTTTGGTGGAGTTTTCATATAATAACAGCTACAAGTACACCATTGGTATGGCGCCTTATGAGGCCCTATATGGAAGGAAATGCAGATCGCCTTTGTATTGGGACGAGGTTGGTGAGGCAAGATTGCTGGGTCCTGAGATTCTGCAGCAGACAGTCGACAAAGTGGCCATTATTCGGAGAAGGTTTGAGGCAGCTCAGAGTCGACAGAAGAATTACGCAGATCAGAGACGACGAGAGTTGGAGTTTAGAGTGGGGGATCTGGTGTTTCTGAAGATCTCCCCATTCAAGGGGGTGGTCAGGTTTGGGAAGCGAGGGAAGCTAAACCCTCGGTTTGTGGGACCATTCCCTGTATTAGAGAGGATCGGGAGCACCGCTTACCGACTGCAACTGCCTGCGTCTATGAGTGCCACTCACGACGTCTTCCATGTTTCTATGCTAAGGAAGTGCATTCGTGATCCTGCTCAGGTGGTGGCTCAGGAGGAGATTGAGGTTCAGCCGACCTTGGCATATGAGGAGAGACCAGTCCAGATTTTGGGATCAGCTGTTAAGCAGTTGCGCAACAAGGAAATCCCTTTGGTCAAGGTGTTGTGGCGCAACAGCAATGTGGAGGAGACCACTTGGGAGAGGCGACAGGACATGGAGCGACAGTTTCCCGAGTTATTTGGTACGTAAATTTTGGGGACAAAATTCTTATAAGGTGGGGTGGGTGTAACACCTGGATTTTTATTATTATTATTATTTTTGTTAAAAAAAAAATTAAATTAACATTTAATTTTTTTTAAAACAGACGAACGGCTTCGTGAAGAATCCATTCGTCTGTCGTTCTTCGCGGGCAGAGAATAGGGCAGGGGAGAAGAGAGGGAGTGGCGATCGACTGAGCACCGACCACCGATGATTCTCGGTGCTCTCCGGTCGGAGTTTGTGGGCGAGCTGATTCTGGCCATCTTCGTGCGTCAGCAAACCGGTAAGGCACGTTTTGTGCCCTGTTCCATCTCTGTTTAAGGCCGGGAGGGACGAGCTCGATTGAGCTCCGACTACTGGCCGCTTTTGGCTGTTCTTGGCATCAAATGACCGAGCTTAAGGCCGGCCAAGTGTGCCGAGCATGGTGAGCTCGGAGTCGTGGGAAAATCGAGGGCTCCTATGTGAGAATTCGGTTTTCCTATGTAAAGCCTTAGAATTTCGTTAAATTATACTAATTGGGTGCAAGCGTGGTCGAATGGTGAGGAAACGAGTGAAAATTGATAGAAAATTTGGAAAGGGAAAAATCCCCGGCTTAGGGCAGTTCGGATTTCGCCATTTTTGACCTAGCTACGTCGTTTGTTTTGAATTCTTTTTGGCGGAGGTGAGGTGCTCCGCAAATTCCGAGTGGGACTCGGGCCGGAGGTGATGTGCTCTGCGAATTTCGAGTGAGACTCGGGCCGGAGGTGATGTGCTCTGCGAATTTCGAGTGAGACTCGGGCCGGAGGTGATGTGCTCTGCGAATTTCGAGTGAGACTCGGGCCGGAGGTGATGTGCTCTGCGAATTTCGAGTGAGACTCGGGCCGGAGGTGATGTGCTCTGCGAATTTCGAGTGAGACTCGGGCCGGAGGTGATGTGCTCTGCGAATTTCGAGTGAGACTCGGGCCGGAGGTGATGTGCTCTGCGAATTTCGAGTGAGACTCGGGCCGGAGGTGATGTGCTCTGCGAATTTCGAGTGAGACTCGGGCCGGAGGTGATGTGCTCTGCGAATTTCGAGTGAGACTCGGGCCGGAGGTGATGTGCTCTGCGAATTTCGAGTGAGACTCGGGCCGGAGGTGATGTGCTTTGCGAATTCCGAGTGGGACTCGGGCCGGAGGTGATGTGCTCTGCGAATTTCGAGTGAGACTCGGGCCGGAGGTGATGTGCTTTGCGAATTCCGAGTGGGACTCGGGCCGGAGGTGATGTGCTCTGCGAATTTCGAGTGAGACTCGGGCCGGAGGTGATGTGCTCTGCGAATTTCGAGTGAGACTCGGGCCGGAGGTGATGTGCTCTGCGAATTTCGAGTGAGACTCGGGCCGGAGGTGATGTGCTCTGCGAATTTCGAGTGAGACTCGGGCCGGAGGTGATGTGCTCTGCGAATTTCGAGTGAGACTCGGGCCGGAGGTGATGTGCTCTGCGAATTTCGAGTGAGACTCGGGCCGGAGGTGATGTGCTCTGCGAATTTCGAGTGAGACTCGGGCCGGAGGTGATGTGCTCTGCGAATTTCGAGTGAGACTCGGGCCGGAGGTGATGTGCTCTGCGAATTTCGAGTGAGACTCGGGCCGGAGGTGATGTGCTCTGCGAATTTCGAGTGAGACTCGGGCCGGAGGTGATGTGCTCTGCGAATTTCGAGTGAGACTCGGGCCGGAGGTGATGTGCTCTGCGAATTTCGAGTGAGACTCGGGCCGGAGGTGAGGTGCTCCGCAAATTCCGAGTGGGACTCGGGCCGGAGGTGATGTGCTCTGCGAATTTCGAGTGAGACTCGGGCCGGAGGTGATGTGCTCTGCGAATTTCGTGTGGGACTCGGGCCGGAGGTGATGTGCTCCGCGAATTACGAGTGAGACTCGGGCCGGAGGTGAGGTGCTCCACGAATTCCGAGTGGGACTCGGGCCAGAGGTGAGGTGCTCCGCAAATTTCAAGTGGGACTCGGGCTGGAGGTGAGGAGCTCCGAGAATTCCGAGTGGGACTCGAGCCGGAAGTGAGGTGCTCTGCGAATTTCGTGTGGGACTCGGGCCGGAGGTGATGTGCTCCGCGAATTACGAGTGAGACTCGGGCCGGAGGTGAGGTGCTCCACGAATTCCGAGTGGGACTCGGGCCAGAGGTGAGGTGCTCCGCAAATTCCGAGTGGGACTCGGGCCGGAGGTGATGTGCTCTGCGAATTTCGAGTGAGACTTGGGCCGGAGGGGATGTGCTCCCCGAATTCTGGGTGAGACTCGGGTCGGAGGTGAGGTACTCCGCGATTTCCGAGTGAGACTCGGGCCGGAGGTGATGTGCTTTGCGAATTCCGAGTGAGACTCGGGCCGGAGGAGGTAAGCGGGTTAAGGGTCGTAGGTATGTATGTGATGGGAAGTCGTTGTTAGTTGGTCATGGTATGTAGGTGGTGATTCTTGTGCAGGTTATGGGTCATGGCTACGTACGTAAATGTAAAGTCGTAGTTAGTTGGTTATGGTCAACATGCTTCATGTTTAGATTTCTTTTGCAGTCTACTTTCTAAGCCTTGAGATTACGTTGTGTTCTGTGGTGTAGGTACAGCTGAGCAGGAAGGTGAGTACCGAGAGCCGAACTGTGGGTAGATGCCAGTTGGTGACGTGCGACTAGGGCCCCTGTAACACCCGAGTTAACGGCCAGGTGATTTTCTTAACTGTATTAACGGTCATAAATATTTAATCTTTGTAGTTTAGGATTTATGCCAAGCTTAATTAATTACATGTGGATCTAAACTAGGTTGAGTGACAAAGTGGTAATAATGGAGGATTGAGGCCAGTATTTAAAGAAAAAGGAAAGAATTCAAACCTCATTTAAACCACTGTAGCCGACATCCCCAACTTCCGGCGATTTCTTCTCTCCCAAGCTCTCGCTCTTTGTCAGCTAGAAATCCCTCCTTCGGCGATCGGTTTACTTGCTGCTTTTCGGCTACTTTGTGCTCGAGGTACGGGTTTGACAATGTGGTTATCTGTTAGTTTATTATCCATGTTTTCAGCTCTGTATTGAAGTTTGGATTCTTCAATGGCCGAATATTAATAAGAACATTTTGAAACCCGAGATTTGGTAATATCATTCCGAATCGATTCTGGACATTTAAAACAACCAACCCTGAGTTATCATTATCGAATCCGTCTGCTTTGATTTTGGGATTTCGGGTTACATTGAGTATTAAACTAAGAACTCGGGAAGGACTCTTAGCTATTAGATCTTAGGATAACTCGAAATTAGAACTATTAGGATTTTGTTTTAACTACTGCAATGTAAATGTTTAGGTGAAGGAGTTTGAAGAGAAAGGAACTCAAGTGCTAAGGAGACCAAGTAAGTGAATGTATTAAGATTTCCGGCTAATAGAGCCCTACATCGTGGGAGTACTAGGTTGAGATGTCTAATGTTTACCTTATGATAATGAGCTTGTCTGCACTTGAAGGATTTATGTATGTTGCGAGTTATACTATTTGATGACCTGCTAGTGAATGTGAAGTTGTCTGCTCTGGTATGATCCTTGTCATAGTTTGATGAGTTAAAAGTTCTCATGGTCATGCATCATGAATGTTTTTCAAGCATAAGAAAATGTTTTAACGCATGTTTTCCATGAACAAGATATGTATGTATATATGTATATATATATATATAAGATTTATGCAACGTGGATTAAGTGAGGGTTGGGGGCGGTTCGGCATATGTCACAGTCCAAAGAAGGACATATGAATACGACCCGCAGTAGGCAACAAGATCAAACTCACTGTCGAACCCCCTTTACCGGCACAAATCCTCTCTTGATCCACACAACCTAAACAAAGAATATGAACAAGGACTATGAATGATGTTTATGATCAATGACTATGAATGATGAATATGATCAATGACTATGAATGATGAAGATGATCAATGATTATGAATGATGAATGTGATCCATGACTATGAATGATGATTACGAGCAAAGACATGAACAAGAAAAGACTTATGAGCATGTGATTTTCCCAAATTATGCATTTATGCATCCATGTTAGTGTTGCATTCCTTACTAAGCATTAGGCTTATAGTTTAAACCTCATGATGTAGGTGACGAGTTTTCAGGTGAGGAACTCAAGGTCAATGAAGATGTCTAAGCTTGGTTGCTGGGGGATGCTCAGTGTGACAGTGAAGGCTGGATAGGCGATCAAGTTCCCTGGTTACACCCATAGTAAGTCAGAGAAGTTTATGATAAACAGATGACTAAGTAGAATAGAGTTTTCTTATAGCAATGAGATTCGGATTTTAATGGTTTGACTTCAGAGTCTGTTAATGATTTTAAGGATCATTGAATGATCAGTTTTACTTAAGCCTTCCGCTATATGTAACTTGTATGGGATATGTTCTTTTTTTCAGTCTTTAGGGTTTATAATTCCCAGGTTAAGATTTGGGTGAGTTGTAGCATTTTCTGTAGGATGAGGTTGTTTGATGATTATAGTGTTTTACTGCCTTAAGATAGAAGCTGGATGAGGCATTCATCCGGCTGACGTCATCGGCAGATGTCAAATGATAGGAATTGAACGATTGAGTCTTCCGGATGACGTCACCGGAAGATGTAGTATGTTTCTTCATCGGCAGATGTAGAGTGTTTAGCCATCGAATGATGAAAGTGCTATTTTGTCGTCTAGCTATCGGCAGATGTAGAGTGTTTAGCCATCGGATGATGAAAGTGTCATTTTGTCGTCTAGCGATCGGCAGATGTAGAGTGTTTAGCCATTGGACGATGTGAGGGTTTTTCTTGTCGTTTAGTGACCGGGTCATGTTTTAATTATGCACGTAGGTTGCACATGTCCATCGGATGATGTTTCCCTATTTCACCGGAAGATGAAGTATATTTCCTTGCCGGATGATGTAAATAATAATTTGTCGTTTAGTGACCGGATGATATAGAGCTTGTAAGCTATTGAAAGATGTCTTAGATGAACACGTGAATTTCACATGTCTATCGGTAGATGTTTTAAATTGGTCACACGAGATGCACGTGATCGTCGGTCGATGCGAGTATTCGCATCTGCCGATAGGTGTTTAAATGAGTCATGTGGGGTGCTCGTGCCATCCGGAAGACGCAGCGTCTATCGGTTGATGCATGCAGACCCATGCAACTTGTACGTCGATTGGAAGCATGTACGAGGGACTAATTTTCCATCCATTAAGTTGAAGTCTTTAAGCCTGTTAGGTATACTGTTATTAAAGAAAAAAAAAGATGAAGGAGAAAAGAGTTCAAATATAAATTAAAGTTTTATGTAAAGTCAAAGATTTCGTGGCGATCCTCCCCGGGTCGTTACAATTATGGTATCAAAGCGAAACCGGGTTCTAAAACTGATTCTGCAGACTGCCTTCCCGCACTGACTGTCACATGAGCACACTCCAACAACTGTAAGTGTTTATGATTTCAGTTTATGTCATTAAGTTAAGATATATCTGTAATGATTTGTCTAGGAATCCCAAAATGGTTAGAGGTCAACAGAGAGAGACCAATGAGGATAGCAATGCTATTGCTCAGTTGACAGAGTTGGTCATGCGCCAATCTCACCAGATAGAACGACTGATGACTGCTAGGGGGGAACAAGGCAACTCCAGTACTAATGCAACTCATGATCATGGGGGTGAGCGTTTCCACCGGCTTCAACCCCCGGTGTTTAATGGACATGTTTCAGATCCTATTTATGCTGAGGAGTGGATTCGAAAGATATAAGACATGTTTAAGTATGCAAAGGTTGAGGAAGGGGATAAGGTCACCTATGCTGTCTTTCATTTGGAGTTAAGTGCAAGGCATTGGTGGGACTCGATCCAGAACACCGCTAATGCCGAAGCTATGACCTGGGAGATGTTCAAGACTGCTTTCTTTGACAAGTACTTCAATAGGACTGTTCGGGCCAACAAGAAGAAGGAGTTCATGAATCAGCGACAAACTGGCTCTGTGGCGGATTACATATGCAAATTTGATGCTTTATCACGGTTTGCTCCCCGTATGATTGAGGATGACGAGGACAAGATTTACCAATTTGTTCAAGGGCTGAAGCCGAGTCTGTATGTGAAAGTGAAGACTGCTGGGATACACAATGTACCTTATGGTGAAGTGACGGCTAAGGCCTTGGAGCTGGAAGAGGCAGAGATGACAGCATATGCACAGCGTGAGCAGCCAAGAAAACTCACGAAGGACTCTCAACCGCCACCACGTCAGAACAAAGGTTGGCAGCCACAACAGAACAGAGGACCACAGCAACAACAACAAGGAATAAAGAGACCCCTCAACCAGAATGATGACCAAGGAAAATGAAAGAGGCCCCTGGCACCCTTATGCCCCACCTGCCAGAAGAACCACCCCGGCAAATGCAAGTTGCGTTCTGGCCGTTGTTTCAGATGTGACAAGGTTGGACATATAGTCAGAGACTGCCCCATGCCGCCAGATCCAAACCGTTCAAGGGTAGCACCAAGAATCTATGCAATGATGGAGGATGAGGAAGCCGTGCAGTATACAGTCATAACAGGTACCATTATGATCTGTGGTTTTGCTGCTTACACACTTATAGATACAGGAGCCACACACTCGTTTATATCAACTCTGTTTGTATGCCAACACAACTTAGAACTTTTACCAGCCGAAAGCCCATATGATGTTATGTTACTATCAGGGAAGCCCCTACATTCTGAACAGATTGTTAAAGGTGATGTTGTGTCCTTAGGAAGTAAGAAACTATATGTAGAACTGATTGTAATTGACATGAAAGGGTATGAGGTGATATTAGGAATGGATTGGTTATTTAGGCATTATGCCACAATAAGTTGTAGATCTGGGATGGTTGATTTTCGACCCCCAAATGGTGATCATTATTCCTTCCAAGCTATTCCTAAAATAAGCAAAATACCGATTATATCATCACTAGAAATTTACCGGTTACTGAAAAATGGTTGTGAGAGTTACTTAGCTAGCATAATGGATGTTCGAGTGAAGAATAAGATAGAGTTACAAGATATCCTCATAGTCAGAGAGTTCCCTGAGGCATTTTTGGATGACTTGCCAGGATTGCCACCTGATAGAGAAATAGAGTTTGTAATTGATACATATCCCGAGGTATTACCGGTATCTAAGAACCCTTACCGTATGGCACCTTTAGAATTAAAGGAGTTAAAAGTCCAACTACAGGAATTGGTAGACAAAGGGTTTATACGCCCTAGCAGTTCCCCTTGGGGTGCACCTGTCTTATTTGTCAAGAAGAAAGATGGTTCCCTTAGAATGTGCATAGACTATAGGGATCTAAATAAGTTGACAATCAAGAATAAGTACCCCTTACCCCGAATTAATGATTTGTTTGACCAACTGCAAGGGGCAAAGGTGTTTTCAAAAATAGATTTACGTTCAGGTTACTACCAACTGAAAGTTAAGGAAGGAGATGTACCAAAGACAGCCTTCAGAACCCGTTATGGACACTACGAATTCTTGGTCATGTCATTTGGACTGACCAATGCACCTGCAGCCTTTATGGACTTAATGAATTGTGTGTTTCGGGAGTATTTGGACAAATTTGTAATTGTGTTCATAGATGATATCCTGATATACTCACGGACAGGAGCTGACCATGTAGATCATTTAAGAATAGTTTTGGCAACATTGAAGGAGCACCAGCTTTATGACAAATTGTCCAAGTGTGAGTTTTGGTTGGACAAGGTTAATTTTCTTGGCCATGTAGTTTCTGCTAATGGCATATCAGTGGACCCGACCAAAATTCAGGCAGTAAAGGATTGGCCACAACCAAAGAATGCCAGTGAAGTCCGCAGTTTCCTTGGATTGGCAGGCTATTACAGAAAGTTCATCAAAGGATTTTCTATGATAGCTAAGCCCCTGACGAATTTGACAAAGAAGGACAATAAATATTCTTGGACCGAAGCTTGTGAGAATAGCTTCCAGACATTGAAGATGAAGTTAACAACAGCCCCTGTATTGACCCTTCCAACTGAAGAAGGAAAGTTTAGCGTATTTTGTGATGCATCAAAAGTTGGTTTGGGCTGTGTTTTGATGCAAGAAGGCAAGGTTGTAGCATATGCCTCTAGGCAGTTAAAGAGTTACGAACAGAATTACCCCACCCATGATTTAGAATTAGCCGCTGTCATTTTTGCTTTGAAGATATGGAGGCACTACTTATATGGACAGCAGTGTGAGGTGCTTTTTGACCATAAAAGTCTGAAGTATCTCTTTACACAAAAGGAATTGAACATGAGGCAGAGGCGCTGGTTGGGATTTGTTAAGGATTACGACTTTGAGATCAAGTATCACTCGGGTAAGGCTAACTCTGTAGCTGACGCATTGAGCAGGATGTCAACAACAATGTGACCCGTTGTGTCAATTATGTCTATACTTTGAGGACAGAAGTTCAGAGGTTTGAATTGGAGATAATTCCAGAGTTATCAACCTTACTTGCCGATTTGGCCATTCAACCAACGGTTTTAGAAAAGATCAAAGAGGCACAACAGAAGGACTCTGAGGAGAATAACAGTATGTTGAACAGGGTGAAGGACACCACCTCCGAGTTTAGTCTTTCCAAGGATGGGATTCTGAAGTTTAGGAATAGATGGTATGTCCCTAATGATGAAGAATTACGTAGGCTAATCTTGGCTGAGGCGCATTCGTCTCCCTTTTTTGTGCATCCTGGAAGCACCCAGATGTATCGAGACATGAAGTTACTCTATTGGTGGCCAAACTTAAAGAGAGATGTTGCTAAGCATGTAGAGTCATGTTTGGTTTGCCAACAGGTTAAAGCCGAGCACCAACGTCCAGGAAGTACCCTTCAGCCTCTACCTATTCCCGAGTGGAAGTGGGAGCACATAGCTATGGATTTCGTCGTAGGATTGCCTAAGACAATTAAAGGACATGATAGTATTTGGGTTGTGATCGATAGATTGACAAAGTCAGCCCATTTCTTACCAGTAAGAACAACCTACTCAATGGACCAGCTTGCTGATCTTTATGTACAAGAAGTTATTAGGTTGCATGGAATTCCTGCATCTATTGTCTCTGATCGTGACCCTAGGTCCACCTCCCGGTTTTGGAAAAGTTTACAAGACGCATTAGGTACAAAGTTAACCTTCAGTACTGCCTTCCACCCACAGACAGATGGTCAATCTGAAAGGACTATTCAGATACTTGAAGACATGCTGAGGGCGTGTGTACTAGATTTCCAGTCATCCTGGAGTAGATACTTACCTCTGGTTGAGTTCTCTTACAATAATAGTTACTAGTCCACCATAGGTATGGCACCTTATGAGGCGTTGTATGGTAGGAAATGTAGATCACCTCTGTATTGGGATGAGGTTGGTGAAGCAAAACTCATAGGTCCCGAGATGTTACAGCAGATGTCAGACAAGGTTGCCACTATTAAGAGGAGGATGATTACTGCACAAAGCCGACAAAAAAGTTATGCAGACCAAAGGAGGAGAGATCTTGAATTTGCTGTTGGTGATGAGGTTTTCCTGAAGGTTTCACCATTTAAAGGAGTACTAAGATTTGGCAGAAAGGGAAAGCTTAATCCACGATTTATTGGACCATTCCCTGTTTTGGCTAGAATCGGTAGTGCAGCTTACAGACTGCAGTTGCCTCCATCATTGGATAAAGTTCATAATGTTTTCCATGTGTCAATGTTAAGAAAATGTATACGGGACCCTACACAAGTTGTTAAACCAGTGGATTTTGAGATTGAGCCGACGCTAACATACGAAGAGAAGCCAGTGCAGATATTGGAATCCGCAGTTAAGACTCTGAGGAACAAGGAGTTTCCGTTTGTCAAAGTCTTATGGAAGAATCATGGCATTGAAGAAGCCACTTGGGAGCGACGACAGGACATGTTGGACAAGTATCCAGAGTTATTTGTTTGATCAATTTTCGGGGACGAAAATTTTGTTTAAGGAGGGGTGGATGTAACACCCGAGTTAACGGCCAGGTGATTTTCTTAACTGTATTAACGGTCATAAATATTTAATCTTTGTAGTTTAGGATTTATGTCAAGCTTAATTAATTACATGTGGATCTAAACTAGGTTGAGTGGCAAAGTGGTAATAATGGAGGATTGAGGCCAGTATTTAAAGAAAAAGGAAAGAATTCAAACCTCATTTAAACCACTGTAGCCGACATCCCCAACTTCCGGCGATTTCTTCTCTCCCAAGCTCTCGCTCTCTGTCAGCTGGAAATCCCTCCTTCGGCGATCGGTTTCCTTGCTGCTTTTCGGCTACTTTGTGCTCGAGGTACGGGTTTGACAATGTGGTTATCTGTTAGTTTATTATCCATGTTTTCAGCTCTGTATTGAAGTTCGGATTCTTCAATGGCCGAATATTAATAAGAACATTTTGAAACCCGAGATTTGGTAATGTCATTCCGAATCGATTCTGGACATTTAAAACAACCAACCCTGAGTTATCATTATCGAATCCGTCTGTTTTGATTTTGGAATTTCGGGTTACATTGAGTATTAAACTAAGAACTCGGGAAGGACTCTTAGCTATTAGATCTTAGGATAACTCGAAATTAGAACTATTAGGATTTTGTTTTAACTACTGCAATGTAAATGTTTAGGTGAAGGAGTTTGAAGAGAAAGGAACTCAAGTGCTAAGGAGACCAAGTAAGTGAATGTATTAAGATTTCCGGCTAATAGAGCCCTACATCGTGGGAGTACTAGGTTGAGATGTCTAATGTTTACCTTATGATAATGAGCTTGTCTGCACTTGAAGGATTTATGTATGTTGCGAGTTATACTATTTGATGACCTGCTAGTGAATGTGAAGTTGTCTGCTCTGGTATGATCCTTGTCATAGTTTGATGAGTTAAAAGTTCTCATGGTCATGCATCATGAATGTTTTTCAAGCATAAGAAAATGTTTTAACGCATGTTTTCCATGAACAAGATATGTATGTATATATGTATATATATATAAGATTTATGCAACGTAGATTAAGTGAGGGTTGGGGGCGGTTCGGCGTATGTCACAGTCCAAAGAAGGACATATGAATACGACCCGCAGTAGGCAACAAGATCAAACTCACTGTCGAACCCCCTTTACCGGCACAAATCCTCTCTTGATCCACACAACCTAAACAAAGAATATGAACAAGGACTATGAATGATGATTATGATCAATGACTATGAATGATGAATATGATCAATGACTATGAATGATGAATATGATCAATGATTATGAATGATGAATGTGATCCATGACTATGAATGATGATTACGAGCAAAGACATGAACAAGAAAAGACTTATGAGCATGTGATTTTCCCAAATTATGCATTTATGCATCCATGTTAGTGTTGCATTCCTTACTAAGCATTAGGCTTATAGTTTAAACCTCATGATGTAGGTGACGAGTTTTCAGGTGAGGAACTCAAGATCAATGAAGATGTCTAAGCTTGGTTGCTGAGGGATGCTCAGTGTGACAGTGAAGGCTGGATAGGCGATCAAGTTCCCTGGTTACACCCATAGTATGTCAGAGAAGTTTATGATAAACAGATGACTAAGTAGAATAGAGTTTTCTTATAGCAATGAGATTCGGATTTTAATGGTTTGACTTTAGAGTCTGTTAATGATTTTAAGGATCATTGAATGATCAGTTTTACTTAAGCCTTCCGCTATATGTATCTTGTATGGGATATGTTCTTTTTTTTCACTCTTTAGGGTTTATAATTCCCAGGTTAAGATTTGGGTGAGTTGTAGCATTTTCTGTAGGATGAGGTTGTTTGATGATTATAGTGTTTTACTGCCTTAAGATAGAAGCTGGATGAGACATTCATCCGGTTGACGTCATTAGCAGATGTCAAATGATAGGAATCGAACGATTGAGTCTTCCGGATGACAGTGTTTAGCCATCGGATGATGAAAGTGCTATTTTGTCGTCTAGCGATCGGCAGATGTAGAGTGTTTAGCCATCGGATGATGAAAGTGCTATTTTGTCGTCTAGCGATCGGCAGATGTAGAGTGTTTAGCCATCGGATGATGAAAGTGCTATTTTGTCGTCTAGCGATCGGCAGATGTAGAGTGTTTAGCCATCGGATGATGAAAGTGCTATTTTGTCGTCTAGCGATCGGCAGATGTAGAGTGTTTAGCCATCGGATGATGAAAGTGCTATTTTGTCGTCTAGCGATCGGCAGATGTAGAGTGTTTAGCCATCGGATGATGAAAGTGCTATTTTGTCGTCTAGCGATCGGCAGATGTAGAGTGTTTAGCCATCGGATGATGAAAGTGCTATTTTGTCGTCTAGCGATCGGCAGATGTAGAGTGTTTAGCCATCGGATGATGAAAGTGCTATTTTGTCGTCTAGCGATCGGCAGATGTAGAGTGTTTAGCCATCGGATGATGAAAGTGCTATTTTGTCGTCTAGCGATCGGCAGATGTAGAGTGTTTAGCCATCGGATGATGAAAGTGCTATTTTGTCGTCTAGCGATCGGCAGATGTAGAGTGTTTAGCCATCGGATGATGAAAGTGCTATTTTGTCGTCTAGCGATCGGCAGATGTAGAGTGTTTAGCCATCGGATGATGAAAGTGCTATTTTGTCGTCTAGCGATCGGCAGATGTAGAGTGTTTAGCCATCGGATGATGAAAGTGCTATTTTGTCGTCTAGCGATCGGCAGATGTAGAGTGTTTAGCCATCGGATGATGAAAGTGCTATTTTGTCGTCTAGCGATCGGCAGATGTAGAGTGTTTAGCCATCGGATGATGAAAGTGCTATTTTGTCGTCTAGCGATCGGCAGATGTAGAGTGTTTAGCCATCGGATGATGAAAGTGCTATTTTGTCGTCTAGCGATCGGCAGATGTAGAGTGTTTAGCCATCGGATGATGAAAGTGCTATTTTGTCGTCTAGCGATCGGCAGATGTAGAGTGTTTAGCCATCGGATGATGAAAGTGCTATTTTGTCGTCTAGCGATCGGCAGATGTAGAGTGTTTAGCCATCGGATGATGAAAGTGCTATTTTGTCGTCTAGCGATCGGCAGATGTAGAGTGTTTAGCCATCGGATGATGAAAGTGCTATTTTGTCGTCTAGCGATCGGCAGATGTAGAGTGTTTAGCCATCGGATGATGAAAGTGCTATTTTGTCGTCTAGCGATCGGCAGATGTAGAGTGTTTAGCCATCGGATGATGAAAGTGCTATTTTGTCGTCTAGCGATCGGCAGATGTAGAGTGTTTAGCCATCGGATGATGAAAGTGCTATTTTGTCGTCTAGCGATCGGCAGATGTAGAGTGTTTAGCCATCGGATGATGAAAGTGCTATTTTGTCGTTCTAGCGATCGGCAGATGTAGAGTGTTTAGCCATCGGATGATGAAAGTGCTATTTTGTCGTCTAGCGATCGGAAGATGTAGAGTGTTTAGCCATCGGATGATGAAAGTGCCATTTTGTCGTCTAGCGATCGGCAGATGTAGAGTGTTTAGCCATCGGACGATGTGAGGGTTTTTCTTGTCGTTTAGTGACCGGGTCATGTTTTAATTATGCACGTGGGGAGCACATGTCCATCGGATGATGTTTCCCTATTTCATTGGAAGATGAAGTATATTTCCTTGCCGGATGATGTAAATAATAATTTGTTGTTTAGTGACCGGATGATATAGAGCTTGTAAGCTATCAGAAGATGTCTTAGATGAACACGTGAATTTCACATGTCTATCGGTAGATGTTTTAAATTGGTCACACGAGATGCACGTGATCGTCGGTCGATGCGAGTATTCGCATCTGCCGATAGGTGTTTAAATGAGTCATGTGGGGTGCTCGTGCCATCCGAAAGACGCAGCATCTATCGGTTGATGCATGCAGACCCATGCAACTTGTACGTCGATTGGAAGCATGTACGAGGGACTAATTTTCCATCCATTAAGTTGAAGTCTTTAAGCCTGTTAGGTATACTGTTATTAAAGAAAAAAAAAGATGAAGGAGAAAAGAGTTCAAATATAAATTAAAGTTTTATGTAAAGTCAAGGATTTCGTGGCGATCCTCCCCGGGTCGTTACAGCCCCGGTGGACGGTAGTGTTAGGGTGACCCAACCCATGGAGTCGTTGTATGGTGTTGATGAGGAGTAGGTAGTTTTGTGGGGGCATTTTATATCTTGTTGTATATAGTTATAGCTAAGGGTGAGGTGTCATTCTGTATTGTAGATTTTCTTTATTTTGGTCGATAGTATTTTGGTTTTTCCTCGTTACTATTATTTGGAAATTTCGTATGTTGGTTAGACGAGTAGATATATTCTGGACTGGTTGGGAATTCGTTCGTTGGAGGTACTTAGCATTTTGGGAGGCGCCATTTTCAGGCGTTACTCTGCCGAATTTTTTTTTATTTTGGGGAGGATATCGTAAAGTCTAGCAGTTAGGACAAAAGGGGAGAGTATGGTATTAGAGCAGTCCCTGTAGCGAACCGGGTCGCGGAGACTCGGGGCGTTACAGTAAGAGATATTCAAGCACTTTTAGGCTTGGATATCAATGGAGATCTCACTCCTTCACGGTTTTGACACAAACCGTGGACTCCAAGAGCAGTGCTCAAAAAGAAAACAAAATTCTATTCAAATTTGATAAAAGGTTTTTACAAACACCAATATGCATGCATTATATAGACCTAGGGTGGAGGTTTGGGTTTCCATGGAAAGGATTGGAGCCGTTGATGAAGACCAAGATGAAGGGACAAGATTGCAATCCATGTCCATCAAGCTTGGCTCTCATGTCGCATCTTCAACGGGATCAACACCTGCAAAAGAAACAGGGTCATTAGTAAGAGATTATTTAAAATTTAGGTCTTTGTTGGATCTTCGAGTGATTGGACCCCTAGGCATGTCACTCAAAGTTTGTTTTCCTTATCATTATCCAAGGAAACCCCTCAAGTCTACATCAGATCATCAATTTCTGTGATTAAGTTGTTATTTAGTTGTTCTCTTCTTTTATAGATATTGCTTGGCTTGATAAAAATAATTTATTTTTATGATTTTTATTTGTGGATTCGTCAAGTGATATTTCTGCTTCCTGCTCTGGTGCATCCTCATTTTATAGAATTGAACATATTTGTTTAGGTAGTTACAAAAAATTAGACAATATTTAGCTTTTTCGTGATCTTCATTATGACTATATTTTTTTATGTTGTCTAATCCATATGGAATGTGGAATTTCTTGACTTAGTATCTTCAGTTCTTCTATTTTAATGATGTCATTTTCACTATCATATTTGTAAGTTTCCCTATCTCTATCTAAAAACATTATCTTTTGTTTACATTGTGAATATTGTGTCATATTAATTTTGTATTCTCTAATTAGATATGGTCATTCAACTTTACCCTTGAAAATTTGTTAGAATAAAAAATTAACCATGATGGCTGTTGAATTGTGAATTGTAGTAAAGAATTAGATGGTACATACCTTGTTGATATAACACCAATTATCTTCTTTGTCACTTCATTCTTATATCTCAACTTGATAGGATTAGGATGCTTCAAGGTTCTCAAGCAACTCTTCTTAACCATAACCATTGAAAATATGTTAGTCAAATATTTTTTACCCAAGAAAAATGTAACACCCAGAAAATTTTTATAACGTGCATAGCCTTAGATTAGTTATGAGGGGGGAGTATAAATGTTATTAAGGATTTTGTTACATATAGAAAAGAGAGAGTGATTTTGGAAGAAGAAATTGTGAGAAAACCTAGATTTAAGTATTATAAACTTTTGTTGAGTTAAACTTTATATAATGAAAATGCCAAGTGAACAAAAAGTGAAAGAAATGAGGTCTTTCATGTTGAAGTGAAGAGAGTATAGAGGGGAGGCAATTTTGGTAAAATTAAAGAAGTGTTTGGAAAAGAGTATTGGTTGAAAAGTCAAAATGGTGTATGTTGAAAAGTCAAAGGAAAAATTTAATGAATTGGAATTAAGAAAAATTAAAAGGTGGGGTTTTAGATGCCATTCACGTTGAAGGGAGAAGCTTTAATAAAGGTGGGGATTTTTTTATAAATTATGAAAATTAGGTGGAGGAGAATTAAAAGTTGAAAAGGTGTTTTTTAAATTACGAGGATTAAGTGTTAAAAAGGCAAAAATCACTTTCTTCTTCCTCTTTCTCTCCACGCCAAGGTCAGCCACCATTTGAGGGTTTCATCCTCCATTTTCATCAAGCTTTTCAAGAGTTTAAGGTATAAAATTAAGTGGGTTTTTGGTTTATTACAATTAGATGTTGTTTTTTAGAAATTTTAAGGTGTTTTGGAGAGATTTGGTCAGGGTTTGGAAAACCCTAACCATGAATTTCAAATTTCTCTTACAAATTCTTGTTTTCTTTCTAAATTTGGTGTTTTAGTTATAGAATGGATTAATTTAGGTTGTTTGGGTTGTTAGATTAAGGATTTGAATTGAATTAGAGGAAAACCGATTTTTAACATATAGGTCACCGGTTCTGGTCTGAGCATT
Source organism: Begonia masoniana (assembly GCA_022432975.1). Lineage (NCBI taxonomy): Eukaryota > Viridiplantae > Streptophyta > Magnoliopsida > Cucurbitales > Begoniaceae > Begonia > Begonia masoniana. The sequence continues at coordinate 30,799,782 of CM039503.1, read as the reverse complement.
TCGGTTTGGCCAAGTTGTTTATTTTGTTAATTTGAGTGCTTCAATGAATAGTAGACGTGTAGAGGTTTCCGAATTGGGGTGGCACGTCGAAATCCGTTGTAAAACGAGAAAGTTATTGCCGTTTGAATTTGGACAGTAGAATTTGCATAAAAATCGGGTTTGAGTGTTTAGGTTGCAAAGTTTTTTGTTTGTTTGGTTTAGTTGATTTCTTTAGAATTCCCTAGGATGTTACTAAGTTAAGTCTCTGTTATTTTAGGTGATCGAGCGTGTAAATTGGTTGGACGAAGTGAGCGAGAACAAACCGAGACACCAGGTAGGTAGAGGATTGTGTGTTTTGTTGCCTTCGGGCCTACACCACAGAACGGTAAGTTTGTTTGTTTGTTTGGTTATTTGATGGCTATTTTATTTTATGTTGTGCATTGTGTGGCATGCGTCAGGGTTTAGAACCACGAAAAATGAGTTGTGAGCACGAGTTTAAAGAGTGAGCATTAAATGTATAGAAATAATGAGAAATGCATTGTGATCCGAGTAGGGTTGCTTCGCCGGGGAGTAGTGCTCGTGGAGCACCTCGGGAGGGTCCCTGCTAGGGATGCATTGCACTAGGCAGTGTTAGCTAGTAGAGTTGCCTCGCTGGGGAGTAGTGCTCATGGAGCACCTCGGGAGGGTCTCTACAAGAGTTGTGTTGTGATAGTGATACCGAGTAGGGCTGCCTTGCCGGGGAGTAGTGCTCGTGGAGCACCTCAGAAGGATTTCTATGAGGAGCCGTGATATTGAATAGAGCTGCTTCGCCGGGGAGTAGTGCTCGTAGAGCACCTAGGGAGGGTCTCTATGAAAGATGCACGGGTAAAAGATTAATAAAAGGAGAATGTAATTGAAACCAGCCTAGAGTGTAGAAGTTGCATTTTATTTAGTTACATTTGTTATCCCTACTTGCTAAGCGTAAGCTTACGTGTGTGTGTGTGTTTTGTGGTGTAGGTGACGGAGCATTTACAGGTGAGCCTGAGAGCAAGGATCAGGACTAGGAGCAGTTGGAGATCCACGGAGCTCGATGGTGCGGGCCATTTGTAACACCCGACAATCTCTGCCAGGTGATTTTCTTAACGGAATTAACTGTCACCTTTATTATTAATACTTGAATTTAATTTTAATGCCAAAGTTTATTTGATTTCTAATTTTGGGGTGGCAAAATGGTAATTAGGAAGGATCTTATTAATATAAATAGAAAATGGAAACCTTAATCCTCACTTAAACCCCACTGTAGCCGACATTCCCTCTCGGCGATTCCTGCGCTTCCAGAACTTTTCTCTGTCGGCGATTCCCTCTTTGGCGATCGATTTCTCCAGCCTCCACTCCGATAACCTACATTCGAGATAAGACTTAGTCAATGTAGTTGCCGTGTAGTTGTTTGGAACTCTGTTTTCAACTAGAACCCAATGTCTCAAGATTCTTCAATGGCCGGATATTAGGAACATTTTTATCGGTGTTTGGTGATGGCATTTCCGAATCGATTCTGGACATTTAATATAACCGATCCTGATTAATCGTTAGTTGAACCCAGCTGTTTTGGTTTTGGATTTCAGACTGCACACAGAGAACTAGACTAAGGGATTCGGGAATGACTTTAGTTATTAGATTCTAGGAAGATTTGTGATTAGGACTATTAAGATTTTCATTTTAACTACTGCAATGTGAATGTTTTAGGTGAAGAAGTCTGAAGAAAAGGAGCTCAAGTTGCTAAGGGAACCAGGTAAGTGAATGTGTAGGATTCCCGGCCATTAGGGCCCTACATCATAAGGATGCTAGGTAGAAACTGATATGATGATTAGAAGTTATTTAAGTTATTGTCTGTTACTTATGTTGATGTTTATTTTAAGTTAGTAAAATGGTTTGTACTTGGATGATTTATGGATGTTTGAGAACTATGTTATGTGATGTTCTGTTAGAGCCCATGAAGTCGACTGTCTAGTATGATAATTTCCATAGTCTGATGATTTAAGAACATTCATGGCATGCATCATGATTTACTTCGCAAACACATGAAAATGATTTATGAGCATGTTTTCTCCATGAACAAGATATGAGAATGAATATGAAAACGATCCCATACAACATGATTAAGTGAGGGTTGGGGGCGGGTTGACGCATGTCACAGTCCAAAGAGGGACCATGAATACGACCCGAAAGGGAATATGATCAAAATTACTGTCAACCCCCCTTTTACGGCACAAATTCTCCCTTAATCCATATGATGAAAATGATGAATAGAAACAAGAATGATAAATGATCATGAACATGTTTTCTCTCAACTATAGATGCATGAATACATGTTAGTTTGCATTCCTTACTAAGCATTAGGCTTATAGTTTAAACCTCATGATATAGGTGACGAGTTTTCAGGTAAGGATCTCAAAGTTAATTAAGATGTCTGAGTTTGGTTGCTGGAAGGTGTTTAGAGAGCAATTCTGTGGCTGGATGGCGAACAAGACGCCCCCCCGGTTAATGTTCTTATGATTTTAGTGATGATTACGAATATGGAAGTATAAGTAGGATGAGAATATATTTTAACATTGAGCTTTTGAAATTGTCTGGTTTAACTACTGAGTCTGGGAATAATTATAAGAATATGGAAAGGGTTATTTTAACTAAGTCTTCCGCTTCACGTATCCTGAATGAGTTTATGATTTTATTCGTTTAAAGTTTATGCCTACCAAGTTGAAATCTATGAGAGTCGGGGTACCTTCTGTTGGTTGAAGTTACTTGATGATTATCATGTTTTACTGCTGAGTGATAGGAGTCGGATGAGTGTATCATCCAGCTAACGTCATCGGCGGATGTCGAATGATAGAAGTTAATCGTTTGAGTCTTCCAGCTGACGTCATCGGATGATGTCGAGTGTTTACTCGCCGGATGATGTAAGTATAGTATTTAGTCGTTCGTTCACCGGATGATGTCTCCTGTCGGATGAGGTAAGTGAGTCACGTGCATTGCACCTGTCCACCGGATGATGCCTTTGATGGATGAAGACATCATCCGGCTGACGTCATCGGTGGATAGTGAATGATTGTTGATCACCGGGCGATGTAGGTGTTCTCTTTACTGGATGATATAAGTGATGTTTTGTCGCTTAGTGACCGGGCGATGTAGGTGTTCTCTTTACCGGAGGATATAAGTAATGTTTTGTCGGTTAGTGACCGGGCGATGTTTTAATTATGCACGTGAAACGCCCGTGTCCGCCGGTAGAGGTGTAATGTATTACACTGCCGAGCGATGCCTAATGAATTACATGTGATTTCTTGAACTAAGTTATGATATAAAAGAAAAATATAAAAAAAAAGAGAGAACAAAGGAAAGTTAAGGATATATGGTCAATTCTAAAAGAGTCATGATTTGGTCTCGGCTCTACTGGGGTCGTTACACCATTTGTAGGGGCGCTTTGACCTGATTCTCGGAGGTGTGGTTGGTAGTTAGGATTGGATATTTGGTGGTTAGTTTTGTGAGATTTTTGTTTTCATAGTTGGATATGTTTTGGTTAGTTTGGTTAGACCGGATTGGTGTAAATAGTGGTGGGTTGATTCTGGTGTGAATTGGGTTAAATTGTGTTTAAATGTTGTTTGTTTTTCAGGTTTTTGGGATCAGAAACTTTTAGCCGTTATATTGTCGGTTTTTGTTAAAAAGTCAATAATGTCGGGTTTGTTTTGCTACATATTTTCGTTATCCATTTTAAGTCGATTTCTCAAACTTTTTACGGGACACGGAGTTTAGAGTGTCGGGAGAGAGTGGTAAAAATTTTGGGAAATTTGGAGAAGTTTGGCTTGGGAAATATTTGAAGAAAAGAGAAGTGGGCTGTTGTGGGGTCGCTGGGGCGTGAGGGGCACGTAGGAAGGGGCGCAGGGCGCGCTGGGCGCCGCTGCAACGATCGAGCAGCGATCGATCGCTGCTCGCGCCCTCTCGGGCACTGTAGCACCCGAGGGGGTGGCGATCGATCGCCTCCATGTAGCGATCGATCGCCACCCGTGAGGAAAAAAATAAAATAAAATAAAAATAAAATTTTAAAGTTTTTCCTATTCCTGAATTATTTCAACCCGACGTATTTTACATGTATTTTTGCACTTTTTTCGATATTTTTCGAGGGTTCGTAAAACCCGAAATCAAGTCGAAAAGTTTAAGAAAACTTATTTAAACGCCGTTTTAACACGGGTTGAGTTAGCAAAGTAGCGCACTGAGCCTGGGCGGGTTCGGGGGCGTACAAAAAAAATGTAGACTTTTCCCTTGCTCAAGCAATGGTCATCAAAATCTTGCTTCCCTTGAAATTCTACTTCTTGGCTCTTGATAGTTAGAGGCCTTTTAAGTGTCAAGAGAAAGGATCCTCTTGAGCATAAGACATTTCCTCATATTCACTTTGTTCTTCATGTAACACCCGAATTTACAGAATTTTTGTATTATATATGTATAATGGAATTTTTTTAATTATATCAAATTAAGTCGGTTTCGTGAAAAGAAAGCGTTATTACAATCCTAATAATTAATATAAATTTTAAGAAAATTTCGAGAATTTTAGGAGTCGTAATGCTAATTTTACGAGAATTACATTTCTCGTAATATAAAGGACGTTGTGGTAAAAATAGTAAACGTGGTCCGATTTGCGAACGGACAGTTTTAATAGAACCCTAGTAATAAGTTGGATTTATTTGCGAAATAAGGAAGTTTGGAGAAACAGAATCGTTAGACAATTAACGAAACAATGAATGAAACAAATAGAAAAATCAAAGGAAGGGCGAAATGGTAATCTGCCAAGTAAAACTTTAATTAAAAACACAAATCCCTCTTCTCCAGAAATACTTCACAATTTTCTTCTCTGTACATTTCTCTCTCTGGTGATTTTTCATCGCCTCTCACGGCGTTCTCCCTTCCAACGACGTTTCCTCTCCGATCAACCTCCGTTCTTTGCGTTTTCTTCTCCACTCCCGACCCTAGGTATGATTCTATAGCTCTAGAAGGTTTACGTTTGATTTTTACGGAGTTTAAACGATTAGAGTTTCGTTTAGGGTTTTGCAAAAATATGATTTAGGGTTTGAAATCGATAGATTTACCGTATTTGTGAATATAATGGACGTGTTGAGCGTTATTGGACGAAGTTAACCTATTTAAGACAAGTGTTAAGGATTTATGAATTTTCGGGTTTTGGAAAAACTCGTTAATGGCGGTTTCGAGGTATCGAGCATTAATTGTTGTTAAAATGCCTCGATTAGTTAAGTTAGATTTTTAGAAATTTCCTTAGTTAAGGATTTGGTAAATTTGGATGTTTAATGTTTAAACTCGTTTTAACGACGATTGTTGTGAAATTGCTTAGGTGAACAATTCTCGTGGACGGAGCTTGAAGTTCAACGCGCACGAGGTAAGTTCTCGTGACTTACTGTGGCCGATTAGCCTACACCATATGTCGGAAATCGTGTTGAGGATACATTGGTGCTTAATTGTTTATGTTGGTCATTGTTTTGTCTAATTGTTTTGGTTGGGTAGTTTAGGTTCGGTTGCTTTATAGGTTAATTGCTGTGACGGTATTTGTAGTGTTTTGATGATATTTGTAGCGTTTTGATGGTATGCTCTTTATGTATGTTTATATTGAACTGTTCATGCATCATGGTTTCAAAACGTCTTGAAAATGAATTTACGTATAGATTTCATGAAAAGAACATGTATGTAAAGGCAAGTAAAGTATAACACTAAACAACCATGACATGGGGTTATCAGGGATGAGGTTCAGACCTGGCGTTCTGTGGTGAGCAGGTTTTCCTCCCTTCAGATGGTGTGGGCTGTCTATTCGCTTGACGTGCCCTATCTATCTGTCGAGCGTTTCCGATATCCATAGACTAACACGTATTGATATATGAAATGACATGGACGGTTTTTATAGGATTGAGCATACATGATCATGCATAGGCATTTACGTAGAATTTACTGAGATTTTTATCTCATAGGTGTCTTTATGGTGTAGGTGACATTGAGCAAGGTGAGGACGAGGTCCCTCCACCTGAGGAATGATGCAGTTGATGAAGGATGGCCCGTGGGAGTGTGCTGGGCAGTCGAGGCGCCTTTTGACCCGCGGGAAAGTAAATGTATGTAAGTATTTTGGGGATACGATAGTTAGATCATAGGAGAAATTGTATAGATTGTACATATTAGGTTGCTTGGGATCTGGTTAGTTGATAGGTTTATATTTTGTGTTTTAAAAACCTGTTTTATAAACTGCTTTGAAAAGTATTTTATCGATGATATACTGGAACTGCTTGATGATTTATATTATAGGGACACGTTCGATTTTTAAATGGATCCACACAGTTCATTTTTGTGAAAAGGTATTTCGTGTTAAATACGTTTTGAGTCGGTTTGAGTGAGATTATAGGAGATGTACGAGTATTGGGCAATTTTATGATGAAAGTGTGAAGTTGTGTGTTAGGTGTATAAGTATGCAGGGAAAAGAAAGAAAGAAGAGGAAAGAAAAAAAAAGAGGAGGCAGAGAACCTGCCGTTCGATCGCCATCGATCGGCAGGATGATCGCCGCTCTCTTGAATTTTTCCAGAGAGCCTGGCGATCAATCACCACTGTGGGGGGCCAACGATTGCCCCCCCCCCCCCCCAATCTTGTATGTTGGCGATCGATTGCCTGATATGGGCGATCGATCGCCCCTATAGATTTTGGGACAAATGTCCCTTCTGCCCCTCAGTGTTTTGGCTGATGATTTAAATGTTTTTAATTGTTTTAAACATTTGTTTTAATTGTTTTATTTCAATTGTTTTAAGTTTTATTAAAGTGGTTTTCAAAATAGTTACGAACGATTTTAACAATTTAGTCAACGAATTAAATTCTGCTTAAAAGTTACGAAGTTTATAAGGATAAAAAAAATTTATACGGGAAAATAAGGGTACAGTATTAGGGTCGCTACAAGTTATGGTATCAGAGCCCCTGGGTTTTAAAAATGGTTCTGTAGACTGCTCGACTGCACAACCACTACGCAGACATCCTTCCTCAACTGTAAGTATGTTTAAAAGTTTTATTTGATTTCGATTTCTTAGAGTTATTTGCTTTTAACCTTTATAAGAGTTATAGAAATATGGTGCGTCGAGGAAATGACCGAGATGATAGAGATGATACGATAAACCACCTTAAGGATTTTATTGCCCAACAGTCCCAACACATGGAGCGACAGGCCCAACAGATGGAGAGACAGTCCCAGCAGTTGGGCACCCTAATAGACCGAGAGGGCATTAGAGCTCGGGAGACAGCGACGTCGGGTAATCGAGGGATCAAGAGATTTCAGAAGCTCCAACTTCCTGTGTTCAACGGACAGTCTACGGATCCCTCTTCAGTCGAGGAGTGGATTCGAACCATGGAAGACATGCTGGCCTACACAAGCATTTGAGGATGGAGAGAAGGTTGCGTTAGTGAGTTACCACTTAGCACTAGATGCCCGATTTTGGTGGGATTCTATTAAGGTAACAACCGATGTGATGATTATGAGTTGGGAGCGTTTCAAAATGATATTTTATGACAAGTACTTCAGCCATACAGTGCGGGAGGCGAAGATGGTAGAGTTCATGCAATTGCGGCAGGTTGGTTCAATTGCCGACTATGTGAGGAGGTTTGAGGCTTTGTCCCGGTTCGCGCCGCAGCAGGTCAGTGTTAATGAGGACAAGGTACGCAGATTTATACAGGGACTTGGTCAAGAAATTCGGAGGAGTCTTACCGTATCAGGGGTGCAGAATGTGTCAGACGATGAGATTGTGGCCAGGGCATTTGAGATTGAGGCTGTTGATCAAAGTTATGCCAAACCGAGAGAGCTAGCTAGAGGTTTTTTTCGAGAGATACAGCCACGGCCTCAGAATTAGAGCTGGCAACCGAAGGGACAGCCACAACAACAGCAGAAGGGTGCAAAAAGGCCCTACGATGGTAAAGGGGATCAAGGCAAAGGGAAACAAGTCGGTTGGATAGGGTTAATGAGGACAAGGTACGCAGGGAAAGGGAAGCAAGTCCAAGGGGCTACTCAGAAGCCTGTTTTTCCTAAGTGTCAGAAGGAACACTACGGCGCTTGTCGATTGGGTACGAACAGTTGCTACAAATGTGGAGAGATCGGCCATTTTGCTCAGAACTGTCTGAGGGCGGCTACTGAACAGAGAAGAGTGACCCCGAGGATATTTGCCTTTATTGAGCCTGGTGATGTTGACGACGAGGCTCAGCCCTCAGTGATAGCAGGTACTATTTTGATTATGGACGTAGTAGTATTTTCTTTGATAGACACGGGGGCTACGCACTCTTTTGTTTCCACTGCTTGTGTGTCTAGACTGAAGCTTGTGCCTGAGTTAGCTGAATGCAAGTATAGTGTGATGCTACCTTCAGGAGAGCGTATGTAGTCAGGTTATGTTGTCCAAGGCAATATTGTCTCGATTGGGAACAGTACCCTCTATGCTCGCCTGATTGTTATGGGCATAGAGATCTATGATCTTATTTTAGGGATGGACTGGCTTTCACAGTATTTCGCCACCATCGATTGTCGATCCAGAATTGTGACCTTTCGACCCCCGGGTAAAGCTGAGTTTTCTTATCAGGCGATGAACAGATGGAGTGGATAGCCTATTTCTTATTCCATGAAGGTCAAAGAGATTGAATTCATCATCGATGTATATCCGAGTTCCGCGCCAGTGTCTAAGAATCCATACAGATTGGCGCCTGCTGAATTGAGAGTTGAAAACTCAGCTTGAAGAGTTGCTGGATAAGGGTTTCATTTGACCCAATTTTTCACCCTGCGGTGCGGCCTTTCTATTTGTCAAGAAGAAAGACGGGACCCTCAAAATGTGTGTGGATTACAGAGATCTAAATAAGCTTATAGTGAAGAATAAGTATCCACTGCCCCAGATAGATGATTTGTTTGATCAGCTACAAGGTGCTTGAGTGTTTTCCAGGATTGACCTATGCTCGGGTTACTATCAGTTGAAGGTCCAGAAGAAAGATGTTCAGAAAACGGCGTTCCGAACGAGGTACGGGCATTATGAGTTCCTTGTTATGTCTTTTGGATTTACGAATGCCCCTGCAGCGTTTATGGATTTGATGAACCGCATCTTCAAGGATTATCTAGACAAGTTCGTTGTAGTTTTTATCGACGACATTTTGATTTATTCTAAGACGAAGGAGGAGCATGAAGAGCAGATATAGATTGTTCTAGGAATTTTGCAACGACACCAGCTATATCCGAAGTTCTCCAAATGTGAGTTTTTGGCTGGAGATTGAATTCATCATCGATGTATATCCGAGCGCTGCGCCAGTGTCTAAGAATCCATACAGATTGGCGCCTGCTGAATTGAGAGAGTTGAAAACTTAGCTTGAGCAGTTGCTAGATAAGGGTTTCATTCGACCCAATTTTTCACCCTGGGGTGCGGCCGTTCTATTTGTCAAGAAGAAAGACGGGACCCTCAGAATGTGTGTGGATTACAAAGAGCTGAATAAGCTTACAGTGAAGAATAAGTATCCACTGCCCCGGATAGATGATTTGTTTGATAAGCTACAAGGTGCTCGAGTGTTTTCCAGGATTGACCTACGCTCGGATTACTATCAGTTGAAGGTCCGGAAGGAAGATGTTCAGAAAACGGCGTTCCGAACGAGGTATGGGCATTATGAGTTCCTTGTTATGTCTTTTGGACTTACGAATGCCCCTGCAGTGTTTATGGATTTGATGAACCGCGTCTTCAAGGATTATCTAGACAAGTTCGTTGTAGTTTTTATCGACGACATTTTGATTTATTCTAAGACGAAGGAGGAGCATGAAGAGTTATGGATTGTTCTAGGAATTTTGCAACGACACCAGCTATATCTGAAGTTCTCCAAATGTAAGTTTTGGCTGGATAGGGTCAGTTTTCTTGGCCATATTATATCAAAAGAAGGGGTTTCTGTAGATTCGAGCAAAATTCAGGTGGTCAGAGATTAGCCACAGCCTAAGAATGTGCGAGAGGTACGTGGATTTCTTGGGTTGGCTGGATATTACTGGAAGTTTATAGAGGTATTTTGAAGATTGCAGTTCCTCTTTCATGCTTGACTCGGAAGAACGAGAAGTTTATATGGTCGGCTGCTTGTGACAACAGTTTTATGGAATTAAAGTAGAGATTGACCGCAGCTCCAGTGTTGACATTGCTTGTTGAAGGCGATAAGTTCATCATATATTGTGATGCATCTGGAGTTGGGCTTGGATACGTACTTATGCAGGAAGGGAGGGTTATCGCGTATGCTTCTCGGCAGTTGAAGCCGTATGAGCAGAACTATCCTACGCATGACCTGGAATTAGCGGCCGTGGTCTTTGCACTAAATATATGGAGGCATTACTTATATGGGCAGCAGTGCGAGATATTTTCCGACCACAAAAGCCTGAAGTATTTGTTTACGCAGAAGGAACTAAATATGCGAAAGAGAAGGTGGCTAGAGTTCGTCAAAGACTATGAGTTTGAGATTAAGTACCATCCAGGAAAGGCGAACAAGGTCGCTGATGCTTTGAGCCGAATGCCTACTGCGAGTCAGCCTTCACTTGCAGTGATGTCGGTTACGTTGAGGTCTGAGATTGAGAAGTTTGATGTGGAGATTGTGGCAGAGTTGTCCAGTATGCTCACCAACATTTCTCTTAGGACGACTATTCTGGAGATGATACGTGAAGCTCAACAGAAAGATATGGAGTGTGAGGAGCTTTGATTGAGCATGACGTCTGGAGACTTGTCTGATTTTAACTTGTCAGATGACGGTATTCTGAAGTTCAGGCATAGGTGGTACGTGCCTAACGATGAGGAGCTAAAGAGGGAGATTTTGGCCGAAGCACATTCTTCAGCATACTCTGTGCATCCAGGAAGCACTAAAATGTACAGAGATTTAAAGCAACACTTCTGGTGGCCGAACATGAAGAGAGAGGTCGCCAAGTACGTTGAAACTTGTTTAGTTTGTCAATAGGTAAAGGTAGAACACCAGAGGCCGGCCGGAACATTACAACCACTGCCGATTCCGGAGTGGAAATGGGAACAGATCTCCATGGATTTTATTGTGGGGCTCCCGAGGATGACGAAAGGACATGACGGCATCTGGGTGATCGTGGACCGATTGACAAAATCGACTCACTTCTTAGCTGTGAAGATGATATCTTCTATGGATCAGCTCCCCGAGCTTTATGTGCAAGAGGTTGTTAGATTGCACGGTGTACCAGTTTCGATTGTCTCATATCGAGATCCGAGGTTTACATCGAAGTTCTAGAAGAGTCTGCACAAAGCTATGGGGACTCAGCTAAATTTCAGCACGACATTTCATCCTCAGACTGATGGTCAGACAGAGAGGACGAATCAGATTTTGAAGGATATGCTCAGAGCTTGTGTGTTAGAATTTCAGGGATCGTGGAGCAGGTATTTGCCACTGATCGAGTTCTCTTTTAACAACAGCTTCTAGGCTACCATTGGTATGGCTCCGTATGAAGCTTTGTATGGTCGTCAGTGTAGATCTCCACTATATTGGGATTAGGTTGGTGAAGCCAGTATTGTTGGTCCAGAGATTTTACAACAAACAGCGGAGAAGATTGCCATTATCCGACAGCGTATAGAGATAGCTCAGAGTCGACAGAAGAGCTATGCTGACACAAGACGGAGGGAACTGGAATTCGAAGAAGGCGATGAGGTTTATTTGAAGATTTCTTCGTTCAAGGGGGTTATGAGATTCAGAAGAAAGGGTAAGCTAAATCCTCGATATATGGGGCCCTTCGCTATTTTGAAGAAGATCGGGAAGATGGCGTATCGACTACAGCTTCCAGCTTCAATGGAAGGCATCCACAATGTATTTAACGTGTCTATGCTTCGGATACATCCTACCTTGACTTGTGTAGAGAAGCCCGTACGTATTTTGGAGTCTTATATCAAAGTATTGCGTAACAAGGAGATACCGCTAGTCAAAGTCTTATGGCGGAACCACGAGGTGGAAGAAGCTACTTGGGAGCGATAGTAGGATATGATGGCTAAGTATCCTGAGTTGTTTGTATGATCAAATTTTGAGGATAAAATTTAAATAAGGTGGATGGAATATAACACCCGAATTTACGAGATTTTTGTATTATATATGTATAATGGCATTTTTGTAATTATGTCAAATTAAGTCGGTTTCGTGAAAAGAAAGCGTTATTACGATCCTAATAATTAATATAGATTTTAAGAAAATTTCAGGAATTATAGGAGTCGTAACGCTAATTTTACGAGAATTATGTTTCTCGTAATATAAAGGACGTTGTCGTAAAAATAATAAATGTGGTCTGATTTTCGAACGGACAGTTTTAATAGAACCCTAGTAATAAGGTGGATTTATTGGCGAAATAAGGAAGTTTGGAGAAACAGAATCGTTAGACAATTAACGAAACAAATAGAAAAATCAAAGGAAGGGCAAAATGGTAATTTGCCAAGTAAAACTTCAATTAAAAACACAAATCCCTCTTCTCCATAAACACTTCACAATTTTCTTCTCTGCACATTTCTCTCCCTGGCGATTTTTCATCGCCTCTCACAGCGTTCTCCCTTCCAACGGCGTTTCCTCCCCGATCAACCTCCGTTCTTCACGTTTTCTTCTCCAATCCCGACCCTAGGTATGATTCTATAGCTCTAGAAGGTTTACGTTCGATTTTTACGGAGTTTAAACTATTAGGGTTTCGTTTAGGGTATTGCGAAAAATGTGATTTAGGGTTTGAAATAGATAGATTTGTCGTATTTGTGAATATAATGAACGTGTTGAGCGTTATTGGACGAAGTTAACCTATTTAAGACAAATGTTAGGGATTTATGAATTTTCGGGTTTTGGAAAAACTCGTTAATGGCAGTTTCGAGGTATCGAGCGTTAATTGTTGTTAAAATGTCTCGATTAGTTAAGTAAGAATTTTAGAAATTTCCTTAGTTAAGGATTTCGGTAAATTTGGATGTGTAATGTTTAAACGCGTTTTAACGACGATTGTTGTGAAATTGCTTAGGTGAACAACGCTCGTGGACGGAGCTTGAAGTTCAACGCGCACAAGGTAAGTTCTCGTAACTTACTGTGGCCGATTGGCCTACACCATATGTCGAAAATCGTGTTGAGGATACGTTGGTGCTTAATTGTTTATGTTGGTCATTGTTTTGTCTAATTGTTTTGGTTGGGTAGTTTAGGTTCAGTTGCTTTATAGGTTGATTGCTGTGACGGTATTTTAGTGTTTTGATGGTATTTATAGCGTTTTGATGGTATGCTCTTTATGTATGTTTATATTGAACTATTCATGCATCATGGTTTCAAAACGTCATGAAAATGAATTTACGCATAGATTTCATGAAAAGAACATGCATGTAAAGGCAAGTAAACTATCACAGTAAACAACCATGACATGGAGTTATCGAGGATGAGGTTCAGACCTGGCGTTCTATGGTGAGCGGGTTTTCCTCCCTTTAGATGGTGTGGACTGTCTATTCGCTTGACGTGCCTTATCTATCTGTCGAGCATTTACGATAACCATAGACTGACACGTACTGATATATGAATTTTTTTTTTTTTTTTTTTTTTTTTTTTTTTTTTTTTTTTTTTTTTTTTTTTTTTTTTTTTTTTTTTTTTTTTTTTTTTTTTTTTTTTTTTTTTTTTTTTTTTTTTTTTTTTTTTTTTTTTTTTTTTTTTTTTTTTTTTTTTTTTTTTTTTTTTTTTTTTTTTTTTTTTTTTTTTTTTTTTTTTTTTTTTTTTTTTTTTTTTTTTTTTTTTTTTTTTTTTTTTTTTTTTTTTTTTTTTTTTTTTTTTTTTTTTTTTTTTTTTTTTTTTTTTTTTTTTTTTTTTTTTTTTTTTTTTTTTTTTTTTTTTTTTTTTTTTTTTTTTTTTTTTTTTTTTTTTTTTTTTTTTTTTTTTTTTTTTTTTTTTTTTTTTTTTTTTTTTTTTTTTTTTTTTTTTTTTTTTTTTTTTTTTTTTTTTTTTTTTTTTTTTTTTTTTTTTTTTTTTTTTTTTTTTTTTTTTTTTTTTTTTTTTTTTTTTTTTTTTTTTTTTTTTTTTTTTTTTTTTTTTTTTTTTTTTTTTTTTTTTTTTTTTTTTTTTTTTTTTTTTTTTTTTTTTTTTTTTTTTTTTTTTTTTTTTTTTTTTTTTTTTTTTTTTTTTTTTTTTTTTTTTTTTTTTTTTTTTTTTTTTTTTTTTTTTTTTTTTTTTTTTTTTTTTTTTTTTTTTTTTTTTTTTTTTTTTTTTTTTTTTTTTTTTTTTTTTTTTTTTTTTTTTTTTTTTTTTTTTTTTTTTTTTTTTTTTTTTTTTTTTTTTTTTTTTTTTTTTTTTTTTTTTTTTTTTTTTTTTTTTTTTTTTTTTTTTTTTTTTTTTTTTTTTTTTTTTTTTTTTTTTTTTTTTTTTTTTTTTTTTTTTTTTTTTTTTTTTTTTTTTTTTTTTTTTTTTTTTTTTTTTTTTTTTTTTTTTTTTTTTTTTTTTTTTTTTTTTTTTTTTTTTTTTTTTTTTTTTTTTTTTTTTTTTTTTTTTTTTTTTTTTTTTTTTTTTTTTTTTTTTTTTTTTTTTTTTTTTTTGACCTGTGTGGGAAGTAAATGTATGTAACTATTTTTGGGATACGATAGTTAGATTGTAGGAGAAATTGTATAGATTGTACATATTAGGATGCTTGGGATCTGGTTAGTTGATAGATTTATTTTATGTTTTGAAAACCTATTTTATAAATTGTTTTGAAAAGTATTTTATCGATGATTTACTGGAACTGCTGGATGATTTATATTATAGGGACACATTTGATTTTTAAATGGATCAATGCAGTTCGTTTTCGTGAAAAGGTATTTCGTGTTAAATACGTTTTGAGTCGGTTTGAGTGTTATAGGAGATGTATGAGTATTGGGCAATTTTATGATGAAAGTGTGAAGTTGTGTGTTAGGTGTATAAGTATGCAGGGAAAAGAAAGAAAGAAGAGGAAAGAAAAAAAAGAGGAGGCAGAGAACCTGCCGTTCGATCGCCATCGATCGGCAGGATGATCGCCGCACTCTGGAATTTTTCCAAAGAGCCTGGCGATCAATCGCCCCCCCCCCCTACATCTTGTATGTTGGCGATCGATCGCATGATATGGGCGATCGATCGCCCCTATAGATTTTGTGACAAATGTCCCTTCTGTCCCTCAGTGTTTTGGCCGATGATTTAAATGTTTTTAATTGTTTTAAACATTTGTTTTAATTGTTTTAAGTTTTATTAAAGTGGTTTTCAAAATAGTTACGAACGATTTTAACAATTTAGTCCACGAATTAAATTCCGCTCAAAAGTTACGAAGTTTCATAAAAAAAAAAAAAAAAAAAAAAAAAAAAAAAAAAAAAAAAAAAAAAAAAAAAAAAAAAAAAAAAAAAAAAAAAAAAAAAAAAAAAAAAAAAAAAAAAAAAAAAAAAAAAAAAAAAAAAAAAAAAAAAAAAAAAAAAAAAAAAAAAAAAAAAAAAAAAAAAAAAAAAAAAAAAAAAAAAAAAAAAAAAAAAAAAAAAAAAAAAAAAAAAAAAAAAAAAAAAAAAAAAAAAAAAAAAAAAAAAAAAAAAAAAAAAAAAAAAAAAAAAAAAAAAAAAAAAAAAAAAAAAAAAAAAAAAAAAAAAAAAAAAAAAAAAAAAAAAAAAAAAAAAAAAAAAAAAAAAAAAAAAAAAAAAAAAAAAAAAAAAAAAAAAAAAAAAAAAAAAAAAAAAAAAAAAAAAAAAAAAAAAAAAAAAAAAAAAAAAAAAAAAAAAAAAAAAAAAAAAAAAAAAAAAAAAAAAAAAAAAAAAAAAAAAAAAAAAAAAAAAAAAAAAAAAAAAAAAAAAATTTATACAGAAAAATAAGGGTACAGTATTAGGGTCGCTACACTTCATTAGTAGTTGCGCCTAAGAATGTGTTGTCACCCTCTATAATGTCCTCTTCGGCAACTTGTATGATTGAGCAAATTGTCTCAATCGATTTAGGCTCCAATTCGAGTAATGGTCCTTCATGAGTAAAGATAATCTTTTCAACCAATTGTTCTTCATTGGTTGCTGCCAATAGATGTCTTTACTTTCCACTTCTTGATAAGTCCTTCGAAATGCTCAAAAACAACAAAATTTTCATTGAAGTTGATTGAGATAGGCAATTCTCCAAAACTGGCCTTGTTCTCCTCAACTAAATTGGACTCTTAAAAAAAATGGCTTCTCATGAAAAAGAATGATCTCCTCTTTCATTTCTCCATTTTCATATATGAGTTCTTCAAGAAACTTAACTTGAGCTTGAGCTTGCAAAGATGGAATGTCCAATATATTTGGTGTGTTTGACAAATTTCTGAGAACCATGTCCTTGCTTGTGTTGACTTGCTACAAATTTCTTTCTCATCAGGCTTTTCATCATCTTTCAAGTACTAATTTCACCTTCATCATTTTGTCTTCTTTTGCTAAAAGATTATCCCACAAAAAACTAGCATAATTGGTAAACTTTGTAGAAGCTAATTTGATTTTCCCCTTGTCCGAATAATCATCATATTCAAAATATGCCTAAACCATTTCCAACCAATGGAAATATTCATCACTCTCATTAGAGGCTTTAAAAATAAGGATATATATCTTCTCATGCTAATTCCTTGACTCTACCTCTTTTTCTTGAAAAATGGACAACATATTCCTAAGCCTATTAATTTTTCCTTTCACACTAGAATCTCTTTCATTCAAAAATTGTGGTACGGATGCTTGGCTATTTGTCTCTCAATTTTGGCCACTATTGATTACTCTTCTTGCCATCATCATAGAGGGAAAATATGTAACGACCCCAGTAGGGTCAAGGCATAATTGATAAACTTTCTTAAATCAATTTTTTTTTTTTTTTTTTTTTTTTTTTTTTTTTTTTTTTTTTTTTTTTTTTTTTTTTTTTTTTTTTTTTTTTTTTTTTTTTTTTTTTTTTTTTTTTTTTTTTTTTTTTTTTTTTTTTTTTTTTTTTTTTTTTTTTTTTTTTTTTTTTTTTTTTTTTTTTTTTTTTTTTTTTTTTTTTTTTTTTTTTTTTTTTTTTTTTTTTTTTTTTTTTTTTTTTTTTTTTTTTTTTTTTTTTTTTTTTTTTTTTTTTTTTTTTTTTTTTTTTTTTTTTTTTTTTTTTTTTTTTTTTTTTTTTTTTTTTTTTTTTTTTTTTTTTTTTTTTTTTTTTTTTTTTTTTTTTTTTTTTTTTTTTTTTTTTTTTTTTTTTTTTTTTTTTTTTTTTTTTTTTTTTTTTTTTTTTTTTTTTTTTTTTTTTTTTTTTTTTTTTTTTTTTTTTTTTTTTTTTTTTTTTTTTTTTTTTTTTTTTTTTTTTTTTTTTTTTTTTTTTTTTTTTTTTTTTTTTCTCTATCTGTACAATAGTTAGATATATATATATAAACTATATTAATATCTATATAACCTTTAATTTATTTTTTGACAGAACTATCGGGATAACGCTATAACTGACAAAGCTCGATCCTTCAAAACTTGCCTTCGTCTTAAATTTTGCGAATTCCTCATCAACAGAACGAACGACTAACCCAGACATTGGTTTGTAACATAATCGGCAATAGAAAATGCCCTTAGAACACTCGACCTCATTATTCTTGAGCTGCTTGAAATCGTAGGCATCTGCCGGTTGCTAGACAACAAGCAGCTCTACTCACATCATCCGATGCATAAAACACCCGACCTCTACCGATCACTAAATGACAACACATAAAACTCACTTATGCCGATCGCTAAACGACAAGAGCAGGGCTCGCTTCTGTCGGTAGTGAAAATCTACATCATCCGGTTATCATGTGCATCTCACATGAGTACTTAACATCGCCAGTAAGAGACATCATCCGGTGAACAACAATCGTTCATCATCCACCGATGACGTCAGCCGGATGATGCCCTTATCCGTCAGAGACATCTTCCGGTAGGCATGTGCAAAACACGTGACTCACTTACCTCATCCGATAAGAGACATCATCCGGTGAACAACAAACGTTCACCATCCACCGGTGACGTCAGCCGGATGATTCATTCATCCAGCTTCTATCACACAGCTCCTGCCGATGACGTTAGCCGGATGATTCATTCATCCAGCTTCTATCACACAGCTCCTGCCGATGACGTTTCACCCAACTTCTATCATTCAGCAGTAAAACACAATAATCATCAAGCTACTTCAATCAATAGGAAATACCTCGACTCACAACACACATTTCAACTTGATGAACATAAACCTTAAACGAATAAAAATCATAGACTTGTTCAGGATACGTAAGCGGAAGACTCATAAAAACAGGATGTCCCGGGTTCCTACAATTATCCTCAAACTCAGAAGTTGAACTAGACAATTTCAAGTTCAAATTAAAAACATGATCTTATCCTACTTAGACATCAGTTTTCTCATAAATCTTACTGACATAAAATGAGCATAACCACGGGTCATAATCGCCATCCAGCCACAAGATTGCTCCCTGAACACCTTCCAGCAACCAAACTTAGACATCTTCATTAAATTTGGAATCCTCACCTGATATTTCATCACCTACATCATAAGGTTTAAACTATAAGCCTAATGCTTAGTAAGGATTGCAATACTAACATGTATACGTGAATGCATAGTTGCGAGAAAACCATGTTCATGTTCGTTTCATGCTCTTTTCTTGTTCTTGTTCGTGTTCTTATTCATCACTTTCATCATATGGATTAAGGGAGGATTTGTGCCGTAAAGGGGGGATGACAGTGCAAGTGTACATAGTCCCTTTCGGGCCGTATTCATGGTCCTTCTCTTTGGATAGTGACATACGTCAAACCACCCCCAACCCTCACTTAATCCGGTTGCATAAGTTTCATATTCATTCTTATATCTTGTTCATGGGAAAAACGTGCTCATAAATCATTTTCATATTCTTGAGGAGTAAATCATGATGCATAAATAAATGTTCTTAAATCATCAGACTATGGAAAATATCATACTAGACAGTTGACTTCATAGACTCTATCAGAACATCATATAACAGTAGTTCTCAAACATCCGTAAATCATCCAAGTACAACCATCTTACTAACTTAAAACAAACATCAAACACATAACTAATTTAGTACCCTTAAGATGTAGGGCCCTAATGGCCGGAAATCTTAATACATTCACTTACCTGGCTTCCTTAGAAAATTCGTGCTCCTTTTCTACAGACTTCTTCACCTAAAACATTTACATCGCAGTAGTTAAAACAAAATCCTAAAAGTCCTAATCACAAGTCATCCTAGGATCTAGTAGTTAAAGTCATTCCCGAATCCCTTAGTCTAGTTCTCTGTGTGCAGTCTGAAATCCAAAAACCGAAACAGCTAGGTTCAACTAACGATTAATCAGGGTACGGTTATATTAAATATCCAGAATCGATTCGGAAATGACATTACTAAATCCAGATTATAAATGTTACTATTGTTACTCGGCCATTGGAGAAACCAAACTCCAACACTAAGCTGAAAAACAGAGCTTAACAACTAACTGACAACTACATTGTCTAACCCATACCTCGAGCGTAGAGTATCCAAGAAATAGCAAGGGAACCGATCGTCGAAGGGAGGATTATTTGCAGGCAGAGAGCGAGAGCTCGGGAGAGACAATCGCTGAAAGGAGAAAGTGTCGGCTACAGTGGCGTTGGTGAGGTTTAAAAATTTTCCATTTCCTTTATATAACGATCACAACCCACCCTTATTACAATTTTGCCACTCAACCTAGTTTCACACAATTTGGAGCAAATCTTGGTATTAAATTTAAATCAAAAGGTCCAATAATAATGGTGACAGTTAAATCAGTTAAAAAATCACCTGGTCGAAATTGTCGGGTGTTACAAAATAACACAAATAAATGAGGATAAATTGGAAGTAAGGCTCTGCTACCAAATGACGTACCACCAAGATGATAAGTTTGAAAAGTTGTCTCAGACTTAGGGGTTTCTTGGTAGAAAATGGAGGCTGTATTTGGAAAGCTATTACACTGTCAAACACGTCGTCTGGACTGACTCTTCCTCTCTATGTTTAAATTATAAATAAAGAAAACTAAATAGGTTAATAGCCCCCCCGGTTGGTGAACTTGTGTAACACCCAGAATTTTTCCAAAACGTCTGTAACCCTAGTCTAGGTCAAGTATGAGAGATTGAAGTCATTGAAGGGTGATGATATGCATAGAAGAGTGAAGGAAGTGAATTGTCAAAGTAAAGAATTGAAATTTCAAAACCAAATAGGTTGAAAAGTCAAAAAGACTTAACAACAAATAGAAATGAGTTAGAAAAATTTAATGGAGACTTGAACTTAAGAAGGCAGCCACGTTGGGATGGCATGAGAGAAAAGGAGGGTTGAATGGTAATTTTAAAAGGAATTATGAATAAAATAAAAGAAAGGAAAAAGTCAAAGTAAATAACCAATCACATTGCAACTAAATAAATGAATGAAAAGTGGGAATTTAAAGGTTCATTCACGTTGGAAAATTCAAGAGAAGAAAAGGAGATAGAATAGTTGAAAAGTCAAAAAGTAAGTAAAGGATGTTGAAAATTCAAAGGCAATTTTGACCAATAGAAAGAGAAGAACAATTTTGAGCAAAAAGTTTGTGATTGGTGGGGCATTCGAGTGATGTCACGTTGGAAATTAAGGGTGAAAGAGGAGGGTTATTTTGAAATTTAAGAAGAAATTGTGGCAAAAACAAAAAGTAGAAGAAATATTAAGTTAAAAAGACAAAATTGTAAAATTGATTCATCTTCTCCCCTTTCTCCCACGCCATTTCCAGCCACCATTAGAGCCCTTCCTCCTCTCCTTTGATTCAAGTTTTCAAGGTGATTTGAGGTAAAAATAAGTGGGTTTTGGTTTGTATATTATTAGGTGAAGTTTGTGTGTGTTTTTGAAGTGTTTTGAGAGGTGTTGATTAGGGTTTGGAAACCCTAATTCATGAATTCCGAAAATTGAGTTTAAGGGTTTCTTTTCTTTCCAAATTTGATGTTTTAATTGTTGAATGGATTGGTTTAGGTAGATTTGAGGATTAGATTGGAGTTAGGAAGCGAATTTCACAAAAAAATCAGTTTTTCACAATATGTGGCCGATTCTGTCTTGGGAATTTTCGGTTTGGCTAAGTGTGTTGTTTGGTTAATTTGAGTGTTTCAATAGATAGTAGACATGTAGAGGTTTCCGAATTGGGGTGGCACGTCGAAATCCGTTAAAAAACGAGAAAGTTATGGGCGTTTGAAATTGGACGGTAAAATTGCATGAAAATCGGGTTTGAGTGTTTAGGTTGAAATATTTGTGTTAGTTTGAGTTAAAAAAAAAAAAAAAAAAAAAAAAAAAAAAAAAAAAAAAAAAAAAAAAAAAAAAAAAAAAAAAAAAAAAAAAAAAAAAAAAAAAAAAAAAAAAAAAAAAAAAAAAAAAAAAAAAAAAAAAAAAAAAAAAAAAAAAAAAAAAAAAAAAAAAAAAAAAAAAAAAAAAAAAAAAAAAAAAAAAAAAAAAAAAAAAAAAAAAAAAAAAAAAAAAAAAAAAAAAAAAAAAAAAAAAAAAAAAAAAAAAAAAAAAAAAAAAAAAAAAAAAAAAAAAAAAAAAAAAAAAAAAAAAAAAAAAAAAAAAAAAAAAAAAAAAAAAAAAAAAAAAAAAAAAAAAAAAAAAAAAAAAAAAAAAAAAAAAAAAAAAAAAAAAAAAAAAAAAAAAAAAAAAAAAAAAAAAAAAAAAAAAAAAAAAAAAAAAAAAAAAAAAAAAAAAAAAAAAAAAAAAAAAAAAAAAAAAAAAAAAAAAAAAAAAAAAAAAAAAAAAAAAAAAAAAAAAAAAAAAAAAAAAAAAAAAAAAAAAAAAAAAAAAAAAAAAAAAAAAAAAAAAAAAAAAAAAAAAAAAAAAAAAAAAAAAAAAAAAAAAAAAAAAAAAAAAAAAAAAAAAAAAAAAAAAAAAAAAAAAAAAAAAAAAAAAAAAAAAAAAAAAAAAAAAAAAAAAAAAAAAAAAAAAAAAAAAAAAAAAAAAAAAAAAAAAAAAAAAAAAAAAAAAAAAAAAAAAAAAAAAAAAAAAAAAAAAAAAAAAAAAAAAAAAAAAAAAAAAAAAAAAAAAAAAAAAAAAAAAAAAAAAAAAAAAAAAAAAAAAAAAAAAAAAAAAAAAAAAAAAAAAAAAAAAAAAAAAAAAAAAAAAAAAAAAAAAAAAAAAAAAAAAAAAAAAAAAAAAAAAAAAAAAAAAAAAAAAAAAAAAAAAAAAAAAAAAAAAAAAAAAAAAAAAAAAAAAAAAAAAAAAAAAAAAAAAAAAAAAAAAAAAAAAAAAAAAAAAAAAAAAAAAAAAAAAAAAAAAAGGTGGGATTTAATGTTGATTCACGTTGAATGAAAGAAGAAAAGACAAGTGGTGGTAGTTTTATAAATTTAGAAAGTTTGAGTGGGCAAAATCAAAAAGTAAAAAAAATAGTTAGGTTAAAAAGGTGAAATGGTAATGTTTAATCATCTTCTCCCTCTTTCTTTCTCTCCCACGATCCAGCCAGCCCTCAAAGCTCTCCCTCCTTCTTTCCATAGATCTTTCAAGGATTTCAAGGTAATAACACATGGGTTTTGATTTTTATACTTTGAGGTGAAGTTTATTGAAGGTTTTAGTGAGTTTTAAGTGTTTTTTGTGAGGGCTTGGAAACCCTAATTGGTGAAGTCCGAAAATTGAGTTTTAAATGTTAGATTTCTTCCTTATGTTGATGATTTGGTTGTTGAATGACTTGGTTAAGTAGATTTTAGGGTTAGATTGAAGATTGGTGAAGTGTTCCACAAAAAAAAATGGTTGAAGAACACCTATATACCCGATTCTGTTTGATGGATTTTCGAGTTGGTCAATTACTTTGTTTGGTTACTTTGAGTGAGTCAATGGATAGTAGACGTGTAGAGGTTTCCGAGTTGGGGTGGCACGTCGAAATCCGTTGAAAAACGAGTGAGTTATGACCGTTTAAAGTTTGACGGTCAATTTTGGGTGAAAATCGGGTTTATGTATTAAGTGTGAGATTATTTGTGTGTTGGTTAGTTTTAGGTTAAAAAGTTAGGGTTAGTTTAAGCTAGTTGAATTTTAGAATTTCTTAGTTTGTTACTAAGTAAACTTTTCCTTAATGGTTAGGTAATTGACGTGTACTTTGGTTGGACGAAGTGACAGCACGTTTTGAAGCAGCCAGGTAAGTAGTGGAGTGCGTGTTTGTTGCCTTCGGGCCTACACCATAGAACGGTAGGGATTGTTTGATTGTTGCTATGTTTTGCTTTGTGTCATGCATCGTGTGTCACGCATCATGGTTTTCTAAACTACGAAATTACGTGTTTTGCATCCTTGAGCGGTAAGAATGAAATGAAAGATAAGAAAAGATTTGCAACGTGGTCGTGAGTATGAATTCCTCAACCTATTCGTGCTTGAAGTGCACAATGAGGTTCGTGCTTGAAGTGCACTCGTGCTTGAAGTGCACTCGTGCTTGAAGTGCACTCGTGCTTGAAGTGCACTCGTGCTTGAAGTGCACAATGAGGTTCGTGCTTGAAGTGCACTCGTGCTTGAAGTGCACTCGTGCTTGAAGTGCACAATGAGGTTCGTGCTTGAAGTGCACAATGAGGTTCGTGCTTGAAGTGCACAATGAGGTTCGTGCTTGAAGTGCACAATGAGGTTCGTGCTTGAAGTGCACTCGTGCTTGAAGTGCACAATGAGGTTCGTGCTTGAAGTGCACAATGAGGTTCGTGCTTGAAGTGCACAATGAGGTTCGTGCTTGAAGTGCACTCGTGCTTGAAGTGCACAATGAGGTTCGTGCTTGAAGTGCACAATGAGGTTCGTGCTTGAAGTGCACAATGAGGTTCGTGCTTGAAGTGCACAATGAGGTTCGTGCTTGAAGTGCACAATGAGGTTCGTGCTTGAAGTGCACTCGTGCTTGAAGTGCACTCGTGCTTGAAGTGCACAATGAGGTTCGTGCTTGAAGTGCACAATGAGGTTCGTGCTTGAAGTGCACTCGTGCTTGAAGTGCACAATGAGGTTCGTGCTTGAAGTGCACAATGAGGTTCGTGCTTGAAGTGCACAATGAGGTTCGTGCTTGAAGTGCACGTTCGTGCTTGAAGTGCACGTCGTGCTTGAAGTGCGCGATGAGGATTCTACGATCGATTGGAGGAGATTCGGTTGGCCGTCTTGGACTGTGTTGGGGACGTGTGCCTCGGTCTAGCTCCGTGGGTCAAGGCGTGGCCGTCCTGGACTGTGTGGGGGCGTGTGCCTACTTGATTCACCTGGAAGTGAAAGATAAATGCAATTGAAACGAAAAGAAAACAACAGAGTGTGCAGAGACTGCATGTTAGAGTTGAGTCAAACATTTAGTGTGTGTTGTCCATTATTTCCATACTTGCTAAGCGTTAGGCTTACCTTTTGTGTGTTCTGTGGTGTAGGTGACGATTTGTATACAGGTGAGGTAGACGAGACTATCGAGGATTAGGCTGCAGTCGGAGGAGTACGGAGTCCGCCGGTGCAGGCTATTGTCGGGGCGTTTTGACCACTGGATGTCTCGGGTAGTGGGAGGTGAATGTTTGACATGGATAGTTTAATTTGTAAGTATTTTGGTATGGATTGTTGGTGTGTGGAAATGTTGTTTTGTGGGAGTTAGAAAACTTTATTAAGTTGTGGTAAATTGGGTTCGTAAATATTTTCGTATGTATGTTACCGGGTTTACGAGTTGATTTGGAGATGGATAGTGAGTATAAAGTATAGTTGTTCGTGATGGAAGCTGTGTGTTTTCCGGGATTTATTTCAGGTTTTGGGTATTTAAAGTTTTAGGCGCTATATTGCCCGTTTTGATTTTAAAGTAACTAACGTCAGGTTATGTTTGTGATTTTTGTATTTATTCGTTTTAAGTCGGTTTTCCGAGATTTTTACGGGACTCGAAGATTTAGGTGTCGGGAAGGTATGTTTAAATTTTCAGAATTTTTGGAGGCGTCGGGAGTGGAGAAAAGTGTAGAAATGTGAAGGAAAGTCGAGAGAGTCGGAAAAAGGGTATTTTTGGTCATTTTGGGGCCGAAAACCCGAGGGGGTGGCTTTTTTTTTTTTTTTTTTTTTTTTTTTTTTTTTTTTTTTTTTTTTTTTTTTTTTTTTTTTTTTTTTTTTTTTTTTTTTTTTTTTTTTTTTTTTTTTTTTTTTTTTTTTTTTTTTTTTTTTTTTTTTTTTTTTTTTTTTTTTTTTTTTTTTTTTTTTTTTTTTTTTTTTTTTTTTTTTTTTTTTTTTTTTTTTTTTTTTTTTTTTTTTTTTTTTTTTTTTTTTTTTTTTTTTTTTTTTTTTTTTTTTTTTTTTTTTTTTTTTTTTTTTTTTTTTTTTTTTTTTTTTTTTTTTTTTTTTTTTTTTTTTTTTTTTTTTTTTTTTTTTTTTTTTTTTTTTTTTTTTTTTTTTTTTTTTTTTTTTTTTTTTTTTTTTTTTTTTTTTTTTTTTTTTTTTTTTTTTTTTTTTTTTTTTTTTTTTTTTTTTTTTTTTTTTTTTTTTTTTTTTTTTTTTTTTTTTTTTTTTTTTTTTTTTTTTTTTTTTTTTTTTTTTTTTTTTTTTTTTTTTTTTTTTTTTTTTTTTTTTTTTTTTTTTTTTTTTTTTTTTTTTTTTTTTTTTTTTTTTTTTTTTTTTTTTTTTTTTTTTTTTTTTTTTTTTTTTTTTTTTTTTTTTTTTTTTTTTTTTTTTTTTTTTTTTTTTTTTTTTTTTTTTTTTTTTTTTTTTTTTTTTTTTTTTTTTTTTTTTTTTTTTTTTTTTTTTTTTTTTTTTTTTTTTTTTTTTTTTTTTTTTTTTTTTTTTTTTTTTTTTTTTTTTTTTTTTTTTTTTTTTTTTTTTTTTTTTTTTTTTTTTTTTTTTTTTTTTTTTTTTTTTTTTTTTTTTTTTTTTTTTTTTTTTTTTTTTTTTTTTTTTTTTTTTTTTTTTTTTTTTTTTTTTTTTTTTTTTTTTTTTTTTTTTTTTTTTTTTTTTTTTTTTTTTTTTTTTTTTTTTTTTTTTTTTTTTTTTTTTTTTTTTTTTTTTTTTTTTTTTTTTTTTTTTTTTTTTTTTTTTTTTTTTTTTTTTTTTTTTTTTTTTTTTTTTTTTTTTTTTTTTTTTTTTTTTTTTTTTTTTTTTTTTTTTTTTTTTTTTTTTTTTTTTTTTTTTTTTTTTTTTTTTTTTTTTTTTTTTTTTTTTTTTTTTTTTTTTTTTTTTTTTTTTTTTTTTTTTTTTTTTTTTTTTTTTTTTTTTTTTTTTTTTTTTTTTTTTTTTTTTTTTTTTTTTTTTTTTTTTTTTTTTTTTTTTTTTTTTTTTTTTTTTTTTTTTTTTTTTTTTTTTTTTTTTTTTTTTTTTTTTTTTTTTTTTTTTTTTTTTTTTTTATTATTCTCCCGATTTCTAACATGTTTTGACTCGACATTTTTCCAACGTATTTTAACGTATTTTAGACACGTGTTCCAAGAAAAATTGAGGGTTCGAAAAACACGAACATCGAGCCGGGAATTTTAACAAAACCGAGCCGAATATTTTGTTTAAATTACTTTTAAACACGAGATTTGTTTGCAAAGTGACGCACCGGGCCCGGGGCGGGTTCGGGGTGTTACAAATATGGTATCAGAGCATTAGTGGTCAAGTCGTTCAAAGGATTACCCGACAATGCCGGCCGCCGTGCAACGTGCTTCACCGACTGTAAGTATTTCTTTAACTTTAGCTATATTTTTCTAAGATTAGATTTTCTAACTTTTCAGGAATAGAATTTAACATGTCAGATAACCTACGACAGCAAGGACAACCGAAAAATGAGCTGGAAAAATTAGTCGAGCTTCTTGTAGAATTGGTTTTTATGCAAACCGAAATGTGGAATATTCTAGTAAATCGGAGGTTGATTATATCTGAACGACTAGAAGCGTCATACGTGGAGATGAATTCAAAGACAATAGATGTATTATTAGCGAAGTGGGAGTGGGTTAAGTCAATCAAAGCCCAGATGGAAAAGGGGGAATCGCCTTCACAACCGCAAGGAACAAAAAGACCGGAGGAAAATTTAGAGGATCCGAGGGAAAGAAAAAGGCAACGACAAAAGCTAAGGAGAAACTTTCCACAATGTTCCAAGTGTTTAAAAGCCCATCCAGGAGAGTGTGGACAGTATGAAGGAAAATGTTTTAATTGCTTTGAGGATGACCATTTAGCCCGAGATTGCACCAAACCAAGAGTTACTCGGTGCTTCAAGTGTAATGAACCAGGACACATGGCCAAGTGTAATATCCCGCTTTATGGGATATTATTATTTTAATATAAAATGGCATTTTCGTAAATATGTCAGATCAACTCCGTTTTACGAAAGGAAAGCGTCATTAGAATCCTAATAATTTATATCGATTTTAGGAATATTATGGGATTTTTAGGAGTTCAAACACTAAATTTACGAGAATTACGTTTCTCGTAATATAATGAACGTTTTCGTAAAAATAGTAAACGAGGTCCGTTTTGCAAACGGACAGTTTTGTTAGAACCCAAATCATAAGTTGGATTTATTGGTGACATAAGGAAATTTGGAGAACCCGAACGGTCAGCCAATTAACGAAACGAAGGATGAAACAAAAAGATTTAAGTGAGAAGGGCAATATAGTAATTTACAAAATCAAAAATATAAACCTAACCTAATATTTTCTTTCTCCCTGCTTCTCCATTTCTCCCTGCCCGCGCGAAGACCAGAGAGCAAGCTCTCTCCTCTGGCCGACGACGTTCCGTCAATCCGAGCTCCGTTTCGCCTCCCGTTCGTTCCGTTTCCTTCGCGTTTCTTCCTTCTCTCGCTACCCTAGGTATGTGTCTATAATCTTAGAGCCTTTATTTCAAGTTTTACGATGTTTTAGAAAGTTAGGGTTTTGATTTAAATCCGTTAAAAATGCGAATTAGGGCTCGTAATTAATAGGTTAGCCGTGATCAGGTATATATTGAACGTATTGGACGTTATGGGACGAAGTTAAATCAATTTGTGAAAATGTTATAAATTGGTTAATTTTCGGGTTTTAGGGCAAAACTCGTTAATTTGGATTACGGACTATCGAGCATTAATTGTTGGTTTAAATGCTTCGATTAGTTAAGTTAAGATTTTAGGAAAATTCTTTAGTTAAGGTTTTGTTAAATTGGACGTTTAGGAGTTTAAACTAATTTTAACGAAAACTGTTGTAAATTGGCTTAGGTGAACAAAGCTCCCTGACGGCTCTCGATTTGCTAAGGACTTCAGGTAAGTCTCCGCGACTTGTTTGGCCGATTGGCCTACACCATACGATATTTTGTTGTTCGAGGAAATTGGAGAATTGTTTGTTTAAATGCTTTGGTCGGGTAGTCAGGGTTAGTTCTTTTGTAGGTTATGCTTGAGTGTCTTGATGGCACGTATAATGGTTTATATGTTCATGTTTTAATTATGTTTATAGTATTGCTCATGTTCACGCATCATGTTTCTGAAAAGCACGAAAAAGGAATTTCTACGCATGTTTTCATGAAAAGGAAAAGGTTAAAGAAATGATATGAATGAATGTAATCTGGTCAAGGAGGTGGCGGTGGTTCAGACATGGCTGCTTGGGGAGCATGTTTTCCCCCCGGTTAGATACGAGGGGCTATCCAATCGTGGGATGTGCCGCTCTTATCTAGCGAGAGTGAGGCCACGGTGACGTATCTGTAATGTAATGAAATGAAATGAATAACGAAAAGGTAGGAAGCATGTTTTTACGAACGGCACGCATGGCATGCATTGCATTCACGTAGACTTACTGAGCCTTAAGCTCACGACTTATGTTTATGGTGTAGGTGACCTCTACACAGGTGAGGATGAGATCCCTCCACCCGAGGCATGATCGGTTGAAGAAAGATGGCCCGTGGGAGTGTGCTGAGTAGTCGAGGCGCGTTTTGACCCGTGGGGACGTAGGTATATGTTTTGGGGACGTGATATGAATTGTGTGAATTGAATATATTAGGATGTTTGGTCTGGTTGGTTAATAGGTTTATGTTTGGACGATTTGAAACCTGGTTTATAACTGTTTGGTAAATGTATTTAAAACGTTTGTTAAAGTTTAATTAGTGTTATCGAAGTGTTTTGAATGATTTTAAATGGTTACAGGTATGCTCGGTTTTTGGAGCTATCCACGTAGTTGGACTTCGCCAAGTCCGCCATAATACGATTGAGTTTAGAATACGTTTGAGTCGGATTGAAGCTATGAGTTGGTTGATAATGTTGATGAATGTAATGAATGAAATGTGAAAATGTTGAAGGAAAAGTGAAGTGTATTGCTCTCTGGAATCGGATTCCAGAGAGCTGAGATTGTGTTCTGCTCTCTGGAATTCCAGAGAGCTAAGTATTGAACGAAAACTGAACGAAAACAGAAGGAAGAAATAAAGGAGAAGTCTGATCGCTTGGGCGATCGCTGCATAAGGTGTGCAGCGATCGATCTCTGCAGCAAGCAGAGATCGATCGCTGC
This sequence comes from Begonia masoniana, assembly GCA_022432975.1. Classification (NCBI taxonomy): domain Eukaryota; kingdom Viridiplantae; phylum Streptophyta; class Magnoliopsida; order Cucurbitales; family Begoniaceae; genus Begonia; species Begonia masoniana. The sequence continues at coordinate 30,770,400 of CM039503.1, read as the reverse complement.
TCTGCTTGCTGCGTTGGCAGCCATATGCGGCGATCGATCTCTGCCTTTGGCAGAGATCGATCGCTGCTTTGGCAGCGATCATCACCATCAGCGATCGGTCTCTGCCTTCAGCAGAGACCGATCGCTGCTTGATCAATGCATGGCAGCGATCAGTCGCTGCTATGCACAGCGCCTGATCGCTGCTTGAAATTTTGGGGGCAGAATCCCAATTCTGCCCTCCCACTTTTCTGAACAATTTTAAATGTTTTAAGTTTTATTTAATTATTAAACGTCTTGTTTTAAATGTTTTGGAGGTCAGATTTCGATTCCGTTTTAAATTCTGATTTAGTTTCCGCTCAAGTGTAAGCTTAAAGTTAAAATGAAAAATTTTATTACGGAAATATGGGTACGGATTTAGGGGTGTGACAGTTATGGTATCAGAGACCCCGGGTTTTAAAATCGGTTCTGTAGACTGCTCGACTGCACAGCCACTACGCGGACATCCTTCATCAACTGTAAGTCTGTTTATTGTTTTATTTGATTTTGTTACTTAGGATTATTTGTTTGGAAATTTTATAGGAGTTTATAAGTATGGTTCGAGGAAGGGATCCTAGAGATGACGCGACGGATCGTCTTATGGATTTGATAGACCGCCAGTCTCAGCATATGGACCGGCAAGCACAGCAGATAGCGGATCTAGTAAATCGAGAGAACCAGCGAGAGAACCAGCGAGAGAATCAAAGAGCTCAGGAGCTGGTAGTGCCCAATAATCAGGGTATGCAGAGGTTCCAAGGCCTGCAACCTCCAGTATTCGATGGCCAGTCATCGGATCCGACTCGTGCTGAGGAGTGGATCCGAGTGATGGAGGATATGCTGGATTACGCAGAGGTTGGCAACGGGAGCAAGGTTGCTTATGCCACTTTTCACTTAGCGTTGGATGCCCGTTTTTGGTGGGACTTGATCAAGTCGACTACGGATGTGTCAGTTATGACTTGGGATCGGTTCAAGTTTTTATTCTTTGATAAATACTTCAGCCGCACAGTGAGGGTGGCAAAGAGGAATGAGTTCACACAGTTAAAGCAGACGGGCTCGGTTACCGATTACATACGGAAGTTTGAGGCCTTATCACGATTTGCCCCACGTCTTGTCAGCGATAACGAGGAGAAGGTACACCAGTTTATGGAGGGACTTAATCCTGAGATTCGGATGCACGTTATTGTCTCAGGTATTATAGATGTGCCCTATTCGGAAGTTACGGCCAAGGCTCTAGATATCGAGGCTGCTAGAGCGACTTGTGTAAGGCCGAAGGAGCCAGCTAAGGGCTTCTTTCGTGAGCTCCAGCCTCAGTCGTGGGACCGAGACTGGCAATCGAATGGGCAACAACAGCCACAACAACAAGGGGCAATATGAGGCCTTCCGATGGTAGGGGCGACCGGAGAAAAGGGAAGCAAGTGCAAGGGACTACACAAAAGCCTCTTTGCCCGCAGTGCCAGAAGGAGCACTACGGTGACTGTTTGACGCGTACCAATAGGTGCTATCGATGTGGGGAAGCTGGCCACTATATCATGAACTGCCCATTATCGAACCGAAATCAACCAGGCAGAGATCAACAGAACAGAGATCAAAGAAAGGTTGGACCAAGAGTCTTTGCTTTCATCGAGCCCGGCGACGCCGACGATTAGGCCCAGCCTTCTACTATTCCGGGTATTATTTTAATTACCTGTATGGCGTTATGCATATGATAGATAAAGTGTATAGACCTGAAATTTGTAAGGAAGAGAATATTATGTGGGTAAGAGTGGTTACTAGGAGAACCTTGACGAGGAGATGGTAGGCTACATGTAAGACAATAAAGACCAAATAGAAATATGGTTATACATTAGTAGGATCACTTGGATTTAATCAACGGAGTTTTCACACTTAAGGTTTACTAAGAATTAGAGAACTACACCTTATGAAATATGAGTTTCAAGTAGGTAGGTATTGTTCCTAATTGGCAACCTCTTCAAGTATTAAAATGCGACTAATCATGAAAGACGAACGTTTAGATATAAAACTATAGAGGAGTACCTTAGATTGTTAGAATGCCGAGAGTATATTTAAATAGATGAAGGAGTACCGTAGAAATCGTATATTGGGAATTCGTATGAAGTTGAGAGTGTCTAAGCGAAAATAGAATTCAAGAGATAAATTGAGGTTAATGGTCAAATAGAATAGTTAGAACCGGACATGAACGAGCAAAAGATGGTAAGTTTAGTTAGTAAATTCAATTTAGCCTTGCGTGAAATTAAGGAAGAGGAGAAGAAGATGGTAGGAATTCTGGAAATTAACGGCACTCGGAGTTAATAGAGATCCGAGATAGACGAATGAGTGTAACGCAAGTAGTATGAGAAGTTTAGTTAAGAATATAGTGATTGGATTCGAGAACGAAACTTAGACTGAGTGCGAAATCTAAGGGAATCCCGGTTGCATAGTTAAAGTAGCATAACAATGTCGATTTAGTTGTGAAACCTATCGCGGAATAATTAGCGAAATTAGCAAATTTGTCTAGAAAAATGTGTGATTTGGAGAATTTGATGAGATTCAGAGTGTAAGTGAAGGGGCGTACGGTCCAATTGAGAGTAGAGAATACGAATTTAATGCTGAGGTTGAAGAGTATAGTAGGAATTTTGGCTTAGAACCATGGAGGTTAACCCTAAGTGCAACAGGATCATAGCTTTTATAGGAAGAATTCGACCTTGAAATGATAGAGGTAGAGACTTGAAAGAAATAGAGAGATTTTAAGCCAAGGTATAAGACTACAGGACGAGAGACAGTGACACCAAGGACTATGAGCTGAGTTAAATTTTGAGGACAAAATTTTAAATAAGGTGGATGGAGTGTAATATCCCGCTTTATGGGATATTATTATTTTAATATAAAATGGAATTTTCGTAAATATGTCAGATTAACTCCGTTTTACGAAAGGAAAGCGTCATTAGAATCCTAATAATTTATATGGATTTTAGGAATATTATGGGATTTTTAGGAGTTCAAACACTAAATTTACGAGAATTACGTTTCTCGTAATATAATGAACGTTTTCGTAAAAATAGTAAACGAGGTCCGTTTTGCGAACGGACAGTTTTGTTAGAACCCAAATCATAAGTTGGATTTATTGGTGAAATAAGGAAATTTGGAGAATCCGAACGGTCAGCCAATTAACGAAACAAAGGATGAAACAAAAAGATTTAAGTGAGAAGGGCAATATAGTAATTTACAAAATCAAAAATATAAACCTAACCTAATATTTTCTTTCTCCCTGCTTCCCCATTTCTCCCTGCCCGCGCGAAGACCAGAGAGCAAGCTCTCTCCTCTGGCCGACGACGTTCCGTCGATCCGAGCTCCGTTTCGCCTCCCGTTCGTTCCGTTTCCTTCACATTTCTTCCTTCTCTCGCTACCCTAGGTATGTGTCTATAATCTTAGAGCCTTTATTTCAAGTTTTACGATGTTTTAGAAAGTTAGGGTTTTGATTTAAATCCGTTAAAAATGCGAATTAGGGCTCGTAATTAATAGGTTAGCCGTGATCAGGTATATATTGAACGTATTGGACGTTATGGACGAAGTTAAATCAATTTGTGAAAATGTTATAAATTGGTTAATTTTCGGGTTTTAGGGCAAAACTCGTTAATTTGGATTACGGACTATCGAGCATTAATTGTTGGTTTAAATGCTTCGATTAGTTAAGTTAAGATTTTAGGAAAATTCTTTAGTTAAGGTTTAGTTAAATTGGACGTTTAGGAGTTTAAACTAATTTTAACGAAAACTGTTGTAAATTGGCTTAGGTGAACAAAGCTCCCTGACGGCTCTCGATTTGCTAAGGACTTCAGGTAAGTCTCCGCGACTTGTTTGGCCGATTGGCCTACACCATACAATATTTTGTTGTTCGAGGAAATTGGAGAATTGTTTGTTTAAATGCTTTGGTCGGGTAGTTAGGGTTAGTTCTTTTGTAGGTTATGCTTGAGTGTCTTGATGGTACGTATGATGGTTTATATGTTCATGTTTTAATTATGTTTATAGTATTGCTCATGTTCACGCATCATGTTTCTGAAAAGCACGAAAAAAGAATTTCTACGCATGTTTTCATGAAAAGGAAAAGGTTAAAGAAATGATATGAATGAATGTAATCTGATCAAGGAGGTGGCGGTGGTTCAGACATGGCTGCTTGGGGAGCAGGTTTTCCCCCCGGTTAGATACGAGGGTCTATCCAATCGTGGGATGTGCCGCTCCTATCTAGCGAGAGTGAGGCCACGGTGATGTATCTGTAATGTAATGAAATGAAATGAATAGCGAAAAGGTAGGAAGCATGTTTTTACGAACGGCACGCATGGCATGCATTGCATTCACGTAGACTTACTGAGCCTTAAGCTCACGACTTATGTTTATGGTGTAGGTGACCTCTACACAAATGAGGATGAGATCCCTCCACCCGAGGCATGATCGGTTGAAGAAAGATGGCCCGTGGGAGTGTGCTGAGTAGTCGAGGCGCATTTTGACCCATGGGGACGTAGGTATATGTTTTGGGGACGTGATATAAATTGTGTGAATTGAATATATTAGGATGTTTGGTCTGGTTGGTTAATAGGTTTATGTTTGGACGATTTGAAACCTGGTTTATAACTGTTTGGTAAATGTATTTAAAACGTTTGTTAAAGTTTAATTAGTGTTATCGAAGTGTTTTGAATGATTTTAAATGGTTACGGGTATGCTCGGTTTTTGGAGCTATCCACGCAGTTGGACTTCGCCAAGTCCGCCGTAATACGATTGAGTTTAGAATACGTTTGAGTGGGATTGAAGCTATGAGTTGGTTGATAATGTTGATGAATGTAATGAATGAAATGTGAAAATGTTGAAGGAAAAGTGAAGTGTATTGCTCTATGGAATCGGATTCCAGAGAGCTGAGATTGTGTTCTGCTCTCTGGAATTCCAGAGAGCTAAGTATTGAACGAAAACTGAACGAAAACAGAAGGAAGAAATAAAGGAGAAGTCTGATCGCTTGGGCGATCGCTGCATAAGGTGTGCAGCGATCGATCTCTGTAGCAAGTAGAGATCGATCGCTGCTCTGCTTGCTGCGTTGGCAGCCATATGCGGCGATCGATCTCTGCCTTTGGCAGAGATCGATCGCTGCTTTGGCAGAGATCGATCGCTGCTTTGGCAGCAATCATCACCATCAGCGATCGGTCTCTGCCTTCAGCAGAGACCGATCGCTGCTTGATCTATGCACAGCGCCTGATCGCTGCTATGCACAGCGCCTGATCGCTGCTTGAAATTTTGGGGGCAGAATCCCAATTCTGCCCTCCCACTTTTCTGAACGATTTTAAATGTTTAAATAAATGTTTTAAGTTTTATTTAATTATTAAACGTCTTGTTTTAAATGTTTTGGAGGTCCGATTTCGATTCCGTTTTAAATTCTGATTTAGTTTCCGCTCAAGTATAAGCTTAAAGTTAAAATGAAAAATTTTATTACGGAAATATGGGTACTGATTTAGGGGTGTGACAAGAACTGTCCCGCTATAATGAAGATCGAGTTGGAAAATAGTGATCAACCAGTGAAGACCTCAGGTATAGTAATTTAGTCATTCATTGTATGCTTTGATAGGATAATTACGAGGTAGGTTCTAGCGGAATAAAAGTGAGAGTATGATGTGTTGGTAATGTGAGATAAACTTCAGCATGAGAGAGGGAACTATGTGCCAAAAGAAATAATAAAAGATTCGTTATCCTTAGGGAAATATATCCATGAGAGATGAGATAGAAGTTAAAGGACATATGTAATATCCGGCTTGTACGGATTTTTGGATATATTATATCATATTCATATTTTGTTATATAATGGCATTTTTTGTAAATATGTCAAATCAGGTCCGATTTACGAAAAGAAAGCGTCATTACGATCCAAATGGCTAATTGGAATTTTAAGGAAAGTTTGGAAATTTTTGGGATAGTAACACTACATTCCGAGTAATTATGTCTATCGTAGAGTAAATGACGTTTTAGTAAAAATAGTAAACGAGGGTCCAAATTGCGAACGGACAGTTTTGTTAAATCCCAAATAATGAATAGGAGTTATTGGCAACTATGGAGTTTCGAGAATTCAACTCGTTGGACGATTAACGAACCGAAGTACGAAATCAATATAAAAGCTATAGAAGGGTAAAATTGTCATTTAGCATTGAAATTATTATTTTTCTATTTAAAACAAAACTCCTTCAATCACAGAACACTTGTTCTGCGATTTCAAATTCTATTTTTTTTCCAGAGAGAGTTCTCTCACGAACCCTCACAGCCGCGCGACGTTCTCCTTCAATCCGACCCCCGTTTCTCCTTCGTTCTTCGTGGTTCCTCCTCCTCTCGCTATCCTAGTATGCACCTACAATCTTAGGGCTTTTATTTCGAGGTTTACGACGTTCTAGATAATTAGGGTTTCGGTTATTATTCGTTAAAAACGCGAATTAGGGCTCGTAATTAATAGGTTAGCCGTGATTAGGTATATATTGGACATATTGAGCGTTCCGGGACGAATCTAATTCAATTTGTGAAAAAAGTTTAAAATCCGAGAATTTCGAGTTT
>CM039503.1:30721000-30763712 GCA_022432975.1 Begonia masoniana | reverse complement strand
ATCGTCCAAGGTTGAATTCTCCAAAACTCCATAGTTTGCCAATAACTCCTATTCATTATTTGGGATTTAACAAAACTATCCGTTCGCAATTTGGACTTCGTTTGCTATTTTTACTAAAACGTCATTTACTTTACGATAGTGGTAATTACTCGGAATATAGTGTTACTATCCCGAAAATTCCCAAACTTTCCTTAAAATTCCAATTAGCCATTTGGATCGTAATGACGCTTTCTTTTCGTAAATCCGACCTGATTTGACATATTTACAAAAATGCCATTAAATAATAAAATAACAATATAATATATATTAAATCCGAAATCCGTACGAGCCGGATATTACAGCCACACTTTCTGGAATTTTCCAGAGAGTATAGCTCCCTTATTTCTTTCTTCTTTCCTTCATCCTTCCTCCCACGCTCTGCATGCCACTTTTAAACACAAAACACAAAACATATCAACTCTTCACTTTTCTTACTACTTCTTCAACCAATCTTTACATACCTCCACAAAATACGCTCCAAACATGACATTTACTCAAACACTCAAAACCGACACAATTCACGTTAAACATAATCAAATTTCATAAAAACGAACCGCGTGGTTCCGTTTAAAAATTTAACATTTCCTTCCTGTTTGAAAAACGTCAAAACACTACAAAACGCAGTATATAATCCATTCAGTCGCCAAACATCCTAAAATTTATCTAATCATACTAAAAATCCATCAAATTCCACCATTACCTCAAACATCACCAAAAACTCTCAAAAATCCGTCTAACCATGAGTCATCCAGCCTAGCCAAAACACGCTCCGCCGCCACGAGCTCCGCTCATCGACCATCTACACTTGATCATCATAAAGAGGTTCCTCACCTTCGTTCTCGTCACCTACATCATACGATAAATACATTAAGCCTAATGCTTAGTAAAGAGTGTGCTAAACATAACATTACATATATGCATGACATTTGTAAAACAATTTCGTTTCGTGTCGTTAAACCATTTTCTGGCCTCGTGAGAATCATAACTTGCCCCGTGAGAATCATAACTTGCCCCGTGAGAAAACACATGACTTGCCCCGTGAGAAACATACAACTTGCCCCGTGAGAAACATACAACTTTCCCCGTGAGAAACATACATCATTCGGAATTCATGATCGTTCGTTAATTCGATATTTCATAAAACATGCTCATAAATAGTTCGTATGCACTTTAATAAAACATGATGCATGAGGAACGACATACGTAGAAATACCTATCGAACGATCACTAACCAATCGCTAAGGCACTACTTTAAGCTACCCGTCTTACCACTAACCCCTGTAACTACCTAATTTCATCACAACCCACATTATCAACATCGTTACGACGTAGGGCCTTAGTGGCCGGAAAACCTAACACTCACTTACCTAGCGTCCTAGATATGCCGAGCACCGTCCTTTGAGCTTGGGTTACCTAGGGCATTTAACAACATATCATTAATATCGACTTTCAAACATCAAATCTAAACAAATCGACGTCTCGAGCTAGGACAAATTCTTCTAAAAACTCTAATTCATTTCATTCGGGCATTTCCTCGAGCACTTGGTGCTCACTAACTTGAAAACTCCATTAATGGTGTCCAACTATATCTCCAACAACCTAAACTTAACATTTAACATCAACCAACACCATTAATCTACTCCAACAACCTCAATAATCACTAATACATCATCAATGAGTAATAAATAAACAACCCTATCGATTTCTAACAAAATCTCTAAATTTCTTCACAAACCCTAAATCAAAATAAACCCTAAAACCACAAATAAACTTGTCTAGTGTGTAGAACTTACCTAGAGGATTGATTTGTTGAAGAAACTTGAAGGAAAAATGCCAAGAACGGAGGAGTTGATCGATCGATGGAGGATTGGCGATGGAAGAGGGAAATAAATCGCCAAAGGGGAGAAGGGAATCGCGTAGGGAAGAAGAAATGAGGGAGGAAAGAGAGAGAAAGCCCTTTTTAGTTAAAATATTTGACTTTCTAAATTACCTAATTGCCCTTAGTTAATTTCTTAACTTAAATCGTTATTTCATCCATCGGTTTAACTTCTCCAAAATTTTCTTATTAATCCAAATATTTCTATTTATTCTTAGGGTTCCTACGAAACTTTCCGTTCGCCATTTGGACTTTATTTATTATTTCTACGAATTAAAACTCTAAAATACTTAAATAGTAAAACCTGAAAACTATAGGCTCAAAACCCATAGTCTAAATTTCTGGGCGTTACATCCTACCCTCCTTATTTAGAATTTTGTCCCCAAAATTACGTACCTGAACAAATCTGGGTATCTGTCCATCATGTCCTGTTGTCGCTCCCACGTTGCTTCCTCTACGTTTTGATTTCTCCACAGTACTTTAACAAGAGGGATTGACTTATTACGCAGGACCTTAACCGAAGACTCCAAGATCTGTATCGGCTTCTCTTCATAGGTCAAGGTTGGCCGTATCTCAAGATCAATCGGCTCTACCACGTGCGTAGGATCCCGTATACACTTTCTCAACATCGACACGTGGAAGACATTATGCACGCCCTCCATAGACAATGGCAATTAAAGCCTATACGCTGTAGCTCCAATCCTTTCTGTAATCTGGAACGGCCCAACAAACCGTGGATTTAACTTCCCTCTCTTACCAAAGCAAACCACGCCCTTGAATGGTGAAACCTTCAAAAACACTTCATCACCAACTACAAATTCCAATTCTCTTCTTCTTCGATCAGCATAGCTCTTTTGGCGACTCTGTGCGGTCTCCATTCTTTGTCTAATCAAAGCAACCTTTTCAGACAACTGCTGTAAAATTTCAGGGCCGATCAACTTAGCTTCGCCCACTTCATTCCAATACAGCGGCGACCTACACTTTCTGCCATAAAGCGCTTCGTACGAAGCCATATCAATCGTGGACTGATAACTGTTATTATAAGCAAATTCAATCAAAGGCAAATATCGGCTCCACGACGCCTGAAACTCTAACACGCATGCCCTCAGCATATCCTCGAGTATCTGAATCGTTCTCTCAGATTGTCCGTCAGTCTGTGGGTGGAATGTCGTGCTAAAAGTCAATTTGGTACCCATAGCGCTTTGCAAACTTTTCCAAAACCTCGAGGTAAACCTGGGATCCCGATCTGAAACAATTGACACAGGGACCCGTGCAATCTAATAATCTCTTGGACATAAAGGTCTGCAAACTGATTCATCGTGTAAGTCATCTTTACAGGCAAGAAATGACCCGCTTTCGTCAATCTATCAACTACGACCCATATACTGTCGTGCGCTTTTATTGTTCTCGGTAATCCAACTACGAAGTCCATTGCAATTTGATCTCACTTCCACTCGGGAATCAGTAATGGTTGCAACATCCCACCTGGCCTTTGGTGCTCTGCCTTAACTTGTTGGCAGACAAGACAGGATTGTACATAATTGGCCACATAACGCTTCATATTCGGCCACCAATAGTGCACTTTCAGATCTCGATACATCTTGGTGTTACCTGGATGCACTGAGGACAACGATGAATGTGCCTCTGACATAACCAACTTACTCAACTCTTCGTCCCTTGGAACGTACCAGCGATCTCGAAACCTCAGAATGCCATCCACTAAGTAACTGAAATCGAAAGGTACAACTGATAATTTTGCTACAATAGCCACCTTTTCTTCCGTATCTAACTGTTGAGCCTCTTTTATTTTATCCAACAGAGTGGGCCGTATTGTCAAGTCAGCAAGTAGGGCCGAAAGTTCTGAAACTACTTCAAGTTCAAACCCCTGCATCTCCTTTCTCAATGAAGCTGACATACAGACAACAACTGACTCCTCTGTCCTAGGCCTTCTACTCAAAGCATCTGCCACTGTATTTGCCTTTCTAGGATAATACTTGATTTCGAAGTCGTAGTCTTTCACGAATTCTAACCATCTCCTCTACCTCATATTTAAATCTTTCTGTGTAAACAGGTATTTTAAACTCTTATGGTCCGAAAACACTTCACACTTCTATCCGTAGAGGTAGTGTCTCTATATCTTTAATGCGAATACCACCGCTGCCAGTTCTAAATCGTGCGTTGGGTAATTTTCCTCATAACTTTTCAATTGCCTAGAAGCATAGGCAACGACCTTTCCTTCTTGCATCAACACGCATCCCAATCTAACCTTGGACGCGTCACAATAAATACAGTATACCCCATTCTCCACTGGTAGAGTCAGTAAAGGCGCTGTGGTCAACTTTTGCTTCAAGGTCTGAAAGCTTTCTTCACATGCCTTAGTCCACTCATATTTCACTTCTTTCTTCGTCAAGTTCGTCAAGGGTTTGGCTATTACAGAAAACCCTTGGATAAACTTCCGATAATACCCTGCTAGGCCTACGAAACTCCGTACATCACTTGCATTTCTCAGTCGAGGCCACTCCCTTACCACTTGAATCTTGGCCAGATCCACAGAAACGCCTTCTTTTGAAATCACAAGGCCTAAGAAATTCACCTGACTTAACCAGAATTCGCACTTAAAAAGCTTAGCATACAATTGGTGTCGCTTCAAAGTAGTCATAACAGCTCTTAAGTGCTCTGCATGTTCTTCGTCATTTCGGGAATATACCAAGATGTCATCTATGAATACTATCACGAACTTATCCAAGAATTCCCGGAACACTCTATTCATGAGGTCCATAAATGCTGCTGGGGCATTGGTCAAACCGAAGGACATCACCATAAACTCATAGTGCCTGTAGCGCGTTCTGAAGGCAGTTTTGGTACATCCTCGGCTCTAATCTTCAACTGATAGTACCCAGAACGTAAATCGATTTTAGAAAATACTGTGGCCCCTTGTAACTGGTCAAATAGATCATCTATCCTCGGTAACGGGTATTTATTCTTTATGGTTAGCTTATTCAACTCGCGGTAATCCACGCACATTCTTAAAGAGTCATCCTTCTTCTTCACAAACAAAACTAGAGCGCCCCAAGGAGAAACGCTCGGCCAGACAAAGCCCTTGTCTGTTAGCTCTTTCAGCTGGACTTGCAACTCCCTCAGTTCAACTGGCGCCATTCTATAAGGATTCTTGGACACTGGCGCCGAACCAGGAATAATCTCGATTGTGAACTCTATTTCTCGATCTGGAGGCAAGCCGGGCAACTCGTCCAGGAATACCTCCATAAAGTCCCTAACCACTGGGATGTCACATAACTCTAACTTCTCTCGCATGCTTACTTCCTCAACACTTGCTATAAACCCAAAACATCGATGCTTCATCGAGTACAGGGCACTTACAGGCAAGCTGGGTAACTCATCTAGGAACACTTCAGTAAAATTCTCCTCTACCGAAATGTTATTCGACCTTAGATTATCTCGTTACCTTACATCCACAATGCTTGCTACAAAATTGAAACATTGAGGTTTGGTGGAGTACCGGGCACTCATTGACAATACAAGAGGCATTTCACTTGATCGGAGGGTCGCTGCAAAATCGTAATTCTCCCCACTCGGGGGGTCTAAAATCTACTACTCCCGACCTGCAATTGATTGAGGCATAGTGCCTGAACAACCAATCCATGCCCAAGATTACATCGTACCCCTTCATACATATGACAATCAGGTTCGCATACAATTGCCTACTACCAACAGATATAATTTCTCCCTGTATTGCCCGATCTGAGTGCAAATACTCTCCGGAAGCCAACATTACACTAAAATTATGGTCAGCTTGGACGACATCTAAATTCCACTTAACTGCATACTTCCGTGCTATGAAGGAATGGGTTGCCCCAGTGTCAATTAGGACATGAGCCGTGTTTCCACAAACCAAAATAGTACCTGTAACAACTGAAGGCTGAGCAGCTTCCTCGTCTTCAATCAGAGAAAAGATCCGGGAGGGACCGCCCGGTGGCCGCCTACTCACTCTAGGCAATCAACGGCTTTGTGGCCCACTTTATCACATCGAAAACATCTCTCCACTATGCAACTTGCACTCCCCATGATGATTCTTTAGGCATGTAGGGCATAAAGGAGCTTGCGACACCCCTTGCGGACGTTTACCCTTATCCTGGAATCTATGTAACGACCCGAGAAGGATCACCACGTAATTCATGACTTTACTCACTCCTTTCACTCTTTTATATATATATTTTTTTTTTACTAAGCAGCGGAAATACTAATTCTGTAGTCACATTTAGAACCTAGACAATAAAATAAGACATTTGGCTGGGGAAATTAAAACCCAAGGGCATCTACTGAATCTCAACGACAAAACTTCACTCTCATCTGCCGATCACTAAACGACAAAAACAGAAGACAGCTCACATCTACCGATAAACTAAGCTACATCATCCGGTTATCCTGTGCATTTCACGTGATTCATTAATCGCCCATCGGCAGATGTAAATTCTCACCTCAACCGACAGCCACGTGCATCCCACACAATTCATTAAACATTCGTCGGCAGATATCTAAGCTGCATCTGCCGATGACGTCAGCCGGCAGGTAAACAAATTGTGTCTGCCGATGACGTCAGCAGGAAGATAAACAAACTGTATCTGCCGATGACATCAGCAGGGGGATATATAAACTGTATCTGCCGATGACATCAGCAGGGAGATATATAAACTACATCTGCCGATGACTAGACGACAGAAAAAGATACTCCTTCATCACCCGATTGAAACACACGATATCTACCGATAGAAATCTCACTACTTCTACCGATTGGAAAACACTCTGCACCTACCGATAGAGAAGCACGTTGCTCCTACCGATAAGACTAAACAACATCTCTCAATAGACATGATCATAAGCAAGTCTCAAACTTTCCAGACTTAACATTTCTATAAACAGAAATCAATGATTCCCTCAGAGTACCTATAGCGGAAGTCTTAAACAAAAGATATTCAATAAATTGTACCATCCTCAATTCAGTAACCAACCAGACAATTTCAAATCCCAGTACCATAACACAACTTCATTCCATTTATACTTCTATATTAAAAATCATTACTAACGTTCATAGAGCATAAACCAGAGTTTCCATCACCATCCAGCCACAGACTTGCAACTTGAACACCATCCAGCAGCAAATCCTAAACATCCTCATTGATTTTGAAATCCTCACCTCAATGTTCTTCACCTACATCATAAGGTGTAACTGTAAGCCTAAGGCTTAGTAAGGAATGCAATACTATCACGAGTGCATGAATGCATAATTCAAAGAAAACATGCTCATAAATCATTTCTGGTTCATGTTCTTGTTCGTATTCATCATTCATAATCATAGGTCGTATTCATCTTTCATATCATTGTTCATATCGCTGAACAACATTCATCATTCGTATCATAGTTCATATCGCTGAACCATCTTCATCATTCATATCATTGTTCATGTTGTGTGGGATGAGAGAGGATTTGTGCCGGTAAAGGGGGTTCGACAGTGAGTTTGATCATGGTCCCTACTGCGGGTCGTATTCATATGTCCTACTGCGGACTGTGACATACGCCGAACCGCCCCCAACCCTCACTCATCCACGTTGTAGGGATTTTATCATCTTATCTTGTTCATGAGAAAACATGCTTTTAAAACATTTTCGTGTGCATGAAACATTGATAATGCATGAGCATGGGATTCTTTAACTCATCCTAGCTATAGGACAGAACAATCATCCAGTGTGAAAACTTACCATCGAACTACTCATCAACATAAGTGCTAGACAGTAACATGAAAGAACTACTGATCATCGTATGAGTTTCTACCTAGCATCCTTTGATGTAGGGTCCTATTGACCGGGAAACCTATACATTCACTTACCTGGTCTCCTTAGCACTTTGAGCTCTTTCTCTTCAAACTTCTTCACCTAAAACATTCACATTGCAGTAGTTAAAACAAAGTCCTATAAGTTCTAACCTCAAGTCATCCTAGGGTCTAATAGACAAAGCCATCCTGAATCCTTAGTCTAACGCTCTGTGCAAAATCTGAAATCCAAGAACTGAATTAGACAGATTCGACTACCGGTTACTCAGGGTTGATTGTTTTTAAATGTCCAAAACTGATTCGGAATGACATTACCACTCTCAGATTAACAATGAACTATATTATTACCCTGTTGTTTAAGGATTTGAGTTACGGGTTCAAGCTGAAAACAGAGCTAAACGATTAACTGATAACTACATTGTCTAACTCATACCTCGAGCGTAAGGTAACCAAGAAATAGCAAGGGAACTGGTCGTCGAAGGAAGGATTACAGGCAGGCAGAGGGCGAGAGCTTGCGAGAGAAGGAATCGCCGAGAATGGAGGATGTCGGCTACAGTGAGTTAATGAGGTTTAAATCATTTCCACTTCCTTTAAATATCGGTCTAAGCCCTCTATTATTACAACTTTGCCACTTGACCTAGTTTAAACCCACATGTAATTAATTACACTTGTCTTAAAATTCTAAACCGCGAAGATTAAATGTTCATGACCGTTAATGCAGTTAGGAAAATTACCTAGTCGTAACTCGGGTGTTACATCCACCCCTCCTTAAACAAAATTTTCGTCCTCGAAAATTGCTTAAGCAAATAACTCCGGATAATTGTCCAACATGTCCTGTCGCCGCTCCCAAGTGGCTTCTTCAATGCCGTGGTTTGTCCATAAAACTTTCACCAATGGGATTTCCTTGTTCCTTAGAGTTTTCACTGCAGAATCCAAAATTTGTACCGGTTTCTCCTCATACTCCAAAGTCAGGTTCAATTTCGATTTCTGATGGCACCACAACATGCGTTGGATCACGTATGCATTTCCTTAGCATTGACACATGAAAAACATTATGAACCTTCTCCAATGACGGAGGTAATTGTAATCTGTAAGCTGTGTTTCCAACCTTTGCCAAAACAAGGAATGGTCCAATGAATCGTGGATTAAGTTTCCCTTTCTTGCCAAATCTTAGCACTCCTTTAAATGGTTAAATCTTCAGGAAGACTTCATCACCAACAGCAAACTCGAGGTCTCTCCTCCTTTGGTCTGCATAACTCTTCTGTCAACTTTGTGCAGTCATCATCCTGTTTCTAATAATGGCGATCTTATCTGACATTTGCTGCAAGATCTCAGGGCCCAAGAGCTTTGCTTCGCCAACCTCATCCCAATACAAGGGTGACCTGCACCTCCTGCCATAAAGCGCTTCATAAGGTGCCATACCAATGGCGGACTGATAACTGTTGTTGTAAGAAAATTCAACTAACGGTAGATGTCTATTCCAAGTTGTCTGAAAGTCCAACACACATGCTCTCAACATATCCTCAAGTATCTGAATGGTCCTCTCTGATTGGCCATCTGTCTGTGGATGAAATGCAGTACTGAAGGTTAACTTTGTTCCTAACGTGCCTTGCAAACTTTTCCAAAATCGTGAGGTGAACCTGGGGTCACGATCAGAGACAATGGATACCGGTGTTCCATGTAACCTTAGAATTTCTTGAACATACAAGTTCGCCAGTTGGTCCATTGTGTAGGTCATCTTTACAGGTAAGAAGTGAGCTGACTTGGTCATTCTGTCAATCACGACCCAAATACTATCATGTCCTTTAGTTGTCTTTGGCAAACCTACAACAAAATCCATGGCAATGTTTTCCCACTTCCACTCAGGGATAGGTAGAGGCTGAAGGGTTCCTCCAGGGCGTTGATGTTCTGCTTTAACTTGTTGGCATACCAAACATGATTCTACAAACTTAGCCACATCCCTCTTCATATTTGGCCACCAATAATATAGCCTTAAATCCCGATACATCTTGGTGTTACCAGGGTGCATAGAGAAAGAAGATGAATAGGCTTCGGCCAGAATTAACTTACGTAACCCTTCATCACTAGGGACATACCATCTATCTCTAAACTTCAGGATCCCATCCTTGGAGAGACTAAACTCGGAGGTGGCGTCCTTCATCTTGATCAATATTCTATTATTCTCCTCTAAGTTCTTCTATTGTGCTTCTTTGATCTTTTCCAAAATGGTTGGTTGGATAGTTAGAGTAGCAAGTAGACTCGACAGTTCAGGAACTAACTCCAATTCCAATTTCTGAATCTCTGTCCTCAAAGGTATAGACACAGCTGATATCGCGGGTTTCATTGTTGCTGACATTCTGCTCAAGGCATCAGCTACAGCATTAGCCTTGCCTGGATGATACTTAATTTCGAAGTCATAGTCTTTAACAAATTCTAACCAACGTCTCTGTCTCATGTTTAATTCTTTTTGAGTGAAGAGATATTTCAAGCTCTTATGGTCAGAAAATACTTCGCACTGTCGTCCATACAAATAGTGTCTCCAAATCTTTAGCGCAAATACAACTGCGGCTAATTCCAAATCGTGAGTGGGGTAGTTCTGCTCGTAACTTTTTAGCTGCCTAGAGGCATACGCTATAACTTTGCCTTCTTGCATCAAAACACACCCTAGTCCGACTTTGGACGCATCACAATAAACACTAAACTTCCCTTCTTCGGTTGGGAGGGTCAATAGTGGAGCTGTCGTTAACTTTAGTTTAAGTGTCAGGAAGCCATCTTCACAAGCTTTGGTCCAAGAGTATTTGGTGTCCTTCTTTGTCAAATTAGATAAAGGCTTAGCTATCATAGAAAATCCTTTAATAAACTTCCTATAATAACCTGCCAAGCCAAGAAAACTACGGACTTCACCGACATTCCTTGGCTGTGGCCAGTCCTTAACAGCCTGAATCTTGGTTGGGTCTACTGATATACCTTCAGCAGAAATGACATGGCCTAAAAAGTTGACCTTACTCAATCAGAATTCACATTTAGATAACTTGGCATACAGTTGATGCTGTTTCAGGGTTGTCAAAACTATCCTTAAGTGTTCTGCATGGTCAGCTTCTGTCTGCGAGTATATAAGAATATCATCTATAAACACAATTACAAATTTGTCCAAATACTCACGAAACACTCGATTCATTAAGTCCATGAAGGCTGCAGGTGCGTTGGTCAACCCAAACGACATCACCAGGAATTCATAATGTCCATAACGGGTCCTAAAAGCTGTCTTAGGTATGTCACTTTCCTTAACCTTCAGTTGGTAATACCCCGAACGTAAATCTACTTTTGAAAACACTTTTGCTCCTTGCAGTTGGTCAAACAAATCATCAATCCGGGGCAAGGGGTACTTGTTCTTAATCGTCAGTTTGTTCAATTCTCTGTAATCTATGCACATCCTCAAAGAACCATCCTTCTTCTTGACAAATAAGACAGGCGCACCCCAGGAAGAGCTACTAGAGCGTATGAATCCCTTGTCTACTAACTCCTGTAATTGGACTTTTAATTCTTTTAATTCGACATGTGCCATACGGTAAGGATTTTTAGACACAGGTAATGCTTCGGGATATGTATCAATTACAAACTCTATTTCCCTATCAGGTGGTAATCCTGGCAAATCGTCCAAGAATGCTTCAGGGAACTCTCGGACTATAGAAATATCTTGTAGCTCTATCTTATTCTTCGCTCGGGTATCCATTACACTAGCTAGATAACAATCACAACCATCTTTCAATATCCGTTGAGCCTCTAGTGAAGTTATAATTGGCATTTTACTTATTTTTGAGAGAAGCTTGGAAGGTATAACGATCTCCATTTGGGGGTCGGAACTCTACTAATTCAGACCTACAACTTATCGTGGCATAATGCCTGGATAACCAATCCATCCCTAATATCACCTCATACCCTTTCATGTCAATTATAACCAGTTCTACATATAGTTTCTTACTTCCTAAGGTCACAACATCACCTTTAACAATCTGTTCAAAATGTAGGGACTTCCCCGATGGTAACATAACATCATATGACCTTTCGGCTGGTAGAAGTTCTAAGTTGTGTCGGCATACAAACAGAGTTGATATAAACGAGTGTGTAGCTCCCGTATCAATAAGCGTGTAAGCAGAAATACCACAGATCATTATTGTACCTGTTATGACCGTATGCTGCATGGTTTCTTCATCTTCCATCATTGCATAGACTCTAGGTGCTACCCTTGCACGGTTCGGGTCTGGCGGCATGGGGCAGTCTCTGGCTATATGTCCAACTTTGTCACACTTGAAGCATCGACCGGAATGCAGCTTGCACTCACCATGGTGGTTCTTCTGGCAGTTGGGGCATAGAGGGGCCAATGGTCGTTTTCCCTTCCCTTGGTCATCATTTGGATTGAAGGGTCTCTTTATACCTTGCTATTGTTGCTGTGGCCCTCTGTTCTGTTGCGGCTGCCATCCTTTGTTCTGACAGGGTGGCGGCTGAGTTTCCTTCGTGAACTTCCTTGGTTGCTCACACTGTGCATGTGCTGTCATCTCAGCCTCTTCCAGCTCCAATGCCTTAGCCGTCACTTCTCCATAAGGTACATTGTGTATCCCAGCAGTCTTTACTTTCACGTACAAACTCGGCTTTAGTCCTTGAACAAATTGGTAAATCTTGTCCTCATCATCCTCAATCATTCGAGGGGCAAATCGTGACAAGGCATCAAACTTGCATATGTAGTCCGTCACAGAGCCAGTTTGTCGTAGATTCATGAACTCCTTCTTCTTGTTGGCCCGAACAGTCCTATTAAAGTACTTGTCAAAGAAAGCAGCCTTGAACATTTCCCAAGTCATAGCTCCGGCATTAGCGGTGTTCTTGATCGAATCCCACCAATGTCTTGCACCCAATTCCAAATGAAAGACAGCGTATGTAACCTTATCTCCTTCGTCAACCTTTGCATACTTGAACATATCTTCTATCTTTCGGATCCATTCCTCAGCATAAATGGGATCTGAAACATGTCCATTAAATACCGGGGGTCGAAGCCGGTGAAAACGCTCACCCCCATGATCATGAGTTGCATTATTACTGGAGTTGCCTTGCTCCTCCTTAGCAGTCATCAGTTGTTCAATCTGGTGAGATTGGCGCATGACCAACTCTGTCAACTGAGCAATGGTATTGCTATCTTCATTGGTTTCTCTCTGCTGACCCCTAACCATATTGGGGTTCCTAAACACATAGTTATAGATACATCTCAACTTAGTGACATTTACTGAAATCATAAATACTTACAGTTGCTGGAGAGTACTCAAGTGACAATCTGTGCTGGGAGGCAGTCTACAGAATCGGTTTTAGAACCTGGTTTAGCTCTGATACCATAATTGTAACGACCCGAGAAGGATCGCCACGTAATTCATGACTTTACTCACTCCTTTCACTCTTTTATATATATATATTTTTTTACTAAGCAGCGGAAATACTAATTCTGTAGTCACATTTAGAACCTAGACAATAAAATAAGACATTTGGCTGGGGAAATTAAAACCCAAGGGCATCTGCCGAATCTCAACGACAAAACTTCACTCTCATCTGCCGATCACTAAACGACAAAAACAGAAGACAGCTCACATCTACCGATAAACTAAGCTACATCATCCGGTTATCCTGTGCATTTCACGTGATTCATTAATCGCCCATCGGCAGATGTAAATTCTCACCTCAACCGACAGTCACGTGCATCCAACACAATTCATTAAACATTCGTCGGCAGATATCTAAGCTGCATCTGCCAATGACGTCAGCCGGCAGGTAAACAAATTGTGTCTGCCGATGACGTCAGCAGGAAGATAAACAAACTGTATCTGCCGATGACATCAGCAGGGGGATATATAAACTGTATCTGCCGATGACATCAGCAGGGAGATATATAAACTACATCTGCCGATGACTAGACGATAGAAAAAGATACTCCTTCATCACCCGATTGAAACACACGATATCTACCGATAGAAATCTCACTACTTCTACCGATAGGAAAACACTCTGCACCTACCGATAGAGAAGCACGTTGCTCCTACCGATAAGACTAAACAACATCTCTCAATAGACATGATCATAAGCAAGTCTCAAACTTTCCAGACTTAACATTTCTATAAACAGAAATCAATGATTCCCTCAGAGTACCTATAGCGGAAGTCTTAAACAAAAGATATTCAATAAATTGTACCATCCTCAATTCAGTAACCAACCAGACAATTTCAAATCCCAGTACCATAACACAACTTCATTCCATTTATACTTCTATATTAAAAATCATTACTAACGTTCATAGAGCATAAACCAGAGTTTCCATCACCATCCAGCCACAGACTTGCAACTTGAACACCATCCAGCAGCCAATCCTAAACATCCTCATTGATTTTGAAATCCTCACCTCAATGTTCTTCACCTACATCATAAGGTGTAACTGTAAGCCTAAGGCTTAGTAAGGAATGCAATACTATCACGAGTGCATGAATGCATAATTCAGAGAAAACATGCTCATAAATCATTTCTGGTTCATGTTCTTGTTCGTATTCATCATTCATAATCATAGATCGTATTCATCTTTCATATCATTGTTCATATCGCTGAACAGCATTCATCATTCGTATCATAGTTCATATCGCTGAACCATCTTCATCATTCATATCATTGTTCATGTTGTGTGGGATGAGAGAGGATTTGTGCCGGTAAAGGGGGTTCGACAGTGAGTTTGATCATGGTCCCTACTGCGGGTCGTATTCATATGTCCTAATGCGGACTGTGACATACGCCGAACCGCCCCCAACCCTCACTCATCCACGTTGTAGGGATTTTATCATCTTATCTTGTTCATGAGAAAACATACTTTTAAAACATTTTCGTGTGCATGAAACATTGATAATGCATGAGCATGGGATTCTTTAACTCATCCTAGCTATAGGACAGAACAATCATCCAGTGTGAAAACTTACCATCGAACTACTCATCAACATAAGTGCTAGACAGTAACATGAAAGAACTATTGATCATCGTATGAGTTTCTACCTAGCATCCTTTGATATAGGGTCCTATTGACCGGGAAACCTATACATTCACTTACCTGGTCTCCTTAGCACTTTGAGCTCTTTCTCTTCAAACTTCTTCACCTAAAACATTCACATTGCAGTAGTTAAAACAAAGTCCTATAAGTTCTAACCTCAAGTCATCCTAGGGTCTAATAGACAAAGCCATCCTGAATCCTTAGTCTAACGCTCTGTGCAAAATCTGAAATCCAAGAACTGAATTAGACAGATTCGACTACCGGTTACTCAGGGTTGATTGTTTTTAAATGTCCAAAACTGATTCGGAATGACATTACCACTCTCAAATTAACAATGAACTATATTATTACCCTATTGTTTAAGGATTTGAGTTACGGGTTCAAGCTGAAAACAGAGCTAAACGATTAACTGATAACTACATTGTCTAACTCATACCTCGAGCGTAAGGTAACTGAGAAATAGCAAGGGAACTGGTCGCCGAAGGAAGGATTACAGGCAAGCAGAGGGCGAGAGCTTGCGAGAGAAGGAATCGCCGAGAATGGAGGATGTCGGCTACAGTGAGTTAATGAAGTTTAAATCATTTCCACTTCCTTTAAATATCGGTCTAAGCCCTCTATTATTACAACTTTGCCACTTGACGTAGTTTAAACCCACATGTAATTAATTACACTTGTCTTAAAATTCTAAACCGCAAAGATTAAATGTTCATGACCGTTAATGCAGTTAGGAAAATTACCTAGTCGTAACTCGGGTGTTACAATCTAGGCGTCTCATTAGCCCGTTTGACACCACGTTGTGATTGTGGCTGCCAACCCTGGTTTTGTTGTTGCGGACGCCCATCCTTAACAAACCTTCTCGACACTTCTCTCTGTCGCTGAAGCTTCATCTCGATGTCATCAAGACCGAGAGCTCTTTCCACTATCTTATGATAAGGCACATCCTCATCATCCACCGTCATCACACCTTTCTGAATTTCTAATTTCAAACCTTGTACGAATTGGTGAATTTTGTCCTCCTCCTCATAGATCATATACCCTGCATATCGAGATAGCGAATCAAACCTTCGTACATACTCAGCCACCGTTCCCGTTTGGCGTAGTTGCGTGAACTCCACTTTCTTACTGGCCCGAAGAGTGCGACTGAAATACTTGTTGTAGAATACCGTTTTGAACCTTTCCCATCTCATAACTCCCACATCAGTAGTAGCTTTAATCGTATCCCACCAAAATATAGCATCCTTCTCTAAATTAAATGTTGCACACGTCACTTTGTCAGCTTCCTCCACTTTTGCATAGGCGAACATACTCTCAATCTTTCGAATCCATTGTTCAGCACTTGTAGGATCCGAAAACTGACCATCGAAGGTAGGGGGCCTAAGTCGCCTGAATCTCTCCCCACCTTGATCCTGTGAGGTATTTCCTTGCCCATTTCCACTCCCATTTCCTTCTCGGTTTAATAAAATCCCAATTTGTTCTGACTGTTGTTGCCATATATCCATAAATTGGTCCATGGGATTTTCTGGAGGCGGTCTAGGTGCTCTCGGCATTTTCTCGTTCCTAAACATATTAGACAACACAAAACAATAAATATCTAAGAAATAATACTTAAACTTAAATACTTACAGTCGATGGAGAGTTCCCGTACGACGGTGTGTTTGGCAGGCAATTCACAAAATCGCTTTTAAAACTCAGTCTCTCTAATACCATAACTGTCACGACCCTTAACCGTACCCTAACATTTTTTTTTATACGTACTAACTCTAAATCTGACTTTCGTGCGGAAATAAAACTTTTAAAGTCGGAATTGGAAATTTATAACGGTGTATGAAAACTACTTTGAAATCTATTCAAAATAAACTTAGAACCAACAATTAATCAATTAAGAAATAAAAGAAAACAATTAAAATAAAACACATTTTTTTTTTTAAAAAATTTGGCCAAGAGGCAGAACAAGTGGCGATCAATCGCCAGAAAACTGGCGATTGATCGCCCTTCAGCGATTGCTCCTCGCGAGCAATCGCTCTTCGGCGATTTTCTTTCACCATGCGATCGCCATCCTGGCGATCACCAGTTGAGGAGGGGCGAATGATCGCCATGCCATGGCGATCATTCGCCACACTCTCTGGAATTTTCCAGAGAGTACAGCTCCCTTATTTCTTTCTTCTTTCCTTCATCCTTCCTCCCACGCTCTGCACGCCACTTTTAAACACAAAACACAAAACATATCAACTCTTCACTTTTCTCACTACTTCTTCAACCAATCTTTACATACCTCCACAAAATACGCTCCAAACATGACATTTACTCAAACACTCAAAACAGACACATTTCACGTTAAACATAATCAAATTTCATAAAAACGAACCGCGTGGTTCCGTTTAAAAATTTAACATTTCCTTCCTGTTTGAAAAACGTCAAAACACTAGAAAATGCAGTATATAATCCATTCAGTCGCCAAACATCCTAAAACTTATCTAATCATACTAAAAATCCATCCAATTCCACCATTACCTCAAACATCACCAAAAAGTCTCAAAAATCCGTCTAACCATGAGTCATCCAGCCTAGCCAAAACACGCTCCGCCGCCACGAGCTCCGCCCATTTACCATCTATAGTTGATCATCATAAAGAGGTTCCTCACCTTCGTTCTCCTCACCTACATCATACGATAAATACATTAAGCCTAATGCTTAGTAAAGAGTGTGCTAAACATAACATTACATATATGCATGACATTTGTAAAACAATTTCGTTTCGTTTCGTTAAACCATTTTCTGGCCCCGTGAGAATCATAACTTGCCCCGTGAGAATCATAACTTGCCCCGTGAGAAAACACATGACTTGCCCCGTGAGAAACATACAACTTGCCCCGTGAGAAACATACATCATTCGGAATTCATGATCGTTCGTTAATTCGATATTTCATAAAACATCCTCATAAATAGTTCGTATGCACTTTAATAAAACATGATGACGTAGAAATACCTATCGAACGATCACTAACCAATCGCTAAGGCACTACTTTAAGCTACCCGTCTTACTACTAACCCCTGTAACTACCTAATTTCATCACAACCCACATTATCAACATCGTTACGACGTAGGGCCTTAGTGGCCGGAAAACCTAACACTCACTTACCTGGCGTCCTAGATATGCCGAGCACCGTCCTTTGAGCTTGGGTTACCTAGGACATTTAACAACACATCATGAATATCGACTTTCAAACATCAAATCTAAACAAATCGACGACTCGAGCTAGGACAAATTCTTCTAAAAACTCTAATTCATTTCATTCGGGCATTTCCTTGAGCACTTGGTGCTCACTAACTTCAAAACTCCATTAATGGTGTCCAACTATATCTCCAACAACCTAAACTTAACATTTAACATCAACCAACACCATTAATCTACTCCAACAACCTCATAATCACTAATACATCATCAATGAGTAATAAATAAACAACCCTATCAATTTCTAACAAAATCTCTAAATTTCTTCACAAACCCTAAATCAAAATAAACCCTAAAACCACAAATAAACTTGTCTAGAGTGTAGAACTTACCTAGAGGATTGATTTGTTGAAGAAACTTGAAGGAAAAACTGCCAAGAACGGAGGAGTTGATCGATCGATGGAGGATTGGCGATGGAAGAGGGAAAGAAATCGCCAAAGAGGAGAAGGGAATTGCGTAGGGAAGAAGAAATGAGGGAGGAAAGAGAGAGGAAGCCCTTTTTAGTTAAAATATTTGACTTTCTAAATTACCTAATTGCCCTTAGTTAATTTCTTAACTTAAATCGTTATTTCATCCATCGGTTTAACTTCTCCAAAATTCCCTTATTCCTCCAAATATTTCTATTTATTCTTAGGGTTCCTACGAAACTTTCCGTTCGCCATTTGGACTTTATTTATTATTTCTACGAATTAAAACTCTAAAATACTTAAATAGTAAAACCCGAAAACTATAGGCTCAAAACCCATAGTCTAAATTTCTGGGCGTTACAATAACAGCTAAAGTTTCGAAAACCACAAACCTGAAAATCAAGCTTTCATACAAAAATTCCAAAACTACATTCACAACAGTTTTTAAAACCACTATCATTTACACACAACAAGTCCAACAAAACGACCAAATCTTACGAACATCCAAAATAGTTAGGAAACTATAAACAATCTAAAATACCGATCCCCACACATCTCCCAGAAGACCATGGTCGAGACGCCCCGACAAATACCTGCCCAAGCATGCCCCGTACGTTGCTGACTGCTCCCTAGTCCTGGCTTCCCTCATCTAGCTCACCTGTAAAGCTGTCGTCACCTACACCACATAACACAAAACGTAAGTCTAATACTTAGCAAGTAGGGAATAATGAATGTAAACATGCACAATGCACACACACCTTAACACATGCGGTTTCTACTCGCTCTGTGGTTTTCGTTTCATTAATCTTTCACTTTTACAAGTGGAATCAAGTAGGCACACATCCGAGCCCCGCTCATTGGACGGCCACACCTTGGCCCATCAGAGCAAGATCGGACAGCTCACATCCGGGCCCCGCCTATTGGAATGCCATACATAATCTCCTCCCACATCGATCATAGAACCCTCTAGTGCTTACTCTCGCACGTTAACGACAAGGCGTTCATACTCACGACAGTTACGTATTTTCAACGATACGTCTCTTGTAGAGCCCCTCGCAAGTGCTTCCCTAGCACCCTACGCAACTTGGCGACTCCACTCGAGACCACATTTTGTTTGTTCTTCTCTTTTTACGTTTCATGCTCACGTTTCAAACCATGCACAAAACTCATGTTTCGTGTTTCGAAAACAATGATGCATGTCACATAATGCTCAAACACAAAACAAACCAACAACAAAACAATAAACCCTACCGTTCCATGGTGTAGGCCCGAAGGCAAACGCACACACTCCACTACTTACCTGATTCCTTCGCACGTATTTGTTCACTTTGTTAAGCTCAATTACTCGCTTATCAACCTAAAAAATATAAGGAAAATAACTTAGCAACATACTAGGAATTCTAAACTAAGTCTAACAACAATTTAAACCAACTTTAAAGTTTAAAACCCTAAACTCGATTTTTCTACACTTTTAGTGTCCAAACTTCAATCGGCCATAACTTACTCGTTTTTCAATGGATTTAGATTTTCCACCCTCAATCCGTAAACCTCTACACGTCTACTTTCCAGTGAAGTAATTAAATTTAGCAACAAAACAACATGGCAAAATTGAAATACACCAAAACAGAATCGGACACATTGATTAACAAACCTAATTTTTCACAACTTCCACCAATTCTCTAATCTAACTACCGAAATAACCTAAACTAACCTATCTAAAGTTTAAACTATAAAAAATAGGAAAAAAACTAGCAAAATAATGGTAATTTTTGGACCCCTCAATTAGGGTTTCACAAACCCTGACCAAACTCCACAAAAACTCAACAAAAACACCAATAAACTTAACCTAGATGCATCACCAACAAAACCCAACCAAAACATACCTTAATTCCTTGTCAAAATGGATGAAATGGAAAAGAGGAGAACCTTCAATGGAGGTTGCCTTCATAGGGGAAAGGAGGAAGAAGACATAATTTGTCTTTCACTCCCCCCCACTTACCACTTTTTAAAACTTAACTTTTTCCACTTTTGAATTTTTCCACTAAGTTTTCTTATTTTACAAATTAACCTCCCCATTCACTTTTCTTCATTCAAACCAACGTGAAGCCTCTCAATTCCTTCCCCTTTTGTTCATTTAAATTTTTCTTAAATCAATTTCAACTCAACACAATTCCTAACCACTAAATCCTAGGATTTTCTCTCAAATTCTTCTTCCAACTTCACTTTCCATCTCAATTTGCTAGAATAACATTAGGACTAACATTAAACTATCACGACATATCTTAACTAGGGCTACGTACGTTATAGGAAATTTTCGCATGTTACAATCCACCATTCTTACAAAAATTTTGTCCTCAAAATTTGTGTACCTGAAAAGTTCAGGATAGCGCTCCATCATATCCTGTTATCGTTCCCACGTCGCCTCCTCAACATTGTGGTTACGCCATAGCACCTTCACTAGTGGAATATTCTTATTACGTAACTTCTTCACTGCATAGTCCAATATCTCCACCGATTTCTCCTCGTAAGATAGTGTAGGCTGCACCTCAATATCCTGCTGCACCACGACGTGTGATGGATCCCTCAGGCACTTCCTCAGCATCGAGACATGGAAAACATTGTGCACTCCCTCCATCGAAGTTGGCAGCTCTATCTGGTATGTCGTTTTTCCAACTCTCCTAGTGATTGGGAACTGTCCAATATACCTCGGGTTCAACTTACCTCTTTTCCCGAACCTCATTACTACCTTGAATGGCGAAATCTTCAAGAAAACTTCATCTCCTACCTCAAATTCTAGCTCTCGCCTTCTTCCATCAGCATAGCTCTTTTGCCGACTTCGAGCTGTCAAAATACACTGCCGAATAAATTTGATCTTTTCGATAGTCTGCTGCACGATCTCAAGTCGAATCAAACTGACTTCCCCGACTTCGTCCCAATAAAGAGATGATCTGGATTTTTTTCTGCATAAAGCCTCGTATGGAGCCATACCAATCGTATCCTGATAACTGTTATTATACGATAACTCTACCAAAGGCAAATATCTACTCCAGGAACCCTGAAACTCCAGTCCACACGCTCGAAGCATATCCTCTAAAATCTGAATGGTTCACTCAGATTGTCTGTCCGTCTGAGGATGAAATGCTGTACTGAAATTCAACCGAGTCCCCATTGCCTTATGCAAACTCTTCCAAAACTTGGATACAAATCTCGGGTCTCTATCTGAATACAATCGAAGTCGGTACACCATCCAACCTCAGAATTTCCTGAATATACAGTTTAGCGAATTGATCCATATTGAATGTCATCTTCACCGGTAGAAAATGGGCTGATTTGGTTAAACGGTCCACAATCACCCATATACCATCATAACCCTTCGTCGTCCTGGGTAATCCTATAATAAAATCCATCAAATTTTGGTCCTATTTCCACTCAGGAACCGGTAATGGCTGGGCAGGTCTCTGATGTTCTGCTTTAACCTACTGACAGACCAAGTATGTTTCCACATACTCCATTATAGACTTCTTCATGCTAGGCCACCAATAATGCTGCTTGAGGTCTCTATACATTTTAGTACTGCCAGGATGAATAGAAAACCTCGAAGAATGTGCTTCAACCAAAATCTCCTTCTGAAGTTGCTCATTGTTTGGAACATACCACCGATTTTGGAACTTCAGAATACCATCCTCTGAATAAGTGAACTCAGTCCTGTCATCTGATACCATACTAAGCTTGAACTTGTTACACTCTGAATCTTCCTGCTGAGCTTATCTAATCTTCTTCGAAATGGTATGCTTCAGAGATAAAGCTGATAAAACTGCCGTCACGTCTGAAACCAACTCAAAATCAAATCTCTGAAACTCAGTTCTCAACGCCACTGACATCTCAACCTTCATCGCAGACACTGAGGTTGACACACGGCTTAACGCATCTTCTACAACATTGATCTTACCGGGGTGGTACTTGATCTCCAAATCGTAGTCCTTCACAAACTCTAACCACCGCCGCTACAACATTGGCCTTACCGGGATGGTACTTGATATTCAACTCATTTTGAGTGAAGATATACTTCAGACTTTTGTGATTTGAATATATTTCACACTGTTGACCATACAAATAATGCCTCCAGATCTTTAGAGCAAAGACCATTGCTGCTAACTCCAAGTCATGGATAATTCTTCTCAAAAGACATCAACTACCGGGAAGCATAAGCAATCACCTTATCCTTCTGCATCAACACACAACCCAAACCGATCCAAGAGGCATCGCAATAAATACTACATTTCTCCTCTACCACAGGTAATGTCAATATCGGAGCTGTAGTCAATTTCTGCTTCAACATCTGGAAACTAAGATCGCAATCTTCGGACCAATCATACTTGACATCTTTTCTTGTCAGTCGAGTCAGGGGTGCTGCTATCTTAGAAAAACCCTCAATAAATTTCCTGTAATAGCCGGCTAATCCCAGAAAACTTTGAATCTCACTGACATTCATCGGCTGAGGCCATTCTTTAATCGACTGAATCTTGGCTGGATCCACTGATATCCCTCTGTTGGAAATAATATGTCCCAGAAAATGCACCTTATTCAGCTTAAAACACACATTTTGAAAATTTTGCATATAGCTGATTCTGCTTCAAAGTCTCCAAAACTATCCTCAAATGCCCCTTATGCTCGTCTTCATCACGAGAATATACTAGAATATCGTCGATAAACGCAATTACAAATTTATCGAGATACTCTCGAAATACCCGATTCATCAGATCCATGAACGCAGCTGGAGCATTTGTCAATCCGAACGACAGAACCAAAAATTTGTAGTGTCACGACCCTAATACTGTACCCATTTACCCGTATAAATTTTTCATTTTATTTTACACTTTAAGCAGAAACTGAATCGGAATTGAAGTCGTTAGTGTTGTTTGGAAAACCATTTAAAACAAACATAAAATTGTTAATAAAACAATTAAAACTATTTAAATAAAAAAACTAAGTTCGATTAAAATAATCGGAAGGGCAAAACTGTCCGGCTCTAAAAACACAGGGGCAGCGACCAGTCACTGCAACATGCAGCGACTGATCGCTGCACACCCTGTGCAGCGATCATGCAGCATGCAGCGATCCATGTTCCTTCGATCGCTTTCTCTCGTCACTTCTCTACTGCCATTTTTTTTTTCAAGTGCTCTCTGGAAACTCCAGAGAGCAAAACCACAATCTGATCTACTCTCTGCAATCCGATTCCAGAGAGCAACAGTTCCTCAAATAACACACCTTAAAATCAACTTCCATACATCTTACTCTGATTAACTTCTCAATTATCACTAATATACAATTCAACCATAATTTAACACAATATTTTAAACGCGATAAAACTTCTTAAAAACAAATGGCGTGGATAGCTCTAAAACTCGAGCATATCCGTACCAATCCTAAAACATTTCAAAACATTTTTAACAAAACATTTTACATACCGTTTACCAAAACATTTAAAATATCAAACGTAAATCTATCACCTATCCAAATTTCCCAAACATCCTATTAAGTTCGATCTATACATTTTATGCTCAAAGCATCCCAAAATACATACTTACGTCCCCACGGGTCAAAACGCACCGACTGCTCAGCACACTCCCGCAGGCATTCTCCATCAACAGCATCAGACATCAGGAGGAGGAACGTCGTCCTCACCTGGTTCACTGTCACCTAAAACGTCACCTACACCATACAGACACACTATGAGCTAACAGGCTTAGTAAATTCTACGTAAATGCAGATGCGTGCAGTGCATATGGAGTTCAGAAATCATGCATAACAGAGCGTCGCAGACAGTATATCACCGATATCTCATCCCCCTAACCGAAGGGGGCCCATCCAGCAGTCGGACTACCCCGTGCGGTTAGAGGAGGGGGGTACACGACGTAGAGCCGTGCCTGAGCCCAACCTCGCGTGACCAGATAACAGATTACGTTCATTAATTACAGTACATGAGATGTGGTATCGGCCAGACCCTTAATCGGCCCGCACGATAGATCAAGAGCCCCCAATTTCTGGGCCACATGGTTTTCAGAAAACATCGTGTAGTGCATAAATTCGTTTTCATGCCAAGTTAAAATACGTGATGCATGAACAGTTCAATATAAAAGTAAACAAACAAGCATGCGTACCATCAAGACTGTAAATGAAATAACCTACGAAACTTTTAAACCTAGCTACCCAACCAAAGCAATTAAAACAATCCATCCTCTAAGATCCTCGACGCTAAATCGAAGTACGGTGTAGACCAATCGGTCAGAGTAAGTCACGAGAACTTACCTTGGGCGCGCAGAATCTCAAGCTTCGTTCACGGGAGTCGTGTGTCTGAGGCAAAACACGATATTTGTCGTTAAAACCAATTTAAGCTATTGACGTCCACATTACAAACCTTAACTAAAGAATCTTTCCTAAATTCTTAACTTAGCTAATCGAAGCGTATTAATGCTCGATAATCCAAAACTTCAATTAACGAGTTTTTCCTCAAAAACCCGAAAATCTACCAATTTTAACTTTTTCACAAATTGATTTAACTTCGTCCAATAACGTCAAATACGTGCAATATATACTTTATTACAGCTAACCTATTAATTACGAACCCTAAATCGACATTTTTAATCGAAACCTAAACGAAACCCTAATTGTTCATACTTCGTAAAACTCAAAATAAACATTCTAAAACTATAGATCCATACCTAGAGTTGTGATCGGATGAGAAAACGTGAAGGAAACGAGACGATCGGGAGAAAGATCGGAGGTCGGAAATGAGGAAGTCGCGCGGGCAGAGAGGAGGCCGAGAGAAAAAGAAGAAGAAAAGGGTTCTGGCGTGGAAATGGCTAAGGAAGAGGAGCTGTGATGTTTTTAATAAAAATTAACTTTCCAAATTACCATTTTGCCCTTAGCACATATTTCTATTTTGTTTCGTCCTTCGGTTTGTTAATCATCCTACTATTCGGGTTCACCAAATTTCCCTATTTCACCAATAAGTCCAACTTAATATCTAGGATTTAATAAAACTGTCCGTTCGCAATTTAGACCTTGTTTGCTATTTTTACGAGAACATCTTTTACATTACGAGAATTGTATTTACTCGGAATGTAACGTTTAATCTCCAAAAATTCCCATAATTTCCTTAAAATTCCTATTAATTGTTAGGATCGTAAAGACGCTTTCTTTTCGTAAAACGGACCTGATTTGACATATTTACTAAAAATGTCGTTATATAATAAAATATGAATATAATATATTAAATCAAAAATCCGTACAAGCCGAATATTACATTCTACCCACCTTATTTAGAATTTTGTCCACAAAATTAAATCATACAAATAGCTCAGGATATTTAGTCATCACATCCTGCTGTCGCTCCCACGTAGCCTCTTCCACCTCGTGGTTGCGCCACAATACTTTGACCAGTGGAATCTCTTTGTTGCGTAAGACTTTGGTGGAATACTCCAAAATGCGTACCGGCCCCACCTCGTAAGTCAAGGTAGGCTGTACCTCGATCTCTGTAGTCTCCACGACGTGCGATCGATCACGTAAACACCTCCAAAGCATAGATACGTGGAATACATCGTGGATACTTTCCATAGAAGCCGGAAGCTGTAGTCGATACGCCATCTTCCCGATCCTCTTCAGAATAGGAAAGGGCCCCACATAACGAGGGTTTAACTTACCCCTCCTTCCAAATCTCGCAACGCCTTTGAACGGAGAAACCTTAAGGTAGACCTCGTCACCTTCTTCAAACTCTAGCTCTCTCCGTCTAGTGTCAGCATAGCTCTTCTGTCTGCTTTGAGCTACCTCGATACGCTGTCGGATAATGGCAATCTTCTCTGCCGTCTGTTGTAGAATCTCTGGACCAACGATGCTGGCCTTGCCAACCTCGTCCCAATATAACGGAGACCTACACTTGCGACCATACAACGCCTCATATGGAGCCATGCCAATCGTAGCCTAGAAGCTGTTGTTGTACGAGAACTCAATCAGGGGCAAATATCGGCTCCACGATCCCTGAAACTCCAGCACACAAGCTCTGAGCATATCCTCAAGTATCTGATTCGTTCTCTCTGTCTGTCCATCAGTCTGAGGATGAAATGCGGTGCTGAAATTAAGCCGAGTCCCCATAGCTTTGTGCAGACTCTTCCAGAACTTCGAGGTAAATCTCGGATCTCGATCTGAGACAATAGAAACTGGCACGCCATGCAGTCTGACAATCTCCTGCACATAAAGCTCGGCGAGCTGATCCATGGACGATGCCATCCTCACAGATAAGAAGTGGGCTGACTTTGTCAATCGGTCCACAATAACCCATATGCCGTCATGGCCCTTCGTCGTCCTCGGGAGCCCCACAATGAAATCCATGCAGATCTGCTCCCACTTCCACTCCGGAATTGGCAGTGGCAATAACGTTCCGGCCGGTCTCTGGTGCTCTGCCTTCACCTGTTGACATACTAAACAGGTCTCAACATATTTGGCAACATCCCTCTTCATGTTCCGCCCCCAGAAGTGCTGTTTCAAATCCCGGTACAGCTTGGTACTCCCCGGGTGCACAGAATATGCCGAAGAATGTGCCTCGGCCAATATCTCCTTCTTCAGATCCTCGTCACTAGGCACGTACCACCTATGCCTGAACTTCAGAATACCATCATCAGATAAATGGAAATCCGACGAGTCTCCCAAGGTCATACTCGATCGAAGCTCCATACACTCTGAATCACTCTGCTGAGCCACACGTATACGACCAAGAATAGTCGGCCTGAGAGAAATGTTGGCGAGCATACTGGACAACTCAGCCACTATCTCCACATCGAATCTCTCAATCTCAGACCGCAGCATAACTGACATCGCTGCTAATGAAGGCTGACTCACAGAAGGCACTCTACTCAAGGCATCAGCAACCTTGTTCGCTTTCCCCGGATGGTACTTGATATCAAAATCATAATCTTTGACAAACTCAAGCCATCTTCTCTGTCGCATGTTCAGCTCCTTCTGCGTAAATAAGTACTTCAGGCTCTTGTGGTCGGAAAATATCTCGCACTGCTGCCCATACAAGTAATGTCTCCATATCTTCAGTACGAAGACCACAGCTGCTAACTCAAGGTCTTGCGTAGGGTAATTCTGCTCGTACAGCTTCAACTGCCGAGAAGCATATGCAATAACTCTACCCTCCTGCATCAATACACAACCTAGTCCCACTCCAGATGCATCGCAGTAAATGCTGAATCTGACACCTTCAACAGATAGCGCCAGTACTGGAGCGGTGGTCAATCTCTGCTTAAGCTCCATAAAACTATCATCACAAGTAGACGACCATATAAATCTCTCGTTCTTCCGAGTCAGTCGTGTAAGAGGAAGTGCGATCTTCGAGAATCCTTCTATAAACTTTCGATAATAACCGGCCAATCCGAGAAATCCACGCACCTCGCGTACGTTCTTCGGCTGTGGCCAATCTCTGACCACCTGAATCTTGCTCGGATCCACAGAAACTCCGTCCTGTGATATAATATGGCCAAGGAAGCTCACTCTGTCAAGCCAAAACTCGTATTTCGAAAACTTTGGATACTAATGGCGTTGACTTAGAATCTGTAAAACGATCCTCAGATGCTCCTCGTGCTCTTCCTTAGACTTAGAGTAAATCAGGATATCGTCGATGAAGACTACCACGAACTTGTCCAGATACTCCTTGAAGACACGGTTCATCAAGTCCATGAATGCTGCAGGGGCATTAGTAAGTCCGAAAGACATAACAAGGAACTCATAATGCCCATACCTCGTTCGGAATGCCGTCTTCTGAATATCGTCTCGCCGGACCTTCAGCTGATAATAACCTGAGCGTAGGTCAATCCTGGAAAACACTCGGGCACCCTGGAGCTGATCAAACAAGTCATCAATCCGCAGCAGTGGATACTTATTCTTCACCGTCAATTTGTTCAACTCTCTGTAATCAATGCACATCCTGAGGGTCCCGTCTTTCTTCTTGACGAATAGAACAGGCGCACCCCAGGGTGAAAAACTGGGTCGAATGAAACCTTTCTCTAATAACTCATCAAGCTGAGTCCTCAACTCTATCAACTCGGCTGGTGCCAACCGGTATGGGTTCTTAAACCTCGGTGCGGAGTTAGGATATACATCGATAGTGAACTCAATCTCCCGGTCCGGTGGTAACCCGGGAAGGTCATCAAGAAAAATCCCAGAGAACTATCTGACAATAGGAATGTCGCTCGGCTTTTCTCCGCTGAGCAACTGACAATCAAATACAGAGGCCAAATAAATAGAGCACGCACCTTTAAACTGCTCGTTGACCATCATGGAATAAGAAATAGGCGAGCTACTCAATCTGTTCATCGCCTGATAAGAAAACTCGGCTTTACCCGGGGGTCGGAAGGTCACCATCTCGGATCGTCAATTAATGGTGGCGAAGTGCTGTGCTAGCCAGTCCATCCCTAAGATTAGATCATAGTGTTCTATGCCCATAACAATAAGGCGAGCATAGAGGGTATTACTTCCAACCGAGACAATATTGCCCTGCACAATCTGACGTGACTGCATACGCTCTCCTGAGGGCAACATCACACTATATTCGCACTCTGCTAACTCTGGCACTAATCTCAGTCTAGACATGCAAGCAATCGATATAAAGGAGTGCGTAGCTCCTGTATCCATCAAAGTAAATACAGTTGTACCCATCATCAGAATAGTACCTGCCATCACAGCAGGCTGATCATCATCATCAACATCGGCTGGCTCTATAAATGCGAAGATCCTCGGGGTCACTTTCCTCTGATCTCCACCTAACTGGTCTCGGCCAGGCTTCGGGCAATCTCTGACGTAATTTCCAAGCTCCCCACACCTAAAGCATCGGTTAGTGCCAACACGGCACTCACCACTGTGTTCCCTCTGACAAATGGGGCACCACGGTATCTGAGAAGCCCCCTGGACTTGCTTCCCTTTACCCCGATCAATACCTCCCTCAAGAGGTCTCTTCATACCCCTCGGCTGCTGCTGGGGCTGCGCTCTAGGCTGTAAACCTCGGTGCTGCGACTGAGGTCGTATCTCACGGAAGAAGCCCTTAGCTGGCTCCCTCTGTAACGACCCGAGGAGGATCGTCACGTGTCATGACTTTCCTTTAAACTTATCCGTACTTTTATACCTCTGTAATCGGTGTATATATTTTTTTTATATATATATCAAATCTCATTCTAACTTAACTTAAGTTCGCTGAACAACCACATTTAGCTTTCACTCCTGCCGGTCGCTAAACGACAAACATCCAGTTGTTCTACCGGCCTGCACGTGCATCTCACATGATTCATTAGACATCTATCGGCAGGCACACATATTTGCATCTGCCGACGGTCACGTGCATCACGCGTGACCAATTAAATCATCACTCAATTACAACGACAAAAGACTGACTTATCTACCGATGACAAGGCACTCCATCTGCCGATGGCAACACACAACATCTGCCGATGGCATTTATACTACATCTTCCGATAGATTAACTCACATCATCTGCCGATGACGTGGCACTACATCTTCTGGTAGATTAACTCACATCATCTGCCGATGACGTGGCACTACATCTTCTGGTAAGGCGGAATGACATTTCCATCTTCCGGTATCTTGACCTACTACACATGCCGATCTCTAGGCATATCGTTTGCTGATGACGTCAGCCGGAAGACAAATACTTTTCCTCTTCCGATGACGTCCTCCGGAAGACAGACTTACCCGACTCCCATCACAATCCTCCTGTCGATTTCTACACTTCAAAATAACACATCTCCTGCCGATAGACAAGTACTTTCATCTACCGACTACTAAACATTAACCTAACATCTTCTTCTTCCGGTAGACAAGCAAACTTCATCTACCGATTTCTAAACTCCATAATAACACTCACACCTTCCGATAGACAAATACATTTCGTCTACCGGCAGCACAAACATCATAACTTCAAACTTAATACCGGGACACCAACAGAATAAACCACAAATTCATTAAAACTCATACAGCGGAAGACTTAGTTAAAATCACTCATTCTATATTCTTATAATATACTCATAATCAGTATTCAAGCTAGACAAGTTCAAGCTCCATAATCATAAGTAACATCATCCTACTTAAACTTTTATGTTCATAGTTATCATTAAAACCTTAAGAGTAAAACCAGAGGTCATAATCGCCATCCAGCCACAGACTTTCCACCCTGAGCACCTTCCAGCAACCAGCTTAAACTTCATCCTCAACTTTGTATTCCTCACCTGATATTTCTTCACCTACATCGTAAGGTGTAACTGTAAGCCTAAGGCTTAGTAAGGAATGCAAACTATTATGAGTTCATGAATGCATAACTTGGAGAAAAACATGCTCATAAGTCTTTTCTTTTCACGTACTTGTTCTTAATCATCATTCATAATCGTATCTCGTATTCATTGTTCATAATCATCATTCGTAGACATGCTCATATTCATCATTCCTTTCATCATTCATATTCTTCATTACATTATGTGGTTTAAGGGAGGATTTGTGCCGGTAAAGGGGGTTCGACAGTGAGTTTGATCATGGTCCCTACTGCGGGTCGTATTCATATGTCCTACTGCGGACTGTGACATACGCCGAACCACCCCCAACCCTCACTTAACCACGTTGCATAAGTTTTATCTTCTTATTTTATTCATGAGAAAACATATTTCAAAACATTTTCATATGCTTGAGAAGTAAAACATGATGCATAACATAAATGCACTTAATCATCGAACTAAGACAGGGGAGAACATCAGAATAACATAACCATATCCATCGACATTTCATCAAACATATAGAAGACAACGTTCACTAAATCTAACATAGTCCTTTGATGTAGGGCCCTATTGGCCGGAAACTTAGTACATTCACTTACCTGGATCCTTAGCAACTTGAATCACTTTCTCTTCAACTTCTTCACCTAAAACATTCCACATTATAGTAGTTAAAATCAAGTCCTAAAAGTTCTAATCGAAAGTCATCCTAGAATCTAGCAGCTAAGGTTCTCTGTGCAGTCTGAAATCCAAAACCGAAACAGCTAGATATAGCTATCGATTAAACGGGGTCGGTTATATAAAAGGTCCAGAATCGATTTAAAGGTGGCATTACCAAATGAAGATAAGGAACGATAACCAACTGACTTAGCCATTGAAGAACTCGAAAGTACAAGTTCAACTGAAAACAGAGTTCTAAATGACTACCCGGCATCTACATTGTCAAAATCTTACCTAGAATGCGGGTTACCGGAGTAGAGGCTGAAAAACCAGTTGCTGGGGAGGAAGAAAGTTCCAGAGAAGAAGGGAGTCGCCGAGAGGAAATGTCGGCTGCAGTGAGGTTTAAATGAGATTTAAGGTTTCCATTTTCTATTTATACCTAATCCTTCAGTCTTTATTACAAAATTGCCACTCAACCTAGTTTTACTCAACTTGTAATGAATTTGCCTCAACATTAAATTTAATCATAAAGGTTAAATAAAGGGTAACAATGAGAATGGTCAGAAAATCACCTGGCCGAAATGTCGGGCGTTACATCCACCCCTCCTTAAACAAAATTTTCGTCCCCGAAAATTGGTCAAGCAAAGAGTTCTGGATACTTGTCCAACATATCCTGCTGCAGTTCCCATGTAGCTTCTTCAATACCATGATTCTTCCACAAAACCTTAACCAACAAGATTTCCTTATTCCTTAGAGTCTTCACTGCAGAATCCAAAATTTGTACTGGTTTCTCTTCATACACCAAATTAGGCTCAACTTCAATTTCCATTGGTTTAACAACTTGAGTCGGATCACGTATGCATTTCCTTAGCATAGACACATGAAAGACATTGTGAACCTTTTCCAAAGATGGAGGCAAAAGTAACCTATAGGCTGTACTGCCAATTCTTGCTAAGACAGGGAATGGTCCAACGAATCGTGGATTAAGCTTTCCCTTCTTACCAAATCTTAAGACTCCTCTAAATGGTGAAATCTTCAGGAAAACTTCATCACCAACAGAAAACTCAAGATCTCTTCTTCTTTGGTCCGCATAACTCTTCTGTCGACTTTGTGCAGTTAACATCCTTTTCCTAATGACCGTAATCTTATCTGACATCTGTTGTAGAATCTCAGGGCCCAATAGCTTCGCTTCACCAACTTCATCCCAGTACAAGGGTGACCTGCATTTCCTACCATACAAAGCTTCATAGGGTGCCATACCAATTGTGGACTGATAACTGTTGTTGTAAGAAAACTCAATCAGAGGTAGGTGTCTACTCCAAGATGCCTGAAAGTCTAGAACACATGCCCTTAACATATCCTCGAGTATCTGAATGGTTCTCTCGGATTGTCCATCTGTCTGCGGGTGAAAAGCGGTGCTGAAGGAAAACTTTGTGCCTAAGGTACCTTGTAAACTTTTCCAGAATCGGGAGGTGAATCTAGGGTCACGATCAGAGACTATGGATACGGGAATCCCATGCAACCTGATAATTTCTTGGACATAAAGGTTAGCAAGTTGATCCATCGTGTAGGTTGTCTTGACAGGTAAGAAATGAGCCGATTTCGACAGTCTATCAATCACTACCCAAATACTATCATGTCCCTTAGTTGACTTAGGTAATCCTACAATGAAATCCATAGCTATGTGTTCCCATTTCCATTCGGGAATAGGTAGAGGTTGAAGGGTACCTCCTGGTCGTTGGTGCTCTGCTTTAACTTGCTGACATACTAAGCATGACTCTACACACATGGCAACATCCCTCTTCATATTCGGCCACCAATAATGTAATCTTAAATCTCGATACATCTTAGTACTACCAGGATGTACAGAAAAGGAAGACGAGTGAGCCTCGGCCAAAATCGACTTACGTAATTCCTTATCATCCGGAATATACCACCTATTCCTAAACATCAGAATACCATCCTTGGTAAGACTGAACTCCGAGGAGACATCCTTCTGCTTACACACCATACTACTATTTTCCTTTGAATCTTTCTGTTGTGCCTCCTTAATTCTTTCTATGATAGTTGGTCTAATAGTAACATCGGCTAGTAAGGCTGACAACTCTGGAACTAGTTCCAATTCAAACTTCTGAACTTCAGTCCTCAAGGGTGCGGACAAAACTGACACTGCGGGTTGCATTGTCTTTGACATCCTGCTCAAGGCATCGGCTACAGCATTAGCCTTACCCGGGTGGTACTTGATTTCAAAGTCATAGTCCTTAACAAATTCTAACCAACGTCTTTGTCTCATGTTTAATTCCTTTTGGGTGAAAAGATACTTTAAACTCCTGTGGTCAGAAAATACATCGCACTGTTGTCCATACAAGTAGTGCCTCCAAATTTTTAAAGCAAAAACAACTGCAGCTAGCTCTAAATCATGAGTGGGGTAATTCTGTTCATAACCTTTTAGCTGCCTAGAGGCATACGCCACAACTTTACCTTCTTGCATCAAACACATCCCAAACCAATCTTGGATGCGTCACAATAAACACTAAATTTTCCTTCTTCAGTTGGGAGAGTTAATAGCGGGGCTGTCGTTAACTTCTGTTTCAATGATTGGAAGCTATCTTCACAAGCTTCGGTCCAAAAGTACTTGAGGTCCTTCTTGGTTAAATTGGTCAAAGGTTTAGCTATCATAGAGAATCCTTTAATGAACTTTCTATAGTAGCCAGCCAGACCAAGGAAACTTCGAACTTCACTGACATTCTTTGGCTGTGGCCAATCCTTAACGGCCTGAACCTTAGTTGGATCTACTGATATGCCCTCAGCAGAAATGACATGACCTAAAAAGTTGACCTTATCCAGCCAAAATTCACATTTGGACAATTTGGCATAAAGCTGCTGCTGTTTTAAGGTTGATAATACTATTCTCAAATGTTCTGCATGGTCGGTTTCAGTCTGTGAGTATATTAAAATGTCATCTATAAACACAATTACAAACTTATCCAGGTACTCACGAAACACTCGGTTCATCAAGTCCATGAAAGCTGCAGGCGCGTTAGTCAGTCCAAATGACATTACAAGAAATTCATAGTGTCCGTAGCGGGTTCTGAAGGCTGTCTTTGGTATATCTCCTTCCTTAACTTTCAGTTGGTAATAACCCGAACGTAAGTCAATCTTTGAGAATACCTTAGCTCCTTGTAGTTGGTCAAACAGGTCATCAATCCGGGGTAAAGGATATTTATTCTTGACTGTCAGCTTATTTAGTTCTCTGTAGTCTATACACATTCTAAGAGAACCATCTTTCTTCCTAACGAAAAGGACAGGTGCGCCCCAGGGAGAACTACTAGAACGTATAAATCCCTTGTCAACTAATTCCTGTAGTTGGACCTTTAATTCTTTCAACTCAACAGGTGCCATTCGATAAGGGTTCTTAGACACAGGTAATGCCTCGGGGTATGTATCAATCACAAATTCTATCTCTCTATCGGGTGGTAGTCCTGGTAAGTCGTCCAAGAATGCTTCAGGAAACTCTCGTACGGTAGGAATACCTTGTAATTCCACTTTATTCTTTACTCGGACATCCATTATGTTAGCTAGGTAACTCAAGCAACCACTCTTCAGTAACCGTTGAGTCACTAGTGAGGATATGATTGGTATCTTACTCATATTTGGAATAGCTTGGAAGGTATACCGATCTCCATTTGGGGGTCGGAAATCAACTAGGCCAGACCTACAACTAATCGTGGCATAATGCCTAAATAACCAATCCATTCCTAAAATAATCTCATATCCTTTCATGTCAATCATAATCAGTTCTACATATAGCTCCTTATCTCCTAAGGACAAAACATCACCCTTCAACATTTGCTCAGAATGTAAAGACTTCCCTGATGGTAACATAACTCTATACGGTTTATCAACTGGCGAAAGTTCTAACTTATGTTTACACACAAACAGGGTTGCTATGAATGAGTGTGTGGCTCCCGTATCAATAAGTGTATAAGCAGAAAACCACAAACCATAATGGTACCTGATATGACCGTGTGTGGTTCAACATCTTCATCCTCCATCATAGCATAGACTCTTGGTGCAACTCTAATTCGATTCGGGTCTGATGGCATCGGGCAGTCTCTGGCTATGTGTCCAACCTTGTCGCATCTATAGCAACGGCCAGAGTGCAGCTTGCACTCCCCATGGTGATTCTTCTGACAGTTGGAACATAGGGGAGCCGAAGGTCGCTTTCCTCTTCCTTGGTCATCACTTGGATTGAAGGATCTCTTAACACCTTGCTGTTGTTGTTGCTGGTTTCTGTTCTGCTGGGGTTGCCATCCCTTGTTCTGCCGTGGTGGTGGTTGA
Source organism: Begonia masoniana (assembly GCA_022432975.1). NCBI lineage: Eukaryota > Viridiplantae > Streptophyta > Magnoliopsida > Cucurbitales > Begoniaceae > Begonia > Begonia masoniana. The sequence goes on along the minus strand of CM039503.1, from coordinate 30,727,916 downwards.
GTCTCCTTAGTGAACTTCCTTGGCTGTTCACGCTGTGCATAAGCTGTCATCTCAGCCTCCTCCAATTCCAGGGCCTTAGCCGTCACTTCGCCATAAGGTATATTGTGTATCCCAGAAGTCTTTACCTTCACATACAAACTCGGCTTCAGTCCTTGAACAATTGGTAAATCTTGTCTTCATCATTCTCAACCAGTCGGGGAGCAAACCGTGACAAAGCATCGAATTTGCATATATAATCCGTCACAGAGCCAGTTTGCCGCAGGTTCATGAATTCTTTCTTCTTGCTGGCCTGAACGGTCCTATTGAAGTACTTGTCAAAGAAGGCAGTCTTAAACATATCCCAAGTCATAGTCTCTGCATTAACAGTGCTCTGAAGAGAATCCCACCAATGCCTTGCATTCAGCTCCAAATGATAGACAGCATAGGTGACTCTATCTCCTTCATCAACTTTCGCATACTTAAACATGTCCTCTACTTTTCGGATCCATTCCTCAGCATAAATAGGGTCAGAAACTTGGCCATTGAATGTCGGGGGTCTGAGCCTGTGGAAGCGCTCACCCCCATGATCATGAGTTACATTAGAGCTGGAGTTCCCAAGCTCTTCTCTAGTAATCACTAGTGGCTCTATTTGTCGTGATTGGCGATTAACTAATTCTATTAGCTGAGCAACGGTGGTACTATCCACGTTGTCTTCCCTCTGTTGACCTCTTACCATCTTGAGATTCCTAAACAATAATAGAAACACATCTTAACATAATGACATCACTAGAATCGTAAACACTTACAGTTGTTGGAGAGTACTCAGGTGGCAATCTGTGCTGGAAGGCAGTCTACAGAACCGATTTTAGAACCTGGTTTAGCTCTGATACCATAATTGTAACGACCCGAGGAGGATCGTCACGTGTCATGACTTTCCTTTAAACTTATCCGTACTTTTATACCTCTGTAATCGGTGTATATATTTTTTTTATATATATCAAATCTCATTCTAACTTAACTTAAGTTCGCTGAACAACCACATTTAGCTTTCACTCCTGCCGGTCGCTAAACGACAAACATCCAGTTGTTCTACCGGCCTGCACGTTCATCTCACATGATTCATTAGACATCTATCGGCAGGCACACATATTTGCATCTGCCGACGGTCACGTGCATCACGCGTGACCAATTAAATCATCACTCAATTACAACGACAAAAGACTGACTTATCTACCGATGACAAGGCACTCCATCTGCCGATGGCAACACACAACATCTGCCGATGGCATTTATACTACATCTTCCGATAGATTAACTCACATCATCTGCCGATGACGTGGCACTACATCTTCTGGTAGATTAACTCACATCATCTGCCGATGACGTGGCACTACATCTTCTGGTAAGGCGGAATGACATTTCCATCTTCCGGTATCTTGACCTACTACACATGCGATCTCTAGGCATATCGTCTGCTGATGACGTCAGCCGGAAGACAAATACTTTTCCTCTTCCGATGACGTCCTCCGGAAGACAGACTTACCCGACTCCCATCACAATCCTCCTGTCGATTTTCTACACTTCAAAATAACACATCTCCTGCCGATAGACAAGTACTTTCATCTACCGACTACTAAACATTAACCTAACATCTTCTTCTTCCGGTAGACAAGCAAACTTCATCTACCGATTTCTAAACTCCATAATAACACTCACACCTTCCGATAGACAAATACATTTCGTCTACCGGCAGCACAAACATCATAACTTCAAACTTAATACCGGGACACCAACAGAATAAACCACAGATTCATTAAAACTCATACAGCGGAAGACTTAGTTAAAATCACTCATTCTATATTCTTATAATATACTCATAATCAGTATTCAAGCTAGACAAGTTCAAGCTCCATAATCATAAGTAACATCATCCTACTTAAACTTTTATGTTCATAGTTATCATTAAAACCTTAAGAGTAAAACCAGAGGGTCATAATCGCCATCCAGCCACAGACTTTCCACCCTGAGCACCTTCCAGCAACCAGCTTAAACTTCATCCTCAACTTTGTATTCCTCACCTGATATTTCTTCACCTACATCGTAAGGTGTAACTGTAAGCCTAAGGCTTAGTAAGGAATGCAAACTATTATGAGTTCATGAATGCATAACTTGGAGAAAAACATGCTCATAAGTCTTTCTTTTCACGTACTTGTTCTTAATCATCATTCATAATCGTATCTCGTATTCATTGTTCATAATCATCATTCGTAGACATGCTCATATTCATCATTCCTTTCATCATTCATATTCTTCATTACATTATGTGGTTTAAGGGAGGATTTGTGCCGGTAAAGGGGGTTCGACAGTGAGTTTGATCATGGTCCCTACTGCGGGTCGTATTCATATGTCCTACTGCGGACTGTGACATACGGCCGAACCACCCCCAACCCTCACTTAACCACGTTGCATAAGTTTTATCTTCTTATTTTATTCATGAGAAAACATATTTCAAAACATTTTCATATGCTTGAGAAGTAAAACATGATGCATAACATAAATGCACTTAATCATCGAACTAAGACAGGGGAGAACATCAGAATAACATAACCATATCCATCGACATTTCATCAAACATATAGAAGACAACGTTCACTAAATCTAACATAGTCCTTTGATGTAGGGCCCTATTGGCCGGAAACTTAGTACATTCACTTACCTGGATCCTTAGCAACTTGAATCACTTTCTCTTCAACTTCTTCACCTAAAACATTCCACATTATAGTAGTTAAAATCAAGTCCTAAAAGTTCTAATCGAAAGTCATCCTAGAATCTAGCAGCTAAGGTTCTCTGTGCAGTCTGAAATCCAAAACCGAAACAGCTAGATATAGCTATCGATTAAACGGGGTCGGTTATATAAAAGGTCCAGAATCGATTTAAAGGTGGCATTACCAAATGAAGATAAGGAACGATAACCAACTGACTTAGCCATTGAAGAACTCGAAAGTACAAGTTCAACTGAAAACAGAGTTCTAAATGACTACCCGGCATCTACATTGTCAAAATCTTACCTAGAATGCGGGTTACCGGAGTAGAGGCTGAAAAACCAGTTGCTGGGGAGGAAGAAAGTTCCAGAGAAGAAGGGAGTCGCCGAGAGGAAATGTCGGCTGCAGTGAGGTTTAAATGAGATTTAAGGTTTCCATTTTCTATTTATACCTAATCCTTCAGTCTTTATTACAAAATTGCCACTCAACCTAGTTTTACTCAACTTGTAATGAATTTGCCTCAACATTAAATTTAATCATAAAGGTTAAATAAAGGGTAACAATGAGAATGGTCAGAAAATCACCTGGCCGAAATGTCGGGCGTTACACCCTCGGTCTAACACATGTAGCTCTGGCAGCCTCTATATCCAAGGCTCTAGCTGTGATGTCAGAAAAGGGTACATCAATAATACCTGAGACAACCACGTGCATCCGGATCTCCGGATTAAGTCCCTCCATAAGCTGGTGCACCTTCTCCTCATTATCGCTAACAAGACGAGGTGCAAATCTGGATAATGCCTCAAACCTCCGAATATAATCAGCAACCGAACCAGTCTGCTTCAGCTGCACAAACTCGTTCCTCTTAGCCACCCGCACAGTGCGGCTGAAATACTTGTCGAAGAACACGGTCTTAAACCGTTCCCACGTCATAATAGATACATCCGTCGTCACCTTGATCGAATCCCACCAGAATCGGGCATCCATCGCTAAGTGAAAGGTAGCATAAGCCACCTTGCTCCCGTTCCCCACCTCGGCATAAGCTAACATATCCTCCATAACCCGGATCCATTCCTCAGCAACAGTAGGATCCGATGATCAACCATCAAACACTGGAGGCCGTAGGCCCTGAAACTTCTGCATGCCCTGGTTATTGGGAACTATCAAATCCTGAGCCCTCTGGTTCTCCCGATTCACTAAGTCCGTAATCTGTTGCGCCTGTCGGTCCATATGCTGAGACTGGCGATCTATAAACTCCGTAAATCGATCTAGCGCGTCATCTCTAGGATCTCTTCCTCGAGTCATAGTGTATAAAGCCTAAAACAAATTAAACAGATAGTCCTAAGAAAAAAAAAATCAAATAAAGCTATAAACAGACTTACAGTTGATGAAGGATGTCCGCGTAGTGGCTGTGCAGTCGAGCAGTCTACAGAACCGATTTTAAAACCCGGGGGTTCTGATACCATAATTGTCACAACCCTAATACTGTACCCATTTACCCGTATAAATTTTTCATTTTATTTTACACTTTTAGCGGAAACTGAATCGGAATTGAAGTCGTTAGTGTTGTTTGGAAAACCATTTAAAACAAACATAAAATTGTTAATAAAACAATTAAAACTATTTAAATAAAAAAAACTAAGTTCGATTAAAACAATGGGAAGGGCAAAACTGTCCGGCTCTAAAAACACAGGGGCAGCGACCAGTCGCTACAGCATGCAGTGACTGATCGCTGCATATGCTGCACAGCATGCAACATGCAGCGATCGCTGCACACTCTGTGCAGCGATCCATGTTCCTTTGATCGCTTTCTCTCGTCACTTCTCTACTGCCATTTTTTTTTTTCAAGTGCTCTCTGGAAACTCCAGAGAGCAAAACCACAATCTGATCTACTCTCTGCAATCCGATTCCAGAGAGCAACAGTTCCTCAAATAACACACCTTAAAATCAACTTCCATACATCTTACTCCGATTAACTTCTCAATTATCACTAATATACAATTCAACCATAATTTAACACAATATTTTAAACGCGATAAAACTTCTTAAAAACAAACGGCGTAGATAGCTCTAAAACTCAAGCATATCTATACCAATCCTAAAACATTTCAAAACATTTTTAACAAAACATTTTACATACCGTTTACCAAAACATTTAAAATATCAAACGTAAATCTATCACCTATCCAAATTTCCCAAACATCCTATTAAGTTCGATCTATACATTTTATGCTCAAAGCATCCCAAAATACCTACTTACGTCCCCACGGGTCAAAACGCACCGACTGCTCAGCACACTCCCGCAGGCATTCTCCATCAACAGCATCAGACATCAAGAGGAAGAACGTCGTCCTCACCTGGTTCAATGTCACCTAAAACGTCACCTACACCATACAGACACACTATGAGCTAACAGGCTCAGTAAATTCTACGTAAATGCAGATGTGTGCAGTGCATATGGAGTTCAGAAATCATGCATAACAGAGCGTCGCAGACAGTATATCACCGAGATCTCATCCCCCTAACCGAAGGGGGCCCATCCAGCGGTCGGACTACCCCGTGCGGTTAGAGGAGGGGGGTACACGACGTACAGCCGTGCCTGAGCCCCACCTCGCGTGACCAGATAACAGATTACGTTCATTAATTACAGTACATGAGATGTGGTATCGGCCAGACCCTTAATCGGCCCGCACGATAGATCAAGAGCCCCCAATTTCTAGGCCACATGGTTTTCAGAAAACATCGTGCAGTGCAGAAATTCGTTTTCATGCCAAGTTAAAATACGTGATGCATGAACACTTCAATATAAAAGTAAACAAACAAGCATGCGTACCATCAAGACTGTAAATGAAATAACCTACGAAACTTTTAAACCTAGCTACCCAACCAAAGCAATTAAAACAATTCATCCTCTAAGATCCTCGATGCTAAATCGAAGTACGGTGTAGACCAATCGGTCAGAGTAAGTCACGAGAACTTACCTTGGGCGCGCAGAATCTCAAGCTTCGTTCACGGGAGTCGTGTGTCTGAGGCAAAACACGATATTTGTCGTTAAAACCAATTTAAGCTATTGACGTCCACATTACAAACCTTAACTAAAGAATCTTTCCTAAATTCTTAACTTAGCTAATCGAAGCGTATTAATGCTCAATAATCCAAAACTTCAATTAACGAGTTTTTCCTCAAAACCCGAAAATCTACCAATTTTAACTTTTTTCACAAATGGATGTAACTTCGTCCAATACCGTCAAAGAAAAAAAAAAAAAAAAAAAAAAAAAAACCATACAGATGCCCACAAGCTAATCAGCCGGACGCAGGTTCAGTTTCCTGAAGACAATCTAATCTTGGAGGATAATTGCCAAAATGGGATAACGCACCACAATATAATTGCTGAAAGGGGGACACACAAAATTAATTTATGGCTGAAACAAACCCTTGCAGAATCCATTGGCCAATTCGAAGCCTAAAATGCAATGGCCAGATGGCAGCTGCCCCACAATGACGCCTCACCCGTACATTGCCCTAGTGCCACTGAAATTAACCCCAGAGAACAATTCAATGTCCAATTTACAACGTAGGAGGTGGGAGCAGTGATTAAAAAATTGTACCAAAGGAAAATAAAATGGTCGCACATTACTAATGCATTCGTCCTCATCCGAGTTCACACCACAAGGATATGAGTCGGGAAGCTCCACCTCAGATTCCACAGTATATCCTCCTCAAAGTTCCTTTTCCACAAAGCTGAAAAATGTGAAGCTTGATAATCAGTTTTCTAAGTGTTCTGATATCTTCAAAAAGCTCCACACAATATTCCATTCGCAAGGCACGTCGGCAAATGCCCTAAATATGCCAAGTTTCTGAAGATATTTTTTCTCCTAACGAGATCGAAGACGCATACAATCGCTTGTGACTGAAGAAGCAGTGCTATTATTAAACGGAAGCTGTCCACAAAACTGAAAGACCCAGGAAGTTTCAACTATTCCATGCGAAATTGGTGGATTTATATTTGAAAGGGAATTTGTGATTTAGGAGCCAGCATTAACCTGATGCCTCTAAATCCTATTTCGGAAAGGCTTGGTATTGGTGAACAAGCCCACCAGTGTTCCTACAGATGGCTGATCGCTCCTATAAAGCAATCCGATGGGATATTGAGATGTTCGTGCCAAAGTCGCAGTTAT
>CM039503.1:30676805-30720900 GCA_022432975.1 Begonia masoniana | reverse complement strand
TCAAACCAATACTTTCCTAATCGAAGACGCCAGAATAATCACTAACTTATTTAGCTTTTGAATCGTCGAAGAAAACGTAGGAAGAAATCGGTCGCTGAAGAGGAAATCGCCAGGATTTTTTTTTTTTTTTTTTTTTTTTTTTTTTTTTTTTTAATATTAATATAAACTTAATATTCCCAAAAACAACAAGTAATAACATTAAAACACAAGTTTACTCAAGGTTAACATGCTGAAATTTTAAATTATAAGAGCAGAATTTTCATGTAGTTCTTGGTTCTGATATAGCCGATTTTAACTTAAGATTTGCCACAATTTTGCAAGTCAACTTAGTGTGCTCAAATACTTGCATATAATAGATGATTCATAAGCTAAATCTAAGTGCAAACAACCATCAATATGTCATGAAAACCGAGAGTATAAAAGGCTAAAACCCGGAAAGATACCAACAAACATAAATCGGTTTTAACAATTCTTTTGATAACACATTTTGCAAGCCGATTTTATACAAGTTGTTAGCATATTTCAGATTATTTAATGACATAATCTTAATGCAAAAATAGGCCAAGCACTTAGTCAAATAAAAGCTGAAACCGAGAGGGTAATAACATCCAAACCCGAGGCTAAAGATCAAGAAAATCAAGAACAAGTATAAGGAAACCGATAGGAAAATATGCTCACCTTTGCCGATTTGTGTGTCACAATGCAACCAACTTTTAGCTTAACGTTTAACTATCAAATGAACATCAAATAGGCTGAAAATAACATATTAATCATAGCTAAAGTTCATCCTAAAAACATAACCAAAAACAAGATAAAATGAGCGGCTATCCACCAGTTTTGTGCTAGAGTTTTGGACTCGATAACCATGGTGCCATGGCCGAGCCAAATGTATCAAAATGATCTTGCGAAGCTTCCTTGCTCTGATCCACTTGACACGGTGGCCCTTAGAAAAGGGGCCGTGTAAAACCCACAAAATAAGCAAGTGCTCGGGTGATAGGTGTTTAAGCACAAACCAAAAATAATAAGTAGAAAATGGTGATGAAGATGAAGCAAAGAAAAGGAGGTGATGGTGTGTGATGGTGGCCGATTAATGTATGAAAGGAAAGAGCATGAAATATGGAAGAAAATAAAAAAATAAAGAAAAGGGTGGTGGTGTGTGTGAAAATCGTGAAGAAGGAGAAGATGAAAATTGCAATAAATAAAGTGAAGTGTGTGAGAGTGAGATGGCCAAAAATAAAGGGTGAAAGGTGTGTGAAATGTGATGGAAATGAACTACCCTTGGCGGACCCGAGGAGCTCTCTTACGTTGAGCTCTCGGGTGCACATTTTTTCCAGAGAAAAATGACCACCGTAGGCCCTTAACTCTCAAGAGAGCAAGATGAGGGAAAATAAGAGTTAGCCTGGCAACCTTAAGCTATGATAACAATAGAGGACTTCTCCACTCGATTCAAGAATCGAGGAACACCCGAAGGGCTTCTAACACTCAGTTAGGAAAATAAGAATTTTATAAAAATGGGCAAAAGTGTTTTACACACACCAATGCAATGCTTAAATAGCAACCTAAGGTGGATTAGGGTTTGGCAAGGTGCAAGAGTGAAGATGAGCCCTTGATGAAGGAGAAATCGGATGGCTCAATTTGCTGATCCATTCACGCGCCCATCGTCAAACCAGGAGCAGCCAAGCGCGTGCCAATCGGGTGGTGGAGATGCTGCTCAGCATGCGCCAATCGACTGTCCAAGGCTGAAGTCGTGTGCGCACGATCTGGCGGTCCAGATTGCTGCCCGGGTGCGCACCATCAACGGCGCAACTGGCAGATTCGTGTGCGCGCTACGCCAGTGATCCGTGTGCTGCCCACGCGTCTCCATCTGACGGTCGTTGCTTCTGCCCGCGCGCCTATCTGGTGTACCCAGAGCTGCCCGCGCATGCACCAGATCGACGCCTCACAAGAACCAGCGCCCAAAGTTAATCAATGGCCGAAATTGTGCCACCTCTTTGATCCATGTTGCCACCCACATTGTACCTACAAATTTCCATACCTTAAGTGTGGGCTCTTCTTTGGGCTAAGACTTGGTTTAAGGTCCATTTGTTGAAGTGCTTTTTCCTTTGTCGAATAAATCTTCAACCCATCATCCACCAACATTCATCTAACCCTAACCACACAATCTAATGCATGATGCAAATATAATAATCCATACAAAAAGGCTAGAATATGCCAAATGAGTTCAAAACCAAAAAGTACATTAATTTATGGGCTGGGAAGACAAATTCCCATGGGCCAAGTGGTGCTCTCTCCCAAGTTCTCCAAGCAAGGTCTCCAACAAGAACAACTTCCTGCAATAAAAGAAATTACATCCATTAGTAAAAATGCTAAGTAATTTATGGGCCTTGGACATTGATCTATCTTTGGGCTTCCATGGCACATCATTTTGGCAGCCACTTTTGGATTAATAAACAAACCCTAAATTGATTGGAACATTTTTCTCTCAAGGCACTAATCTTTTCGGTGAGTTATATTTGAATTGTTTGTGTGCAAACAAGTTGTAATCGAGTTTTGTGAGCTTGATCGATTACTCCTATTATTACTATTTTCTCATTTTTTTCATTAAGTAGTGAAATCTTCAGCAAAGTAGTATCAAACTTTCAACCAATCCGATTTGGAGTGCTCCTTTAGCAAAGGTGGCCATAGAAGTCAAGAGGCACCACTTCAATTTCTTTTCGAACCAACTCAGATTCATGAAATTATAACTTTCTTTCCATAGCAATTTTGGCAAAAAATTTTGGAGGGCATCTTCTTCACTGACAAGAGAGGTACTTTCCAAAAATCATGTCAAGGTCTTCTATATTGAATGAGATATTGTTTATTCAAGTGAACCCTTATTTTTAGCCAAAGGGTGTGTTTCCATACCCATCATTCTGGCAATATCTCCAGATTCACTGGCCATTGTTCAAGATATTTTGAGGGTTTCTTATAGACACCTTGGCGTTGCCTCTATCCTAATTGCATTAAAATAGAAGCTATTTTGACAGAGATATAAGATTTCCCAATTCAACCCTAAAATCTGCCAATAAATTAGGGTTACCATTGGAGTTGCCAAACCTTACACCAAAATTCCTGGTCGAAGGCCTTGTAAATCAAGAGATAAGACAAAATTGGTGAACTGTGTTAGAGACACCTCTTCACCGAGAAATTTGGGTTCACTTGGGAAAGCGATTACCTAGTCAATATAAATCCTATTGATATGATGTTTTTCCAGCTTCAAGCTACAAAGGTAAGGATGATACCCTCCAAATTTTGTCGTCAAAGTCGTTGTTGAAAAGATGTTATGGTCTGAGGGGTCTTACTTTGTCCGGATAGACACTAAGGAAATGTCTATTGACTTCTATGGCTTCCTTACAAGAGAAAGCTCTTCAACTTGGTTTTTTTTAGAGTTTATAGACCATTGCTTAATGTTCCACCTACATGGGAAGGGGATGGAGAATGAAGTAATATAATATGAATCCAACTATACTCATAGAGAGTGGAAACAAGAACACACGCACAACCACTTGGATATTACTCACCAAGAGAGGGTGGCAACTTGAAGAGAGAACTCTTAGGCCTGAAGAAAATCTTTAACAAAAGTTTTAATATCAAAATGTCTAAGTTTGATACCAAGAAATCCTAATGGAGTTTACAAACCTCCAAAGAAAGATTAGGGTTTCCAAGTAACCAATTACAAAACAAATATCAAACGAATATAACAACAATTAGCCTAATCATTCGGCCACTTAGGAAAAATTGAGTAAATATTACAATAATCCTTATGGCCCGACGAAAAATAAACACATGTCCATTGTTAAATAAAACGCACAATTACATATTAAAAATAGATTGAAAGGTTGCTCTTCAAGGCTTCCAAAATGAGATAGTGCTTTGGCTCACATTGAGCTATTCGGTCGAAGGTGTTTAGACTTCAGTTTCTTCCATGGGCTCCCACTCCATCATATGCTTTTGTCATATCATGGTTACTTGAGTTAGGTGCCTCTTCCAAGTATTCTTGCAAGTGTTTCCCTGCAAAATAAAGAAAACTAAATAAGTTAGTTTGGAACTAAGCTCTTGCCTTTGTGACTAGTTCTCATGGCACATCAGCTCCTGAACCCTAATTCATTTAACGTCAAGCTCCAAGTATTTGCCTCTCAATCTGAAAGCTCAAACTAAATTTTTTATGCCAGTCCTAAGAGCCTTCTTAACCAAGACTTTTGCTCTCATATCCAAGGTTGTTTGCACCCATGCCCTAAGCTTCTATTTTGCGTCATTTAGTTTTAGAGCGTCCATTTTCTTATCATTTGGTATCAAATTTTGAGGTTTTATTCTTGAGAATTATATTTTCTTGATTGAAGATTCATATTTGCAATAATTGATCAACACAGTGCAAGCAATGGGCATGTTACATAGACTGAATTGAGTTCACTTGTTGAGCAAGTAAATATGATCACTCAACAATTGTCAAATTATATATCAAGCAAACTGTGAGTCAATATGATTTTTATGAGGAAGAAGAAGGCTTGAAGATTTCTATTCTATCTTTTAGAGGAGCCAATTGCAAAGGCGAATAAATAGAGCGGGAATAGGAACTCGATGTATTCTTTGAATACTATCCAGAAAAATTTAAGGTAAAAATTTACTCATGGGGACTCACGGGACAAACATCTGTATGTTGGAGAAACCTCAATAGCATCTGTATGTTGGAGAAACCTCAATATTCATAGAAGAAAAATGAAGAAAAACCATAAACACATGGGAGGATAATGAAAAGATTCATGAGAAGAAGATTTCCACCAAAATATCTCTTATGAGGTATGTCTACACTCACATCATCTTATCTTGATAAAGGTAATACTTGTTGGATAATAAATCCTTTTGAAAAAAAAAGTGAAGAATGTTGTATTATATGTATCAAGATCAGAAAAAGTAGACCATGAACATATCTAGAAATGGATGAGCTAGTTGAAGAGAATCCTGAAAACTCTTAACAAAAGGAAAAATCTACTATAGAAAAATCCTAAGGTTGTTGTTGACAAATTGATGGATGATAGTTGTCTAGAAGTCCAATCGGGGAATGACATCAACCGTGATAATAAAGAGCCCTATCTCATGAATGATGCAGAGTTTATAACAGTGCAAGTGAAAGAAGAGGCACCTGAGGTAAGTATTGTTTTTCTAACCCTAATGTTTAAGTTGAAGTTAATCAAGTTGTCTGCTCATACATTTAAAGAAAAGGTGAACGAGTCAAACCCGGAATAGAAAGTATTTACTATACTAGAGCCATCAATTTTCAAGCAACTATAGGGAGAGATTGACGCTGTGAAAGGGCTTCTGAAACATAGAGGAAACTCCAAAGAGCTTTATTAGTATCAAATGGTTTTCTGAAGGGATTATTACCTGTTAGGATTAAACGTCCTAATCCTACCAGCTTTGAAACGAATAATAATGCAAAAAAATAGGAACACACAGATTTATAGTGGTTAGGAACACACAGATTTATAGTGGTTCACTCTCAATGCAAGAGCTACATCCACTTGCCGCTACGGAATTTCACTAAGATCAAAGAGAAACAAGTTACAATCTTGTTTGTGCCTCTCACACTCTCGTACAACCATTTGAAACCATGAATACATCTTTATATACTCAACGAAATATGGCAACGAAATAACAGGATAAAATCACCAAATACCCTCAACACTAAGGTCTTCAATCAGCATAGGCTCCATAACTCAACAATCTCCCACTTGGAGACTAATCCCATCTTCTCTTCATCTGTAGCAGCTTCATTCTCATACCTCATCCAAAAAGTCCGACTGAAGTTGTACACAACTTCAGCTTATCACTCGTCACAGATTTTGTCAACATATTAGCTAGATTCCGACTCCCTGAGATCTTCTCAAGCGCCAGCACTCCATCTTCTAAGACAAATTTGATGAAGTGATAACGCATATGTATAGGTGTAACGACCCTTATCCCAATAAGATATTGTCCGCTCTAGGGATTGGGTCGTAGCCCAATATTCTCCCTCACGACTTTGTTTGGCGAGAACTTCCCAGAAGGTCACCCAACCTGGAATTGTTCTCACCGAAGCACTTTTAACTTCAGGAGTTCTTATGGGATCCGTTGCCAATTGTGCTCCAAAACGCGTCTTACTATCTTGGGAGGGTCTCCTTACATATGTTTCATTTCCATATACTTCCCCAAGCGATGTAGGATTGTGACGACCCCCTCTTTACGACCCAGGATTCGCCTATACTTGAGTCCGGGATTCGCCTACACTCGACTTAGGTTCCGAGGTTTGTCCCGCAACTCAAGGTTTGCCCCGTAGTCGTACTCATACGTGCACATTGGGGTCATCACAATCACCCCTCCTCAGGGGCCCAACGTCCTTGTTGGCCACATTTTCGGTTGGGTACAGGCTCTGATACCATTTGTAACGACCCCTTAACCCAGTAAGATATTGTCCGCTCTAGGGATTGGGCCGTAGCCCAATATCCTCCCCTCACGGCTTTGTTTGGCGAGAACTTCCCGGAAGGTCACCCAACCTGGGATTGCTCTCGCCGAAGCACTTTTAACTTCGGAGTTCTTATGGGATCCGTTGCCAATCGTGCTCCAAAACGCGTCTTACTATCTTGGGAGGGTCTCCTTACATATGTTTCATTTCCATATACTTCCCCAAGCGATGTGGGAATTGTGACGATCCCCTCTTTACGACCCGGGATTCGCCTATACTCGAGTCCGGGATTCGCCTACACTCGACTTAGGTTCCGAGGTTTGCCCCGCAACTCAAGGTTTGCCCTGCAGTCGTACTCATACGTGCACATTCGGGTCATCACAATAGGCTTTGTTTTGCCATGATAAACCAGGTTCTTTAGCAAATGGATGACACTTGGGCTATCACAATACAATACACTCTCATCGTAGTTTTGGCTTAACTCGCGTAAGAAAAGTTGCAACCACATCATCTCCTTCGCAGCTTCTGTCACTGCAATATACTCAGCTTCACAACTAGAAAGAGCGACGACCTCTTGAAGCTTCGAGGCCCAATTGATCGCGGTGCCACCTAAAGTGTAGACATACCCGGTCGTGCTCTTCCTATTGTCAACATTACCACCATTATCAGCATCAACGTATCTATCCAAACCCAAATCTGACTTTTGAAAACATAAAGTGAATCCCAAACTTTCCTTTAAGTATCGCAAGATCCACTTTACGGCTTCCCAATGTTGCCTTCCTAGATTGCTCATAAACTTGCTAACAACTCCCACTACATGTGCAATTTTTGGTAGTGTACAAACCATCGCGCATATAAGACTACCAACAATGGAGGCATATAGGAACTGTAGCCATGAGGTCCTTCTCTTCCTTGGTCAAGGATGACTGATCTTTGGATAGTCTGAAATGACCAGCCAACGATGTAGTGACCAGTTTTGCATCGTACAAGTTGAACCTGCTAAGAACCTTCTTCACGTACTCTTCTTATGAAAGTTTGAGAACCTCCCTGTCCCTGAAGTTCCTCATCCCAAGGATTTGTTTTGCAGCACCCAAATCCTTCATCGCAAACTCCTCAAATAGCTCCCTCTTTAGCCTGTCAATCTCGTGCAAACTTGATCCAGCAATCAACATGTCATCAATGTAAAGGAGCATAATAATGTAAGAGGTATCAAACCTTTTGATGTAGCAACAATGATCGGCTTCACACCTCATAAAGTTGTTACCCTTCATGAAGCTATAAAACCTCTTGTACCATTGCCTTGGAGCCTATTTCAAGCCATACAAGCTCTTCTGAAGCTTACACATAAGCTCCTCTTTCCCTTTCAGCTCGAAACCTTGTTGTTACCGCATGTAGATCTCTTCGTCTAAATCGCCATGAAGAAAGGCAGTTTTCACATCCATCTGCTGAAGATGAAGGTCTTTTTTCACAACCAAACCCAAAATAGTTTTGATCGTCATCAACTTCACCACTGGTGAGAAGATCTTGGTGTAGTCAATACCTTCCTTCTGTTGGAAACCTTTGACAACCAAACTAGCCTTGTATCTGTTGCTCCCATCATGTTCCTTTTTAATCCGATAAACCCACTTGTTGTGCAGTGCTTTCTTCCCCTTCGGCAACTCGGCCAATTGCCAAGTTTGATTTGACTTCAACGAGTCCATCTCTTCTTTCATGGCTGCCTCCCACTTGATCGAATTATCAGACTGTGCTGCTTCCTCATAACATTCTAGTTTGCCTGCATCGATCAGCAGGATGTAATTAAGAGACGGAGATCATCTCTTGACTGGTTTGCTAATTCTGGATGATCTTCTCAGTTCAGTAATCAGCGTTCGTGAATTTAGCTTTTGAGCCACATTCTAGTCAACATTTTCTTCAACAACACCTCAATTTTCTTCAATAGTTGAAATATTATTAGCTGAAAAATCTCTCAAATTGACCGTAGTAGACTCTTTCAATTTGGAACCCCCACTATCAGAAGTCTTGCCAACAACATCTTTGTAAAGGACCTGTTCGTTGAAAATGATGTTCCTGCTGTGAATGATATTCAAATTTTGATTATCCGAGAAACGATAACCAAACTTGGCGTCACCATAACTAGTAAAAAAACATTTCTTAGAATTCGGATCAAGCTTGCTTCTATCAGAATCATCAATGTGAACCTATGATAAACAATCAAACACCTTCAGAAAAGAAAGGTTTATCTTTTTACCGCTCCAAGCTTCTTCTAGAATTTTGAAATCTAGAGGTAATGAGGGTCCTCTATTGATCAGGTAGGCTGCAGTGTTGACTGCATCTGCCTAAAAAATTTTAGGCAGCCTGACGTGCAATCTCATGCTCCTTGCACGTTCATTCAGCGTTCTGTTCATCATTTCAGCTACTCCATTCTCTTTAGGCGTTCGAGGAATAGTCTTCACCATCTTGATCCCAATCACGACACAATAATCTTTGAAATCTGCATCAATGTACTAGCCTCCGTTATCGAACCTCAAACATTTCACCTTCAGATTTGTTTCATTCTCAATTAAAGTCTTCCACTTCTTGAAAACATTGAATACATTAGACTTGCTCTTCATAAAGTAGACCCATACTATAACGACCCTTTTTTTCCAGTAAGATATTGTCCGCTCTGGGGATTGGGCCGTAGCCCAATATCCTCCCTTCACGGATTTGTTTGGCGATGACTTTCTAGTCGGTCACCCAACATGGTACTGTTCTCACTTGAACACTTTTAACTTCGGAGTTCATATGGGATCCGTTGCCAATTGTGCTCCAAAACACATCTTACTATCTTGGGAAGGTTTCTTACATATGTTTCATTTTCATTTACCACCCCAAGCGATGTGAGATTGTGACGACCTCCTTTTTACGACCCAAGATTTGCCTATAATTGGCTTAGGTCCCGAGGTTTGCCCCGTAGTTATGCTCATACGTACACATTCAGGTCATCACAATCACCCTGCCTCGGGGGCCTAACGTCCTCAGTTGCCCACATTTTCGGTTGAGTACAGGCTCTGATACCATTTACAATGACCCATTTTTCGGTTGAGATTCGGTCGTAATCCAATATCCTCCACTCACGGATTTGTTTGACAATGACTTCCTAGTTGGTCATCCAACATGGTACTGCTCTCACTGGAGCACTTTTAACTTCGGAGTTCTTATGGGATCCATTGCCAATTGTGCTCCAAAAAGCGTCTTACTATATTGGGAGAGTTTTTTACATGTTTCATTTCCATATACCATCCCAAGAGATGTGGGATTGTGACGACCCCCTTTTTACGACCCGGGATTTGCCTATACTCGAGTTCGGGATTCGCCTACATTCGGCATAGGTCCCAAGGTTTGCCCCGCAACTCGAGGTTTGCCCTGCAAGTTGTGCTCATACGTACACATTCAGGTCATCACACATACTTTTCTTGTTGAACCATCTATGAACATCACTTAGTAGAATGATCCACCAATAGAAGAAATGGGTGCGGGTCCCCACACATCGGTGTGTACCAATTCCAGTTTTTCCTTCTTCAGCTCATTACCAACCTTTAAGAAACTGATACGCTTCTGTTTCCCGAGAATGCAACTCTCACATAGCTTACGCTCAACAGATTTTAGCTCCGAAATTTGACCACTCTTGATAAGAAGTTTCATTCTTTTCTCGCTCATGTGGCCTAACCTACAATGCCACAGCTCTGTGTTCTTCGGCTATCAATGTAGCGACCCTTTGTCCTATACCTCGAAATTCCCGTAAATTTCTTTTTTTTTTTTTAAACTGTAGGTAAATTCTTGACTTCTTAGTTCTAATCGTCGTCTAAGACGTTGAAATTGCTTTGAAAACCATTTGAGAAAATACATAAAGGTGAGGGAAATCACAGTTCAGAAGCCGAGGGCAAAGATGTCCAAGGCAAGAAAAAAAAGGGACGATCGATCGGCCACTTGACAGCTGATCGATCGGCCCTTGATCAGCCGATCAATTGGCGCTTTTCTGGCAATCGATCGGCTGCCGCTCTGGAAGAAATTCTAGAGTGTAGCCTGCAAGAGACGATCGTTCGCCCCTTTGCAGGCGAACGGTCGGGAAACTCTCTGGAAAAACAGAGAGTTTGGCGATCGATCGGCTAGCTCTCTGGAATCCGAATTCCAGAGAGCTGCCCCCCCTTTTTCCTCCACACCCTGCACACTTCACCATTTCCTCTCTACCTCCTTCCCTTCATCAACATACTTCAAAACTCATTTCATGACAAACTCATCAACCAATACTCATTCACAATTTAACATAATAACTCATCTATCCTCGCACATTTTCCCAATTCATCAATCACCCAAAACTACCCGAAACGTATTAGAAAATGTAGTAAAATTTTGTGAAAACGAACTGCTTGGATCTGTTTAAAAACTAAACGTTTCCCTCTGTTTAAAATATCAAAACACAATAAAATACTATTAATCATCCAAAAAACTATGCATCATCAATCAAGTTGCCAAGCACCCTAGAATGAGTCATCTATATTTTTCTAAAGTCATCTAACTCTAATGCACCCAAAATACCTATACAACTTCTCCCCCACGGGTCAAAATAGCACCGACTGCACCAGCGCACTCCCACGAGCACTCTCCATCAACACGTTCGTTCATCAGATGGAGGAACGTCATCCCCACCAGTGTCAAAGTCACCTACACCATAGAGACATTCTATGAGCTAAAGGGCTCAGTAAATCTTCGTAAATACAAATGCGTGGCATGCGTATGCGGTTTATAAAATTATGCATCCATTTTCATTCTTTAGTTACATAGCATGGGCGTCACCGGGGGTTTACTCTCACCAGATGGAGAGGGCACATTTGGCGGTTAGATAGCTCTTTCCATCTACCGGGGGGAAAATATGCTCCTCCTCTCAGGACAGCCATGTCTAAACCCCACCCCGATATGACCGTAATTACATACATTCATATCTTTCATTAGTCGTTTCTTTTCATGAAAACATATGCGGAAATTCATTTTTCGTGCAAGTTCATAAAACATGATGCATGAGCATGGATTTGTGCGATAAAAGTAAGGAAAGCATAAACAATACATAGAACCTAATGAAAAACGTTCTAACATAACAATTATCCTAGACTACCCATCCAACCTACACTAAATATTAACTTCACCAAATATCCTCGAACAATAAACTCTCTTATGGTGTAGGTCAGATCGGCCAAGCAAGTCACGAAGACTTATCCTCGCGTCCGTAGCACACCAAGCTCCGTCCATGAGCGTTGTTCACCTAAACCAATTCATAGAAATCATCATTATAATCGGCCTAGAACATCAAATTTCAAAGACTAACGAACGTCTTAGCTAAAGGAAATCTCCCTAAAACTCTATTTTAACTCATTGAGTCATTTCATCGAGCAATTCGTGCTTGTGAATCCTTAGACCTCCATTAATGGAGTTTCCAAAATCTCCAACCACCAATAACCTCAACAACCCTCATTAAACCAACTAACTCTCACCAACAACCATAAATACACTCACTAGAGTCATAAATAGGGTAAACCTAGCCGTTACAAACAACACCCGGCTATTTCGCAAAACCAAAACCCTAACCGTTTAACAACTCAAAACTTGGAAATAAACTTTCCAAAACTATATAACCTTACCTAGGGAGTGTTTTCGGAGGAAGAAACGCGAAGAGTCGATCGTCGGAGGAGGAGGATCGGCCGGCGTTGAAGAGAAATGGAGGGAGAGGGAAAAATTACCGTTGAGGGTTGAGAGAAAAAGAAAATCGCGTAAGTGTAGAGGAAAGAAAAGGGATTTTGTTTATTTAACTAAAATCAACTTGTCAAATTACCAATTTACCCCTCCTTTTTATTTCTCCTTTAATCCTCTTCTTTGTCTCATTAATTGACTAACAACCTCGGTTTCTCCAAAATTTCCTTATTTCACCAATAATTCCAATTTATTTTCGAACTCTATTAAAACTTTCTGTTTGCAAAGTGGACATAATTTGACATATTTACAAAATTTCATTATATATCGTAAAATTAAAAACCTGTAAAACCGAGTGTTACATTCCATCCACGTTAATTAAAATTTTGTCCTCAAAATTTGACTATACAAAAAGTTCAGGATACTTAAACATCATATCTTGCGGCCTCTCCCAAGTGGCCTCCTCCTTGTCATGGTTCCGCCATAAGATTTTTACTAGCGGAATCTCTTTATTGCGTAATACCTTGATAGAGGACTCTAGAATCCGCACCGGCTCCTCCACATAAGTCAGTGTTGGTTGTACCTCGATCTCCCTTGCTTCCACGATATGAGATGGATCGCGTACGTACTTTATGAGCATGGACACGTGAAACACATCGTGAATGCCTTCCATGGTTGCCGGAAGCCGTAACCTGTACGCCATAGTCCCGATCCTCTTCAAATTAGGAAAGGGTCCCACATATCGAGGACTTAACTTGCCCTTCCTTTCGAATCTCATAACACCTTTAAACGGAGAAATTTGAAGACAAACCTCATCACCCTCATTGAACTCTAATTCCCTCCGTTTAGTGTCAGCATAGCTCTTTTGGCGGCTCTGTGCTATCTCTATACGTTGACTGGTAACAGTGATATTCTCTGCTGTTTGCTGTAAAATATCCGAGCTAATTATGCTAGCCTCGCCAACCTCGTCCCAATATAGCGGAGACCTACACTTTCGTCCATACAGCGCTTCGTACGGAGTCATGCCAATCGTAGCCTGGAAGCTATTGTTGTATGAGAACTCAATCAACGGCAAATATCTACCCCACGAGCCCTGAAACTCTAGCACGCAAGCTCTGAGCATATCCTCAAGAATCTGATTTGCTCTTTCTGTTTGTCCGTCAGTTTGAGGATGAAATGCTGTGCTGAAATTGAACATGAGTTCCCATAGCCTTATGCAGACTCTTCCAAAATTTTGAAGTAAACCTGGCATCTCTATCGGAGACAATCAAAATGGGTACTCCGTGCAATCTAACAATCTCTTGCACATACAGCTCGGCAAGCTGATCCATAGAATAGGTCATCTTCACTGATAGAAAGTGGGCCGACTTTGTCAAGCGATCCACTATCACCCAGATGCCATCGTGCCCTTTTGTCGTTCTCGGGAGTCCAACTATGAGATCCATGGAGATCTGCTCCCATTTCCACTCCGAAATCGGCAGTAGTTGTAGGGTTCCGGCCGGCCTTTGGTGCTCTGCCTTAACCTGTTGACAAAAAAGACAGGTTTCTACATATTTGGCGACCTCTCTTTTCATGTTAGGCCACCAGAAATGCTGTTTTAGATCCCGATATATCTTGGTGCTTCCTGGATGCACCGAGTATGCTGAAGAGTGTACCTCGGTCAAAATTTCTCTCTTTAGCTCCTTATCGTTAGGCACGTACCACCTACGCCTGAATTTTAATATTCCGCCTTCTGACAAGTTAAAATTGGACGAGTCTTCAGAGATCATGCCCAACTGATACTTCTCGCACTCTAAGTCTTTCTATTGAGCTTCTCGGATATTGTCTATTATCGTCGTCCTAAGAGAAATGTTGGCGAGCATAGTGGACAACTCTGCCACAATCTCCACGTCAAACTTCTCAATCTCAGACTTTAACATTACCGACATTACTGCAAGCGAAGGCTGACTCGTAGAAGGCATTCTGCTCAAGGCGTCTGCGACCTTATTCGCCTTCTCTGGGTGGTATTTAATTTCAAACTCGTAGTCTTTAACGAACTCCAACCACCTTCGCTATCGCATATTCAGTTCTTTCTGCGTAAAAAAATATTTTAAACTCCTGTGATCCTTGAACACCTCACACTGTTGCCCATATAGATAGTGTCTCCAGATTTTTAACGCCAAGACGACGCTGCTAATTCCAGATCATGCATAGGATAATTTCGTTCATACGGCTTTAACTGCCGAGAAGCATAAGCAATGACCCTACCTTCCTGCATCAATACACACCCAAGCCTGATCTTTGAGGCATCGCAGTAAATACTGAACTTATCGCCTTCAACTGGCAGTGTTAAAACAGGTGCCATAGTTAGTTTCTGTTTTAGCTCTTGAAAGCTTTTGTCGCATGTGGCCGACCATACAAATTTTTTATTCTTCCTGGTCAAACTAGAAAGAGAGACTACAATCTTTGAAAACCCCTCGATAAACTTCCGATAATACCTGGCCAGTCCAAGAAATCCTCGTACTTCTCACACATTCTTAGGCTGCGGCCAATCTCTGACAACCTGAATTTTGGTCGGGTCCACAGAAATTCTCTCTTGAGATACAATATGGCATAGAAAATTAATTCGATCCAGCCAAAACTCGCACTTGGAGAACTTTGGGTATAATTGATGTTGCTTTAAAATCCCTAAGACAATTCGCAGTTGCTCCTCGTGTTCCTCTTTTGTCTTTGAATAGATCAAGATGTAGTCAATGAAAACAACAACAAACTTGTCTATATACTCCTTCAAGACACGGTTCATTAAATCCATAAACGCTGCAGGGGCATTTGTAAGTCCAAAAGACATCACAAGGAATTCGTAATGCCCATACCTCGTACGGAACGCAGTCTTTTGAACATCTTCCCTCCGAACCTTCAACTGATAATAACCCGAGCGTAGGTCAATCCTCGAAAACACTTGGGCACCCTGCATTTGGTCAAACAGGTCATCAATTTGGGGCAACGGATACTTGTTTTTCACTGTCAATTTATTCAACTCTATGTAGTCGACGCACATCCTGAGAGTTCTGTCCTTTTTTTTAACAAACAAAACTGGTGCACCCCAAGGCAAAAAGCTGGGCCGAATGAACCCCTTGTGTAACGCCCAATTTTACGGGAAGTTTTAATGGAGCCTTAATGATTAATTGAACTTTATGGTGAAATATGAAGATTTGGAGAAAACGGACCGTTAGCTAAATAACGAAATAAGTGGAAAAAACAAATAGAGAATCATAAGGAAGGGCGAATGAGTAATTTTGCAAACCAAAATTTTATTTTCCTCAGCACTTCAACGAAACTTTCATTTTCTCTCCTCTCCTCTCGGCGATTCTTCTTCCTCCTCACGGTGCTTCTCCTCGTTCTTCGATTTTCAAAGTTTCTTCACGTTTTCTCCTCCAAACCTGACTCTAGGTATGAATCTATAGTTTTGGAGCTTTAGATTTTAATTTCTAGGGTTATACAGACTAAGGTTTCGTTATTGTTTTGTTAAAAACGTGAAATAGAGTTTAAGATCGATAGAGTTACCGTCATTATGGCTCAAATGGACGTATTTATGGTCGTTGGTGCGAATGAGTTGAATTAATGAAGGTTGTTGAGAATTTGGTGGTTTGGAAAACTTGAAAAACCCCATTAATGGTGGTTTTGAGGTGTTGAGCATAAATTGCTCGATGAAATGCCTCAAGAGCTAAAATAGAGTTTTAGGAAGTTCCCTTCAGCCATGAGTTTGTAGTTTTTGAGATTTAAAGGTCTAGACTCGATTTAATTACGATTTGTTGTGAATGGCCTTAGGTGAACAATGCTCGTGGACGAAACTTGAATTGCAACGGACCCGAGGTAAGTTTTCGTGACTTCCTGTGGCCGATTGGCCTACACCATATGTCAAGATTTGTCTCCCGAGGATTGTTGGTGATTGTTGGTGCCTTGTGTGTTTAATTTCTTTGGTTGGGTAGTTTAAGTTTGGTTGTTTTATAGGTTAAGTATTGTGATGCTTTGATAGTATTTGTGAGGTTTTGATGGTATCTGCGTTATATATGTTATATTGTGCATATTGAACTGTCCACGCATCGTGGTTTTTAAAACGGCATGCAAAATGAATTTATGCATTGATTTCATGGAGAAAAAAATGCACGGAAAGGCAAGTAAAGTATCATGTAAACAACCATGGCACGGGGTTATCGGGGATGAGGTTCAGACCTGGCGTTCTGTGATGAGCGGGTCTTCCTCCCTTCAGATGGTGTGGGCTGTCTAACTGCTTGACGTGCCCTATCCATCTGTCGAGCGTTTCCGATAACCATAGACTGACACGTACTGAAATATGAAATGACATGGACGGTTTTCATAGCATTGAGCATACACGATCATGCATTGGCATTTACGTAGAATTTTCTGAGATTTTTATCTCATAGGTGTCTTTATGGTGTAGGTGATCTTGAACAGGTGAGGACGAGATCCCTCCACCCGCGGAATGATCAGTTGAAGAAAGATGGCCTGCGGGAGTGTGCTGGGTAGTCGGTGCACTTTGACTTGTGGGGATGTAAGTAAACGTCTTGGGAACATTTCAGGATGTTTAGGACTGATGGTGGATTAGATAATATGTGTATAATTAGAAACATTTTAGGATGCTTGGTTTCTGGATAGTTAACATTTGATGTTTGGATGTGTATTATGGATAGTTCTCGAACATATATGTGCATAATGTTCATTTTGATGTTTCTGGAAATGAGAATGTTATTTTTAATGTTTTTGGAAGTCCAGAGTGAATGGTGTAAAAGTACAGGGGGAATATTGTATGGGTTTCAGTTAAGTGTTTGGTAGATTCTGTCGTTTTGTGATCGACATAAGTTTATATAAGTGTTTGGTCAAAGTCAACCGGTAGAAGTGTGTTTGGTTACTGTTGAGCGGTGGATGTGATCAGCGGTGGATGTGAGCGATAGAAGTGTTGAGCGGTGGATGTGAGCGATAGAAGTGTTGAGCGGTGGATGTGAGCGATAGAAGTGTTGAGCGGTGGATGTGAGCGATAGAAGTGTTGAGCGGTGGATGTGAGCGATAGAAGTGTTGAGCGGTGGATGTGATCAGCGGTGGATGTGAGCGATAGAAGTGTTGAGCGGTGGATGTGATCAGCGGTGGATGTGATCAGCGGTGGATGTGATCAGCGGTGGATGTGAGCGATAGAAGTGTTGAGCGGTGGATGTGAGCGATAGAAGTGTTGAGCGGTGGATGTGAGCGATAGAAGTGTTGAGCGGTGGATGTGAGCGATAGAAGTGTTGAGCGGTGGATGTGAGCGATAGAAGTGTTGAGCGGTGGATGTGAGCGATAGAAGTGTTGAGCGGTGGATGTGAGCGATAGAAGTGTTGAGCGGTGGATGTGAGCGATAGAAGTGTTGAGCGGTGGATGTGAGCGATAGAAGTGTTGAGCGGTGGATGTGATCAGCGGTGGATGTGAGCGATAGAAGTGTTGAGCGGTGGATGTGAGCGATAGAAGTGTTGAGCGGTGGATGTGATCAGCGGTGGATGTGAGCGATAGAAGTGTTGAGCGGTGGATGTGAGCGATAGAAGTGTTGAGCGGTGGATGTGAGCGATAGAAGTGTTGAGCGGTGGATGTGATCAGCGGTGGATGTGAGCGATAGAAGTGTTGAGCGGTGGATGTGAGCGATAGAAGTGTTGAGCGGTGGATGTGAGCGATAGAAGTGTTGAGCGGTGGATGTGAGCGATAGAAGTGTTGAGCGGTGGATGTGAGCGATAGAAGTGTTGAGCGGTGGATGTGAGCGATAGAAGTGTTGAGCGGTGGATGTGAGCGATAGAAGTGTTGAGCGGTGGATGTGAGCGATAGAAGTGTTGAGCGGTGGATGTGATCAGCGGTGGATGTTGCTTGGTCAAAGTCAATTGGTAGATGTGTTAGGTTACTATTGAGCAGTGGATGTGAGCGATAGAAGTGTTAAGCGGTGGATGTTGCTTGGTCAAAGTCAATCGGTAGACGTGTTAGGTTACTATTGAGCGGTGGATGTGAGCAATAGAAGTGTTGAGTGGTGGATGT
Organism: Begonia masoniana; assembly: GCA_022432975.1. Taxonomy (NCBI): domain Eukaryota; kingdom Viridiplantae; phylum Streptophyta; class Magnoliopsida; order Cucurbitales; family Begoniaceae; genus Begonia; species Begonia masoniana. The sequence continues at coordinate 30,702,647 of CM039503.1, read as the reverse complement.
GATCAGCGGTGGATGTTGCTTGGTCAAAGTCAATCGGTAGATGTGTTAGGTTACTGTTGAGTGGTGGATGTGAGCGATAGAAGTGTTGAGCGGTGGATGTGATCAGCGGTGGATGTTGCTTGGCAAAAGTTGAGCGGTAGATGTGAACAGGAAAAATTTTGGGCTTGGGTCCTCTTTGCCCTCGGTTCAACTGGCCGACTCCTCTTTCGTTTTTCAAGGTTTTATTTAAATGATTTTTTTTTTAAATATGTTTCAACAGGTATATCTAATTTAATGATTTAACGAAGGGGGTTCACTTGAGAATGTTTAAAAAGAAAATTTTTCACATGAAATTAAGGGTTAAGTTTAAGGGTCGCTACACATTTAGGTTTATAAAAATTTAAATTTGTACAGTAAAATTGGGAATAGTTTAAGGGACGTTACACCTTGTCTAACAATTATTCCAACTGAGATTTTAGCTCCTTTAATTCAGCAGGTGCCAGTCTGTACGGATTCTTTGATACAGGCCCAGAGCCTGGATAAACACAATTGTAAACTTGATCTCCCTATCCGGCTGTAATCCGGGAAGATCTCAGAGAATTCTCTAACTACCGAAAGGTCCTCTAGTTTTACCCCGTCGAGCAACTGAGTATCGACCACTGTAACCAGATAAACTGAGCATTCACCTCTAAACTGCTCTTGGACCCTCATAGAATACGAAGTAGGCAACCCACTCAACCTATTCATTGCCTGATAAGCAAACTCCTCTTTATCCAGGGGCTGGAAAGTTACTATCCCGTACCTGCAATCTATGGTGGCGAAATGGCGAGACAGCCAATCCATTCCCAAAATCAGATCGTACCTCTCCATGCCCATAACTATCAACCGGGCATAAAAGGTGTTATTCCCCACTGAGATGACGTTGCCCTGGAAAATACGATTAGACTGCATAGACGCTCTCGTAGCCAGCATTACTCTATACTCATACTCGGCTAACTCTGGCACTAACCCCAATCTAGACACACATGCAGTTGAAATAAAGGAGTGCGTAGCCCTCGTGTCTATCAGTGAGAATACCGCAATACCAGTGATTAAAATAGTACCTACTATAATAGAAGGCTGAGCCTCGTCGTCGATATCACCAGGCTCGATGAAGGCGAAGATCCTCGGCATGACTTTTCTCTGATCCCTGCCTGGCTGGTCTCTATTTACTTTTGGGCAATCTCTGACATAGTGGCCAACCTCACCACATCGATAGCACATATTTGTGCCGAACCTGCAATTTCCACTATGTTCTTTCTAGCACTTAGGGCACCGAGGCTGTTGAGGAGTCTCCTTGACTTGCTTTCCTTTTCCTTGGTCGCCCTTTCCATCATAGGGCCTTTTCACTCCTCATTGTTGTACTTGCTATTGTTGCTCTCTCGGTTGCCAACTCCAATTCTGAGGTCGAGGCTGAATCTCACGGAAAAAGCCCCTAGCAGGCTCCCGTGGTTTAACGAATGTCAATTCTACAGCTTCAAAGTCCAAGGCTCTTACTGCGATATCTGAGTAAGGTACATCCAGAATCCCAGATACTACAATATTCTTTCAAATTTCGGGATTCAGTCCATCTATAAATTGGTGCACTTTGTTTTCATTGTCGCTCACTAGGCGTGGCGCAAACCTCGATAGAGCTTCGAACTTCCGAATATATTCCGCAACTGTACTAGTCTGTTTTAGCTGCAGGAATTCCATCTTTTTAGCTGCCCTAACTCTACGGATAAAATACATATCATAGAATACGGCCTTAAACCGTTCCCAAGTCATTACCGTCACATCGGTTGTTGATTTGTTGGAATCCCACCAAAACCGAGTGTCTAACGTCAAATGGAAGGTGACATACGCAACTTTATCCCCATTATCTATCCTGGCTATAACACCCGATTCTTTACAGGATTTTGTAATTTTATATATAATGGCATTTTTGTAATTATGTCAAATTAAGTCAGTTTTGTGAAAAAAAAGCGTTATTATGATCCTAATAATTAATATGGATTTTAAGAAAATTTTGGGAATTTTAGGAGTTTAACGCTAATTTTACAAGAATTATGTTTCTCGTAATATAAAGGACGTTGTGGTAAAAATAGTAAACGAGTTCCGAATTATAAACGGACAGTTTTAATAGAACCTTAGTAATAAGTTGGATTTATTGGCAAAATAAGGAGGTTTGAAGGAACCAAATCGTTAGCTAAATAACGAAACAAAGGACAAAACAAATAGAAAATCAAAGGAAGGGCAAAATGGTAATTTGCCAAGTGAAATTTTAATAAAAAAAATTACATTTTCTCTTCTCCTTCTCCATTTTCACGATTTCCCTCCCTCTCTGCGAACCCTCTCCTTCCAAGCGATCTCCTCTCACGGCGACTCCCATTTCGACGCCGATTCTTCCTCCACTTGACGTCCGTTCTTCACGATTTCTCCTCCGATTAACGCTCTAGGTAAGAATCTATGGTAGTAGAGCGTTATATTTCAATTTTCGTGAAGTTTAACGATTAGGGTTCTGTTTAGGGTTTTGTTAAAAACGTGATTTAGGGTTTGAAATTTATAGGTTTGCTGTGTTTGTAGATATAAAGGACGTATTGAGCATTTTTTGACGAAGTTAACTGATTTAGGACGAATGTTATGGATTATGAATTTTTTTTTTTTTTTTTTTTTTTTTTTTTTTTTTTTTTTTTTTTTTTTTTTTTTTTTTTTTTTTTTTTTTTTTTTTTTTTTTTTTTTTTTTTTTTTTTTTTTTTTTTTTTTTTTTTTTTTTTTTTTTTTTTTTTTTTTTTTTTTTTTTTTTTTTTTTTTTTTTTTTTTTTTTTTTTTTTTTTTTTTTTTTTTTTTTTTTTTTTTTTTTTTTTTTTTTTTTTTTTTTTTTTTTTTTTTTTTTTTTTTTTTTTTTTTTTTTTTTTTTTTTTTTTTTTTTTTTTTTTTTTTTTTTTTTTTTTTTTTTTTTTTTTTTTTTTTTTTTTTTTTTTTTTTTTTTTTTTTTTTTTTTTTTTTTTTTTTTTTTTTTTTTTTTTTTTTTTTTTTTTTTTTTTTTTTTTTTTTTTTTTTTTTTTTTTTTTTTTTTTTTTTTTTTTTTTTTTTTTTTTTTTTTTTTTTTTTTTTTTTTTTTTTTTTTTTTTTTTTTTTTTTTTTTTTTTTTTTTTTTTTTTTTTTTTTTTTTTTTTTTTTTTTTTTTTTTTTTTTTTTTTTTTTTTTTTTTTTTTTTTTTTTTTTTTTTTTTTTTTTTTTTTTTTTTTTTTTTTTTTTTTTTTTTTTTTTTTTTTTTTTTTTTTTTTTTTTTTTTTTTTTTTTTTTTTTTTTTTTTTTTTTTTTGTTTAAAAACGTGATTTAGGGTTTGAAATTTATAGGTTTGCTGTGTTTGTAGATATAAAGGACGTATTGAGCATTTTTTGACGAAGTTAACTGATTTAGGACGAATGTTATGGATTTATGAAATTTTGGGTTTTTGGAAAAACTCGTTAATGGTGGTTTCGAAGTATCGAACGTTAATTGTTTGTTAAATTCCTCGATTAGTTAGGTTAGAATTTTAGAAATTTCCTTAGTTAAGGATTTCGTTAATTGGACATTAATGGTTCGAACGCGTTTTAACGATAACTGTTGTGAATTCTAGGTGAACAACGCTCGTGGACGGAGCTAGAAGTTCAATGCGCACGAGGTAAGTTCTCGTGACTTACTCTGGCTGATTGGCCTACACCGTACGTCGAAGTCGCGTCGAGGATCATTGGAGTCTTGATTGTTTAAATGTTTCGGTTGGGTAGTTAGGATTAGTTCCTTTATAGGATATGCTTTTATTTGCTTTTATTGTCTCGATGGTACGTATGATGTATGTTTACTTTAAGCACTTAATTGCTCATGCATCATGGTTTTCGTTTATGCCTGGAAAATGAATTTCCGCACTATGTTTTCATGAAAAGAGATGTGGCCTGAACTGGGGCTATTGGTCTATTGTGTAGGCCAAAAAGGGGCCTGTCACAATACCACATCGCCTATAACGAAATGAATCTACGTAATCTGTTATCTGGTCACGCGAGGTGGGGCTCAGGCACGGCTGTATACGGATGTAAGCGTGTACCCCCTCCCTCCCTCCGTTAGGTGGAGAGGGTTGTCCAATCGCAGGACGTGTCCTCTCCATCTAATAGGCTGAGACCTCGGTGATATTCTGTCTGCGAAATAATGATAAGAAAATATTGCATGGTTTACAAAACTCATACGCACAGCATGCATTGCATTTACGAAACTTGCTGAGCCTTTAGCTCATAGTTGTCTGTATGGTGTAGGTGATTTCGAGACAGGTGAGGACGACGTTCCTCCTCCTGAAGCATGAGTGCGGTTGAAGAAGAATGGTTGCGGAGTGTGTTTGTAACACCCGGCTTTACGGGATTTGAATTATTCCAATATAAATGGTATTTTTGTAAATACGTCAAACTAAGTCCTTTTTTCGAACAGAAAGTTTTAATGGAGCCCTAATAATAAATTGAAATTTATGGTGAAATATGAAAATTTGGAAAAAATTGGATCGTTAGTTAAATAACGAGATAAGTAACGAAGAAAATGGAAATTCAATAGAAGGGTAATTTGGTCATTTGCCAAGTCAATTTTATAAAAATTTCATTACCCTCCTCTCTCTTTCCACGATGTTCACTCTGTCATTTTCTCTCCCTCACCTCTCGGCGATTTCCCTCCTTTCCGTGGCGATTTCTCACTTCCGACGACGGAGCTTTCTCCGATCAACCTCCGTTCTTCACGTTCTCTTCTTCAATCTCGACCCTAAGTATGAATCTATAGTTTTGGTACGTTAGATTTCGATTTCTAGGGTTTAAACGGATAAGGGTTTCATTTAGGGTTTTGCAAAATAGCCGAATATTGTTTGTAACGGCTAAGTTTACCCTATTTACGACTTAGTAAGTGTATTTATGGCTATTGGTAAAAGTTTGATGGTTTAATATAGGTGGTTGAGAAGTTTGGTGGTTGGAGAATTTTAAATGCTCCATTAATGGAGGTTTGAAAATTCACGAGCACGAGTTGCTCGATAAAATGTCTTAACTGAGGTGTTTTAGAGTTTAGGAGATTTTCCTTAGCTAGGAGTTTGTAATTTTCTAAACTCGGTAGTTTAGAATTGGTTTAAATGACGAATGTTGTGTATTGCCTTAGGTAAACAATGCTCGTGGACGGAGCTTGGTGTGCAACAGACGCGAGATAAGTCTTCGTGATTTGTTTGGCCGTCTTGGCCTACACCATAAGAATGTACGTTAAATCGAGGAATTGGAGATATGATGTGTTTGGGGTAATTAGAACGGGTAGTTAGTTTTAGGTTTGGTTAGGTTGTTAATTGTTAAGTTTATTGTTTATATGTTTCTATTTGTTTCTATTTCGTTCATGGCATAATATTTGTTCACGCATCATTGTTTTCGAAAAGAGCATGAAAAGGAATTCCTATGCATGTTTTTACAAACGAAAAGGTAAACGAATGTAATAAATGTCACATCGGTGGCAGTGGCTCAAACATGGCTGTCAGGTGAAGCATGTTTTCCCCCTAGTTAGATACGAGGGGCTATCCAATCGACGGATGTGCCGCTCCTATCTAGCGAGAGTGAAGCCCTGGTACATGAATGAAATGATTAGCGAAAAGGTAGGGCGCATGATTTATGAACTATGCATGCATAGCATTGGCATTCACGTGCATTCACGTAGATTTACTGAGCCTCTAGCTCACATTTTTATTTCTATGGTGTAGGTGATTTTGAGACAGGTGAGGAAGACGTCCCTCCGCCTGAAGTATGAGCATGTTGAAGGAGGATGGCCCATGGTGCGCTGGCAGTCGGTGCGTAATTTTGACCCGGGGGGACGTAGGTAAACGTTTTGGGGAATTGATAGATAGGATATAGGAAATTGTATAGTTGTTCGGATGTTTTGTGACTAGATAGATAATATATAGTGTTTTGTAGTGTTTTTGATATTTTCAAACAGGGAGAAATGTTAAACTTTTAAACGGAACCACGCGGTTTGTTTTTATGAAATTTGTTACGTTTTAAATGCGCTTTGAGTCGGTTTTTTGGTCGATCGGTAAAGTGGGGATTGTATGCGGGGAGTAGAGTGGTTGTATTGTTATGAAAAGTATTTGAAGAAGTGATGAATGTATGAGGTAGAAAAGAGAATTGTGAAGTGTGTGTGAGTTTATGTGCAGGGTAACGATGAAAAGGGTGAAGGAAGGAAAAAGAGAGAGAAGGGAGCAGCTCTCTGGATTTCAAAATCCAGAGAGGCTGCCGACCAATCGCAAAGAGATGTGATCAATCGGCAGGGGGGGTCACGCTCTGGAAGAAATTCCAGAGCGTGTGCAGATCGATCGCCCACAAGGGGGCGATCGATTGGCTGATTGAAGATCAATGGGCGATCGATCGCCCACAAGTGGGGCGATCGTTCGCCCCCCCATTTTTGCCACAGCCGATCGATCGGCTGAAATGGCTGATCGATCAGCCAGGCATTTCACGGGCAAAATGCCCTGTTTGCCCTCAACTCCCTTGGCCTATGTTTTATATATTTCTTTTAAGTTTTTTTTAATTTCTTTTCCAAAGAATTTCAATACTTATTTTTAGGTATTTTCTTTAAATGGTTTTATGGACGTTTTAATTTTAATTAGAGGTTTAAAAAAGAAAAATTTATACGGGAAATTAAGGGAATAGTGTAAGGGTCGTTACAGTACTGGCGCAGTCGAGGCGTTTTGACTCGTGGGGAAGTAAAAAGTATGTTTTGGGAACACGATAGTTTGATAATTATGTAGTTGAACATATTAGGATGTTTGGGAATCTGGATAGTGGATAGGTTTAAGTTTTGATGTTTTAAATGTTTTGGAAATTTATTTTACAACCGCTTGGTGATTTTGAACATTAAGAAATGTTAAATTTTTAAACGGATCCACGCGGTTTGTTTTTATGAAATCGGGTTATGTTTTAAATGTGTTTTGAGTCGGTAAAAGAGAGAAAAAAGTTGTTATATTGAAGGTTGTTATGAAATGTATAGAGGATTGATGAAAGAAAATTGGTCAAGTGTTTAAGTTTTAGAGTGTGTGTAATAAGGAGATTGTTCAGGGAAAGAAAAAAAAAAGAAAAAAAGAGGAGGCAGAGAACCTGCCGATTGATCGCCATCGATCGGTAGGGGTGATCGCCACTCTCTGGAAATTCCAGCGAGTGTGGCGATCGTTCGTGGGCAATCGATCGCCTAATGTGGGGGCGATCGATCGCCCCCCTTAATTTTTGGGTAGCCGATCGATCACCCTTATAGTTTTGGGACAATTGTCCCTTTTGCTCCTGTTTTTGTCTGTTTCACTGATTGTTTATTTTATATGTTTTAATTGTTTATTTAATTGGTTTTAAGAATTGTTTAAACGATTTTCTTAACAAGGTTAACGATTTTCGATTTCAATTTAAATTCCGCTTAAACTTTAGGTTTAAAGTTTGTAAGGATAAAAAAAATAATACGAAAAAATAAGGGTACAGTGTTAGGGTAGCTACATTTATGGTATCAGAGCCCCCGAGTTTTAAAAACGGTTCTGTAGACTGCTCGACTGCACAGCCACTACGCGGACATCAGTCATCGACTGTAAGTATGTTTAAGAGTTTTATTTGATTTCGATTTCTTAGGATTGTTTGTTTTAACTTTTATAGGATATATATATAAGATGGTTCGAGGAAAAGATCCTAGAGACGAAGCTCTCGACCGACTTACAGACTTGCTGGACCGTCAGGCCCAGCATATGGACAGACAAGCACAACAAATCGAGCGCTTAGTAAATCGGGAGGATCGTCAAGCCCGAGAGGTAGTCGTTCCAAACCATCGGGGCATGGAAAGATTTCGGAAATTGCAACCACCAGTATTCAACGGACAATCATCGGACCCCGCTTTAGCCGATGAGTGGATCCGAACGATGGAGGACATGCTTGGGTATGCGGAGGTAGAGAACGGGAGTAAAGTGGCCTATGACGCCTTCCATTTGGCGTTGGATGCCTTTTTTGGTGGGATTCGATCAAATCAACGACAGATGTATCAGTTATGACTTGGGAGCGGTTCAAGACCATATTTTTCGACAAGTATTTCAGCCGCACTGTGAGAGTGGCGAAGAGGAATGAGTTTACGCAGCTGAAGCAGATAGGTTCAGTTGCAGATTATATAAGGAAGTTTGAAGCCCTATTGAGATTTGCACCACGCCTAGTAAGTGATAACGAAGACAAGGTGCACCAGTTTATGGAGGGGCTGAACCCGGAGATCGGATGAACATTGTTGTATCGGGAATTATAGATGTTCCCTATTCTGACATCGCAGCTAGAGCTCTGGACTTCGAGGCTGCACGGGCGACTTGCGTCAAGCCGAGGGAGCCAGCTAAGGGCTTCTTCCGTGAGATCCGTCCTCAGTCATAGAACCGAGGTTGGCCACCAAAAGTACAACAACCCCAGCCGCAACAGAGAGGCATGAAGAGGCCTTTAGAGGGAGGCAATGATCGAGGAAAAGGCAAGCAATTACAAGGGACTTCTCAGATACCTTGGTGCCCTAAATGTCAGAGAGAACACAGTGGAGAGTGCCAGGTGGGCACTAACAAATGTTATAGATGTGGTGAAGTCGGCCATTTTGTCAGAGATTGCCCAAAGCCAGGCCGAGATCAGTTGGGAAGAGATCAGAGGAGGGTTATGCCGAGGATCTTTGCGTTTATTGAGCCTGGTGATATCGACGATGAAGCCCAGCCTGTGGTTATTGCAAGTACTATTTTGATTATGGGTGTGGCTGTATTTTCTATGATAGACACGAGGGCTACGCACTCTTTTGTTTCCACTGCTTGTGTGTCTAGACTAAAGCTTGTGCCTGAGTTAGCAGAATGCCAATATAGTGTGATGCTACCTTCAGGAGAGCGTATGCAGTCAGTTCATGTTGTCCAGGGCAATATTGTCTCGGTTGGGAACAGTACCCCCTATGCTCACCTGATTGTTATGGGCATAGAGATCTACGATCTTATTTTAGGGATGGACTGGCTTTCACGACCCTTTGCCACCATCGTTTGCCGATCCAAAATTGTGACATTTTGGCCCCCGAGTAAAGCCGAGTTTTCTTATCAGGCAATCAACAGATTGAGTGGATCGCCTATTTCTTACTCCATGAAGGTCAACGAGCAGTTTAAAGGTGAATGCTCTATTTATTTGGCCACAGTAGTTGATATTCAGTTGCTCGGCGGAGTAAAGCCGAGTGACATTCCTATAGTCAAAGAATTCTTTGAGATATTCCTTGATGATCTTCCCGGATTACCGCTGGACAGGGAGATTGAATTCATCATCAATGTATATCCGAGCTCCACGCCAGTGTCTAAGAATCCATACAGATTGGCGCCTGCTGAATTGAGAGAGTTGAAAGCTCAGCTAGAGGAGTTACTGGATAAGGGTTTCATCAGACCCAGTTTTTCACCCTGGGGTGCGCCCGTTCTGTTCATTAAGAAGAACGACAGGACTCTCAGGATGTGCGTGGATTACAGGGAGCTGAATAAGCTCACAGTGAAGAATAAGTATCCATTGCCTCAGATAGATGATTTATTTGATCAACTGTAGGGTGCCCGAGTGTTTTCCAGGATTGACCTACACTCAGGTTATTATCAGTTGAAGGTCCAGAAGGAGGATATTCAGAAAACAGCATTTCGAACGAGGTATGGGCATTATGAGTTCCTTGTTATGTCTTTATGGACTTGATGAACCGCGTCTTCAAGGATTATCTAGACAAATTCGTTGTTATTTTCATCGACGATATTCTGCTTTATTCTAAGACAAAGGAAGAGCATAAAGAGCAATTGTGGATTGTTCTAGGGATCTTACAATGACACCAGCTATATCCGAAGTTCTCTAAATGCAAATTTTGGCTGGATCAAGTTAGTTTTCTTGGCCATATCATATCACAGGAAGGAGTTTCTGTGGATCCGAGTAAAATTCAGGTGGTCAGGGATTGGCCACAGCCTAAACACATGCGAGAGGTGCGTGGATTTCTCGGGTTGGCTGGCTACTATCGAAAGTTCATAGAGGAATTCTCGAAGATTGCAGTTCCTTTCTCACGCTTAACTCGGAAGAATGAAAGGTTTATCTGGTCGTCTGCTTGTGATGGGAGTTTTACGGAGTTGAAGCAGAAGCTAACCACAGCTCCAGTTCTAACGCTGCCTGTTGAAGGTAATAAATTCAGTATTTACGGTGATGCGTCTGGAGTTGGACTTGGTTATATATTGATGCAGGGAGGGAAGGTTATTGCTTATGCTTCTCGGCAGTTGAAGCCGTATGAGCAGAATTATCCTACGCACGACCTGGAGTTAGCAGATGTGGTCTTCGCACTGAAGATTTGGAGACATTATTTATATGGGCAGCAGTGCGAGATATTTTTTGACCACAAGAGCTTGAAGTATTTGTTTACGCATAAGGAGCTTAATATGCATCAGAGAAGGTGGCTAGAGTTCGTCAAAGACTATGAGTTTGAGATTAAGTACCATCCGGGAAAGGCGAACGAGGTCGCTGATGCTTTGAGCCGAATGCCTACTGCGAGTCAACCTTCACTTGCAGCGATGTCAGTTACGTTGCGGTCTAAGATTGAGAAGTTTGATGTGGAGATTGTGGCAGAGTTGTCCAGTATGCTCACCAACATTTCTCTCAGGCTGACTATTCTAGATAACATACGTGAAGCTCAGCAGAAAGATATGGAGTGTGAGGAGCTTTGATTGAGCATGACATCTGGAGACGTATCTGAATTTAACTTGTCAGATGATGGTATTCTGAAATTCAGGCATAGGTGGTACGTGCCTAACGATGAGGAGTTAAAGAAGGAGATATTGGCCGAGGCACATTCTTCATCTTATTCTGTGCATCCTAAAAGCACTAAAATGTACAGAGACTTAAAGCAACACTTCTGGTGGCCGAACATGAAGAGAAAGGTCGCCAAGTACGTTGAGACCTGTTTAGTTTGTCAACAGGTAAAAGAAGAACACCAGAGGCCGACCGGAACATTACAACCACAGCCGATTCCAGAGTGGAAATGAGAGTAAATCTCCATGGATTTTATTGTGGGGCTCCCGAGGACGACGAAAGGACATGACAGCATCTGGGTGTGTAATACCCGGCTTTACGGGATATTAATATTTTAATGTTGATGGCATTTTTGTAAATATGTCGAATTAGGTCGGTTTCGTGAAAAGAAAGCGTTATTGCGATTCTAATAATTAATAAGGATTTTAAGAAAATTTTGGGAATTTTAGGAGTTTAACGCTAATTTTACGAAAATTACGTTTGTCGTAATATAAAGGATACTTTGGTAAAAATAGTAAACGAGGTCCGAATTGCAAACGGACAGTTTTAATAGAACCCTTGTAATAAGTTGGAGCAATTGGTGAAATAAGGAAAATTGGAGAAATCCAATCATCGGTTAATTAACGAAACAAATAGAAAATCAAAGGAAAGGCAAAATGGTAAATTGCCAAGTCAATTTTTTTTTTTTTTTTTTTTTTTTTTTTTTTTTTTTTTTTTTTTTTTTTTTTTTTTTTTTTTTTTTTTTTTTTTTTTTTTTTTTTTTTTTTTTTTTTTTTTTTTTTTTTTTTTTTTTTTTTTTTTTTTTTTTTTTTTTTTTTTTTTTTTTTTTTTTTTTTTTTTTTTTTTTTTTTTTTTTTTTTTTTTTTTTTTTTTTTTTTTTTTTTTTTTTTTTTTTTTTTTTTTTTTTTTTTTTTTTTTTTTTTTTTTTTTTTTTTTTTTTTTTTTTTTTTTTTTTTTTTTTTTTTTTTTTTTTTTTTTTTTTTTTTTTTTTTTTTTTTTTTTTTTTTTTTTTTTTTTTTTTTTTTTTTTTTTTTTTTTTTTTTTTTTTTTTTTTTTTTTTTTTTTTTTTTTTTTTTTTTTTTTTTTTTTTTTTTTTTTTTTTTTTTTTTTTTTTTTTTTTTTTTTTTTTTTTTTTTTTTTTTTTTTTTTTTTTTTTTTTTTTTTTTTTTTTTTTTTTTTTTTTTTTTTTTTTTTTTTTTTTTTTTTTTTTTTTTTTTTTTTTTTTTTTTTTTTTTTTTTTTTTTTTTTTTTTTTTTTTTTTTTTTTTTTTTTTTTTTTTTTTTTTTTTTTTTTTTTTTTTTTTTTTTTTTTTTTTTTTTTTTTTTTTTTTTTTTTTTTTTTTTTTTTTTTTTTTTTTTTTTTTTTTTTTTTTTTTTTTTTTTTTTTTTTTTTTTTTTTTTTTTTTTTTTTTTTTTTTTTTTTTTTTTTTTTTTTTTTTTTTTTTTTTTTTTTTTTTTTTTTTTTTTTTTTTTTTTTTTTTTTTTTTTTTTTTTTTTTTTTTTTTTTTTTTTTTTTTTTTTTTTTTTTTTTTTTTTTTTTTTTTTTTTTTTTTTTTTTTTTTTTTTTTTTTTTTTTTTTTTTTTTTTTTTTTTTTTTTTTTTTTTTTTTTTTTTTTTTTTTTTTTTTTTTTTTTTTTTTTTTTTTTTTTTTTTTTTTTTTTTTTTTTTTTTTTTTTTTTTTTTTTTTTTTTTTTTTTTTTTTTTTTTTTTTTTTTTTTTTTTTTTTTTTTTTTTTTTTTTTTTTTTTTTTTTTTTTTTTTTTTTTTTTTTTTTTTTTTTTTTTTTTTTTTTTTTTTTTTTTTTTTTTTTTTTTTTTTTTTTTTTTTTTTTTTTTTTTTTTTTTTTTTTTTTTTTTTTTTTTTTTTTTTTTTTTTTTTTTTTTTTTTTTTTTTTTTTTTTTTTTTTTTTTTTTTTTTTTTTTTTTTTTTTTTTTTTTTTTTTTTTTTTTTTTTTTTTTTTTTTTTTTTTTTTTTTTTTTTTTTTTTTTTTTTTTTTTTTTTTTTTTTTTTTTTTTTTTTTTTTTTTTTTTTTTTTTTTTTTTTTTTTTTTTTTTTTTTTTTTTTTTTTTTTTTTTTTTTTTTTTTTTTTTTTTTTTTTTTTTTTTTTTTTTTTTTTTTTTTTTTTTTTTTTTTTTTTTTTTTTTTTTTTTTTTTTTTTTTTTTTTTTTTTTTTTTTTTTTTTTTTTTTTTTTTTTTTTTTTTTTTTTTTTTTTTTTTTTTTTTTTTTTTTTTTTTTTTTTTTTTTTTTTTTTTTTTTTTTTTTTTTTTTTTTTTTTTTTTTTTTTTTTTTTTTTTTTTTTTTTTTTTTTTTTTTTTTTTTTTTTTTTTTTTTTTTTTTTTTTTTTTTTTTTTTTTTTTTTTTTTTTTTTTTTTTTTTTTTTTTTTTTTTTTTTTTTTTTTTTTTTTTTTTTTTTTTTTTTTTTTTTTTTTTTTTTTTTTTTTTTTTTTTTTTTTTTTTTTTTTTTTTTTTTTTTTTTTTTTTTTTTTTTTTTTTTTTTTTTTTTTTTTTTTTTTTTTTTTTTTTTTTTTTTTTTTTTTTTTTTTTTTTTTTTTTTTTTTTTTTTTTTTTTTTTTTTTTTTTTTTTTTTTTTTTTTTTTTTTTTTTTTTTTTTTTTTTTTTTTTTTTTTTTTTTTTTTTTTTTTTTTTTTTTTTTTTTTTCCCGACTCCCATCACAACCCTCCTGCCGATGACGTCAGCCGGAAGACAAATACTTTTCCTCTTCCGATGACGTCCTCCGGAAGTCAAACTTACCCGACTCCCATCACAACCCTCCTGCCGATGACGTCAGCCGGAAGACAAATACTTTTCCTCTTCCGATGACGTCCTCCGGAAGTCAAACTTACCCGACTCCCATCACAACCCTCCTGCCGATGACGTCAGCCGGAAGACAAATACTTTTCCTCTTCCGATGACGTCCTCCGGAAGTCAAACTTACCCGACTCCCATCACAACCCTCCTGCCGATGACGTCAGCCGGAAGACAAATACTTTTCCTCTTCCGATGACGTCCTCCGGAAGTCAAACTTACCCGACTCCCATCACAACCCTCCTGCCGATGACGTCAGCCGGAAGACAAATACTTTTCCTCTTCCGATGACGTCCTCCGGAAGTCAAACTTACCCGACTCCCATCACAACCCTCCTGCCGATGACGTCAGCCGGAAGACAAATACTTTTCCTCTTCCGATGACGTCCTCCGGAAGTCAAACTTACCCGACTCCCATCACAACCCTCCTGCCGATGACGTCAGCCGGAAGACAAATACTTTTCCTCTTCCGATGACGTCCTCCGGAAGTCAAACTTACCCGACTCCCATCACAACCCTCCTGCCGATGACGTCAGCCGGAAGACAAATACTTTTCCTCTTCCGATGACGTCCTCCGGAAGTCAAACTTACCCGACTCCCATCACAACCCTCCTGCCGATGACGTCAGCCGGAAGACAAATACTTTTCCTCTTCCGATGACGTCCTCCGGAAGTCAAACTTACCCGACTCCCATCACAACCCTCCTGCCGATGACGTCAGCCGGAAGACAAATACTTTTCCTCTTCCGATGACGTCCTCCGGAAGTCAAACTTACCCGACTCCCATCACAACCCTCCTGCCGATGACGTCAGCCGGAAGACAAATACTTTTCCTCTTCCGATGACGTCCTCCGGAAGTCAAACTTACCCGACTCCCATCACAACCCTCCTGCCGATGACGTCAGCCGGAAGACAAATACTTTTCCTCTTCCGATGACGTCCTCCGGAAGTCAAACTTACCCGACTCCCATCACAACCCTCCTGCCGATGACGTCAGCCGGAAGACAAATACTTTTCCTCTTCCGATGACGTCCTCCGGAAGTCAAACTTACCCGACTCCCATCACAACCCTCCTGCCGATGACGTCAGCCGGAAGACAAATACTTTTCCTCTTCCGATGACGTCCTCCGGAAGTCAAACTTACCCGACTCCCATCACAACCCTCCTGCCGATGACGTCAGCCGGAAGACAAATACTTTTCCTCTTCCGATGACGTCCTCCGGAAGTCAAACTTACCCGACTCCCATCACAACCCTCCTGCCGATGACGTCAGCCGGAAGACAAATACTTTTCCTCTTCCGATGACGTCCTCCGGAAGTCAAACTTACCCGACTCCCATCACAACCCTCCTGCCGATGACGTCAGCCGGAAGACAAATACTTTTCCTCTTCCGATGACGTCCTCCGGAAGTCAAACTTACCCGACTCCCATCACAACCCTCCTGCCGATGACGTCAGCCGGAAGACAAATACTTTTCCTCTTCCGATGACGTCCTCCGGAAGTCAAACTTACCCGACTCCCATCACAACCCTCCTGCCGATGACGTCAGCCGGAAGACAAATACTTTTCCTCTTCCGATGACGTCCTCCGGAAGTCAAACTTACCCGACTCCCATCACAACCCTCCTGCCGATGACGTCAGCCGGAAGACAAATACTTTTCCTCTTCCGATGACGTCCTCCGGAAGTCAAACTTACCCGACTCCCATCACAACCCTCCTGCCGATGACGTCAGCCGGAAGACAAATACTTTTCCTCTTCCGATGACGTCCTCCGGAAGTCAAACTTACCCGACTCCCATCACAACCCTCCTGCCGATGACGTCAGCCGGAAGACAAATACTTTTCCTCTTCCGATGACGTCCTCCGGAAGTCAAACTTACCCGACTCCCATCACAACCCTCCTGCCGATGACGTCAGCCGGAAGACAAATACTTTTCCTCTTCCGATGACGTCCTCCGGAAGTCAAACTTACCCGACTCCCATCACAACCCTCCTGCCGATGACGTCAGCCGGAAGACAAATACTTTTCCTCTTCCGATGACGTTCCTCCGGAAGTCAACATTACCGACTCCCATCACAACCCTCCTGCCGATGACGTCAGCCGGAAGACAAATACTTTTCCTCTTCCGATGACGTCCTCCGGAAGTCAAACTTACCCGACTCCCATCACAACCCTCCTGCCGATGACGTCAGCCGGAAGACAAATACTTTTCCTCTTCCGATGACGTCCTCCGGAAGTCAAACTTACCCGACTCCCATCACAACCCTCCTGCCGATGACGTCAGCCGGAAGACAAATACTTTTCCTCTTCGATGACGTCAGCCGGAAGACAAATACTTTTCCTCTTCCGATGACGTCCTCCGGAAGTCAAACTTACCCGACTCCCATCACAACCCTCCTGCCGATGACGTCAGCCGGAAGACAAATACTTCTCCTTCATCATCCCTCGGCATCAGACATCCCCCTTTTTTTTTTAGACTTCTATCTTGATAAATGTAAACCTCATAACTTAAATCTTAATGGCCAAAACTCATCAGAATAAATCATGAACTCATTCAAACTCACACAGCGGAAGACTTAATTAAAATAGTTCATTTGATAACTATAGCTATATCTTCGGACTCTGAAATTAAGACAGGCAGTTTCTAAAATCCCAAATTGTTAAATAATCCGAACCTACTTGACTTGGCTTCTTAACAACTTCATTAAAACTTTATACGAGCTTTAACCAGAATTCCCCATTCGCCATCCAGCCACAGATTTCACACTGATCACCTCCAGCAACCTAGCTTAGACATTTTCATCAACTTTGAATTCCTCACCTGATATTTCTTCACCTACATCATAAGGTGTAACTGTAAGCCTAAGGCTTAGTAAGGAATGCAAACTATTATGAGTTCATGAATGCATAACTTGGAGAAAAACATGCTCATAAGTCTTTTCTTTTCATGTACTTATCTTAATCATCATTCATAATCGTATCTCGTATTCATTGTTCATAATCATCATTCGTAGACATGCTCATATTCATCATTCCCTTTCATCATTCATATTCTTCATTACATTATGTGGTTTAAGGGAGGATTTGTGCCGGTAAAGGGGGTTCGACAGTGAGTTTGATCATGGTCCCTACTGCGGGTCGTATTCATATGTCCTACTGCGGACTGTGACATACGCCGAACCACCCCCAACCCTCACTTAACCACGTTGCATAAGTTTTATCTTCTTACCTTATTCATGAGAAAACATATTCAAAACATTTTCATATGCTTGAGAAGTAAACATGATGCATAACATAAATGCACTTAATCATCGAACTAAGACAGGGGAGTACATGAGAATAACATAACCATATCCATCGACATTTCATCAAACATATAGCAGACAATGTTCACTAAATCTAACTTAATCCTTTGATGTAGGGCCCTATTGGCCGGAAACTTAATACATTCACTTACCTGGATTCCTTAGCAACTTGAATCACCTTCTCTTCAACTTCTTCACCTAACACATTTCACATTACAGTAGTTAAAATAAAGTCCTAAAAGTTCTAGTCGAAAGTCATCCTAGAATCTAACAGCTAAGGTTCTCTGTGCAGTCTGAAATCCAAAACTGAAACAGCTAGATATAGCTATCGATTAAACGGGGTCGGTTATATAAAAGGTCCAGAATCGATTTAAAGGTGGCATTACCAAATGAAGATAAAGAACGATAACCAACTGACTCAGCCATTGAAGAGCCCGAAAGTACAAGTTCAACTGAAAACAGAGTTCTAAATGACTACCCGGCATCTACATTGTCAAAATCTTACCTAGAATGCGGGTTATCGGAGTGGAGGTTTGAAAAACCAGTTGCTGGGGAGGAAAAAGGCTCCAGAGAAGAAGGGAGTCGCCGAGAGGAAATGTCGGCTGCAGTGAGGTTTAAATGAGATTTAAGGTTTCCATTTTCTATTTATACCTAATCCTTCAATCTTTATTACAAAATTGCCACTCAACCTAGTTTTACTCAACTTGTAATGAATTTGCCTCAACGTTAAATTAATCATAAAGGTTAAATAAAGGGTAACAATGAGAATGGTCAGAAAAATTCACCTGGCCGAAATGTCGGGTGTTACATCCACCCCTCCTTAAACAAAATTTTCGTCCTCGAAAATTGGTCAAGCAAAGAGTTTTGGATACTTGTCCAACATATCCTGCTGTAGTTCCCATGTAGCTTCTTCAATACCATGATTCTTCCACAAGACCTTAACCAACAAGATTTCCTTATTCCTTAGAGTCTTCACTGCAGAATCCAAATTTGTACTGGTTTCTCTTCATACACCAAATTAGGTTCAATTTCGATTTCTGTTGGTTCAACAACCTGAGTCGGATCACGTATGCATTTCCTTAGCATAGACACATGAAAGACATTGTGAACCTTTTCCAAAGATGGAGGCAAAAGTAATCTATAGGCTGTGCTACCAATCTTAGCTAAGACAGGGAATGGTCCAATGAACCGTGGGTAAGCTTTCCCTTCTTACCAAATCTTAAGACTCCTCTAAATGGTGAAATCTTCAGGAAACTTCATCGCCAACAGAAATTCAAGATCTCTTCTTCTTTGGTCCGCATAACTCTTCTGCCGGCTTTGTGCAGTTAACATCCTTTTCCTAATGACTGTAATCTTGTCTGACATCTGTTGCAAAATCTCTGGGCCCCAATAACTTCGCTTCACCAACCTCATCCCAGTACAAAGGTGACCTACATTTCCTGCCATACAAAGCTTCATAGGGTGCCATACCAATGGTGGACTGGTAACTATTGTTGTAAGAAAACTCAATCAGAGGTAGGTGTCTACTCCATGTAGTCTGAAAGTCAAGCACACATGCTCTCAACATATCCTCGAGTATCTGAATGGTCCTCTCGGATTGTCCATCTGTCTGCGGGTGAAAAGCGGTGCTGAAGGATAACTTGTGCCTAAGGTACCTTGTAAACTTTTCCAGAATCGGGAGGTGAATCTAGGGTCACGATCAGAGACTATGGATACGGGAATCCCATGCAATCTGTAATTTCTTGAACGTAAAGATTAGCAAGTTGGTCCATCGTGTAGGTTGTCTTTACAGGTAAGAAATGAGCTGACTTTGTCATCCTATCAATCACAACCCAAATACTGTCATGTCCTTTAGTTGTTTAGGTAAGCCTACAACAAAATTCATGGCAATGTTTTCCCACTTCCATCGGGAATAGGTAGAGGTTGAAGGGTACCTCCTGGTCGTTGGTGCTCGGCTTTAACTTGCTGGCATACCAAGCATGATTCTACGTACTTGGCGATATCCCTCTTCATATTAGGCCACCAATAAGTAACTTCAAGTCTCGATACATCTTGGTGCTACCGGGATGTATAGAAAAGGAAGACGAGGTGAGCCTCGGCCAAAATCAACTTACGTAATTCGTCATCACAAGGGACATACCATCGATTCCTAAATCTCAGGATTCCATCATTGGAAAGACTAAACTCGGAGGTGGCGTCCTTCAACTTATTCATCATACTGTTATTCTCCTCGGAATCCTTCTGTTGTGACTCTTTGATCTTTTCCAAAACCGTTGGTTGAATGGTCAAATCGGTAAGTAAGGCTGACAACCCTGGAACTAGTTCCAATTCAAACTTCTGAACTTCAGTCCTCAAGGGTGCAGACAAAAACTGACACTGCGGGTTGCATTGTTTTTGACATTCTGCTCAAAGCATCGGCTACAGCATTAGCCGTACCCGGGTGGTACTTGATTTCAAAGTCATAGTCCTTAACAAATTCTAACCAACGTCTTTGTCTCATGTTTAATTCCTTTTGGGTGAAAAGATACTTTAAACTCTTGTGGTCAGAAAACACATCGCACTGCTGTCCATACAAATAGTGCCTCCAAATTTTTAAAGCAAAAACAACTGCAGCTAGCTCTAAATCATGAGTGGGGTAATTCTGTTCATAACCTTTTAGCTGCCTAGAGGCATACGCCACAACTTTACCTTCTTGCATCAAAACACATCCCAAACCAATCTTGGATGCGTCACAATAAAACACTAAATTTTCCTTCTTCAGTTGGGAGAGTTAATAGCGGGGCTGCGTTAACTTCTGTTTCAATGATTGGAAGCTATCCTTCACAAGCTTCGGTCCAAAAGTACTTGAGGTCCTTCTTGGTTAAATTGGTCAAAGGTTTAGCTATCATAGAGAATCCTTTAATGAACTTTCTATATAGCCAGCCAGACCAAGGAAACTTCGAACTTCACTGACATTCTTTGGCTGTGGCCAATCCTTAACGGCCTTGAACCTTAGTTGGATCTACTGATATGCCCTCAGCAGAAATGACATGACCTAAAAAGTTGACCTTATCCAGCCAAATTCACATTTGGACAATTGGCATAAAGCTGCTGCTGTTTTAAGGTTGATAATACATTCTCAAATGTTCTGCATGGTCGGTTTCAGCTCTGTGAGTATACTAAATGTCATCTATAAACACATCACAACCTTATCCAGGTATTCACGAATACTCGGTTCATCAAGTCCATGAAAGCGGCAGGCGCATTAGTCAGTCCAAATGACATCACAAGAAATCATAATGTCCGTAGCGGGTTCTGAAGGATGTCTTGGTATATCTCCTTCCTTAACCTTCAGTTGGTAATAACCCGAACGTAAGTCAATCTTTGAGAATACCTTAGCTCCTTGTAGTTGGTCAAACAGGTCATCTATCCGGGGTAAAGGATATTTATTCTTGACTGTCAACTTATTCAGTTCTCTGTAGTCTATACACATTCTAAGAGAACCATCTTTCTTTTAACGAAAAGGACAGGTGCACCCCAGGGAGAACTACTAGAACGTATAAATCCCTTGTCAACTAATTCCTGTAGTTGGACCTTTAATTCTTTCAACTCAACAGGTGCCATTCGATAAGGGTTCTTAGACACAGGTAATGCCTCGGGGTATGTATCAATCACAAATTCTATCTCTCTATCGGGTGGTAGTCCCGGTAAGTCGTCCAAGAATGCTTCAGGAAACTCTCGTACGGTAGGAATACCTTGTAATTCCACTTTATTCTTTACTCGGACATCCATTATGTTAGCTAGGTAACTCAAGCAACCACTCTTCAGTAACCGTTGAGTCACTAGTGAGGATATGATTGGTATCTTACTCATCTTTGGAATAGCTTGGAAGGTATACCGATCTCCATTTGGGGGTCGGAAATCAACTAGGCCAGACCTACAACTAATCGTGGCATAATGCCTAAATAACCAATCCATTCCTAAAATAATCTCATATCCTTTCATGTCAATCATAATCAGTTCTACATATAGCTCCTTATCTCCTAAGGACAAAACATCACCCTTCAACATTTTGCTCAGAATGTAAAGACTTCCCTGATGGTAACATAACTCTATACGGTTTATCAACTGGCGAAAGTTCTAACTTATGTTTACACACAACAGGGTTGCTATGAATGAGTGTGTGGCTCCCGTATCAATAAGTGTATAAGCAGAAAAACCACAAACCATAATGGTACCATGATATGACCGTGTGTGGTTCAACATCATCATCCTCCATCATAGCATAGACTCTTGGTGCACTCTGATTCGATTCGGTCTGATGGCATCAGGGCAGTCTCTGGCTATGTGTCCAACCTTGTCGCATCTATAGCAACGGCCAGAGTGCAGCTTGCACTCACCATGGTGATTCTTCTGGCAGTTGGAGCATAGAGGGGCTAAGGGTCGTTTCCTTTTCCTTGATCATCGTTTGGATTGAAGGGTCTCTTACACCTTGCTGTTGTTGTTGCTGGTTTCTGTTCTGCTGGGTTGCCATCCTTGTTCTGCCGTGGTGGTGGTTGAGTCTCCTTAGTGAACTTCCTTGGCTGTTCACGCTGTGCATAAGCTGTCATCTCAGCCTCCTCCAATTCCAGGGCCTTAGCCGTCACTTCGCCATAAGGTATATTGTGTATCCCAGAAGTCTTTACCTTCACATACAAACTCGGCTTCAGTCCTTGAACAAATTGGTAAATCTTGTCTTCATCATTCTCAACCAGTCGGGAGCAAACCGTGACAAAGCATCGAATTTGCATATATAATCCGTCACAGAGCCAGTTTGCCGCAGGTTCATAAATTCTTTCTTCTTGCTGGCCTGAACGGTCCTATTGAAGTACTTGTCAAAGAAGGCAGTCTTAAACATATCCCAAGTCATAGTCCTCTGCATTAACAGTGCTCTGAAGAGAATCCCACCAATGCCTTGCATTCAGCTCCAATGATAGACAGCATAGGTGACTCTATCTCCTTCATCACTTTCGCATACTTAAACATGTCCTCTACTTTTCGGATCCATTCCTCAGCATAAATAGGGTCAGAAACTTGGCCATTGAATGTCGGGGGTCTGAGCCTGTGGAAGCGCTCACCCCCATGATCATGAGTTACATTAGAGCTGGAGTTCCCAAGCTCTTCTCTAGTAATCACTAGTTGCTCTATTTGTCGTGATTGGCGATTAACTAATTCTCTTAGCTGAGCAACGGTGGTACTATCCACGTTGTCTTCCCTCTGTTGACCTCTTACCATCTTGAGATTCCTAAGCAATAATAGAACACATCTTAACATAATGACATCACTAGAATCGTAAACACTTACAGTTGTTGGAGAGTACTCAGGTGGCAATCTGTGCTGGAAGGCAGTCTACAGAACCGATTTTAGAACTGGTTTAGCTCTGATACCATAATTGTAACGACCCGAGGAGGATCGTCACGTGTCTGCCGATGACGTCAGCCGGAAGACAAATACTTTTCCTCTTCCGATGACGTCAGCCGGAAGACAAATACTTTTCCTCTTCCGATGACGTCAGCCGGAAGACAAATACTTTTCCTCTTCCGATGACGTCAGCCGGAAGACAAATACTTTTCCTCTTCCGATGACGTCAGCCGGAAGACAAATACTTTTCCTCTTCCGATGACGTCAGCCGGAAGACAAATACTTTTCCTCTTCCGATGACGTCAGCCGGAAGACAAATACTTTTCCTCTTCCGATGACGTCAGCCGGAAGACAAATACTTTTCCTCTTCCGATGACGTCAGCCGGAAGACAAATACTTTTCCTCTTCCGATGACGTCAGCCGGAAGACAAATACTTTTCCTCTTCCGATGACGTCAGCCGGAAGACAAATACTTTTCCTCTTCCGATGACGTCAGCCGGAAGACAAATACTTTTCCTCTTCCGATGACGTCAGCCGGAAGACAAATACTTTTCCTCTTCCGATGACGTCAGCCGGAAGACAAATACTTTTCCTCTTCCGATGACGTCAGCCGGAAGACAAATACTTTTCCTCTTCCGATGACGTCAGCCGGAAGACAAATACTTTTCCTCTTCCGATGACGTCAGCCGGAAGACAAATACTTTTCCTCTTCCGATGACGTCAGCCGGAAGACAAATACTTTTCCTCTTCCGATGACGTCAGCCGGAAGACAAATACTTTTCCTCTTCCGATGACGTCAGCCGGAAGACAAATACTTTTCCTCTTCCGATGACGTCAGCCGGAAGACAAATACTTTTCCTCTTCCGATGACGTCAGCCGGAAGACAAATACTTTTCCTCTTCCGATGACGTCAGCCGGAAGACAAATACTTTTCCTCTTCCGATGACGTCAGCCGGAAGACAAATACTTTTCCTCTTCCGATGACGTCAGCCGGAAGACAAATACTTTTCCTCTTCCGATGACGTCAGCCGGAAGACAAATACTTTTCCTCTTCCGATGACGTCAGCCGGAAGACAAATACTTTTCCTCTTCCGATGACGTCAGCCGGAAGACAAATACTTTTCCTCTTCCGATGACGTCAGCCGGAAGACAAATACTTTTCCTCTTCCGATGACGTCAGCCGGAAGACAAATACTTTTCCTCTTCCGATGACGTCAGCCGGAAGACAAATACTTTTCCTCTTCCGATGACGTCAGCCGGAAGACAAATACTTTTCCTCTTCCGATGACGTCAGCCGGAAGACAAATACTTTTCCTCTTCCGATGACGTCAGCCGGAAGACAAATACTTTTCCTCTTCCGATGACGTCAGCCGGAAGACAAATACTTTTCCTCTTCCGATGACGTCAGCCGGAAGACAAATACTTTTCCTCTTCCGATGACGTCAGCCGGAAGACAAATACTTTTCCTCTTCCGATGACGTCAGCCGGAAGACAAATACTTTTCCTCTTCCGATGACGTCAGCCGGAAGACAAATACTTTTCCTCTTCCGATGACGTCAGCCGGAAGACAAATACTTTTCCTCTTCCGATGACGTCAGCCGGAAGACAAATACTTTTCCTCTTCCGATGACGTCAGCCGGAAGACAAATACTTTTCCTCTTCCGATGACGTCAGCCGGAAGACAAATACTTTTCCTCTTCCGATGACGTCAGCCGGAAGACAAATACTTTTCCTCTTCCGATGACGTCAGCCGGAAGACAAATACTTTTCCTCTTCCGATGACGTCAGCCGGAAGACAAATACTTTTCCTCTTCCGATGACGTCAGCCGGAAGACAAATACTTTTCCTCTTCCGATGACGTCAGCCGGAAGACAAATACTTTTCCTCTTCCGATGACGTCAGCCGGAAGACAAATACTTTTCCTCTTCCGATGACGTCAGCCGGAAGACAAATACTTTTCCTCTTCCGATGACGTCAGCCGGAAGACAAATACTTTTCCTCTTCCGATGACGTCAGCCGGAAGACAAATACTTTTCCTCTTCCGATGACGTCAGCCGGAAGACAAATACTTTTCCTCTTCCGATGACGTCCTCCGGAAGTCAAACTTACCCGACTCCCATCACAACCCTCCTGCCGATGACGTCAGCCGGAAGACAAATACTTTTCCTCTTCCGATGACGTCCTCCGGAAGTCAAACTTACCCGACTCCCATCACAACCCTCCTGCCGATGACGTCAGCCGGAAGACAAATACTTTTCCTCTTCCGATGACGTCCTCCGGAAGTCAAACTTACCCGACTCCCATCACAACCCTCCTGCCGATGACGTCAGCCGGAAGACAAATACTTTTCCTCTTCCGATGACGTCAGCCGGAAGACAAATACTTTTCCTCTTCCGATGACGTCTCTTCAGTGACGTCCCGGAACGTCAAACTTACCCGACTCCATCCCAACCCTCCTGCCGATGACGTCAGCCGGAAGACAAATATTCTCCTTCATCATCCCTCGGCATCAGACATCCCCTTTTTTTTTTAGACTTCTATCTTGATAAATGTAAACCTCATAACTAAATCTTAATGGCCAAAACTCATCAGAATAATCATGAACTCATTCAAACTCACACAGCGGAAGACTTAATTAAAATAGTTCATTTGATAACTATAGCTATATCTTCGGACTCTGAAATTAAGACAGGCAGTTTCTAAAATCCCAAATTGTTCAATAATCCGAACCTACTTGACTTGGCTTCTTAACAACTTCATTAAAACTTATACGAGCTTTAACCAGAATTCCCCATTCGCCATCCAGCCACAGATTTCACACTGATCACCTCCAGCAACCTAGCTTAGACATTTTCATCAACTTTGAATTCCTCACCTGATATTTCTTCACCTACATCATAAGGTGTAACTGTAAGCCTAAGGCTTAGTAAGGAATGCAACTATTATGAGTTCATGAATGCATAACTTGGAGAAAAACATGCTCATAAGTCTTTTCTTTTCATGTACTTATCTTAATCATCATTCATAATCGTATCTCGTATTCATTGTTCATAATCATCATTCGTAGACATGCTCATATTCATCATTCCTTTCATCATTCATATTCTTCATTACATTATGTGGTTTAAGGGAGGATTTGTGCCGGTAAAGGGGGTTCGACAGTGAGTTTGATCATGGTCCCTACTGCGGGTCGTATTCATATGTCCTACTGCGGACTGTGACATACGCCGAACCACCCCCAACCCTCACTTAACCACGTTGCATAAGTTTTATCTTCTTACCTTATTCATGAGAAAACATATTTCAAAACATTTTCATATGCTTGAGAAGTAAAACATGATGCATAACATAAATGCACTTAATCATCGAACTAGCAGGGGAAGTACATGAGAATAACAGAACCATATCATCGACATTTCATCAAACATATAGCCGACAATGTTCACTAAATCTAACTAATCCTTTGATGTAGGGCCCTATTGGCCGGAAAACTTAATACATTCACTACCTGGATTCTTAGCAACTTGAA
>CM039503.1:30604305-30674305 GCA_022432975.1 Begonia masoniana | reverse complement strand
TCAGATTCCGCTCGAATGTTTTAAAAAAAATGATTTTTCGCTTGATCGTAATAAAGTTTATCAGGATAAAAAATAAATAAATACGGAAAAATAAGGGTACAGTGTTAGGGTCGCTACAGTTATGGTATCAGAGCCCCCGGGTTTTAAAAACGATTCTGTAGACTGCTCGACTGCACAGCCACTACGCAGACATCCTTCATCAACTGTAAGTACGTTCTATTTTATTTCTTTGTTTTTGTTTTTTAGGATTATTTGTTTTGATTTTTATAGGAATTTTATAAAAAAATGGTCCGAGAAAAAGACCCTAGGGATGACGCTCTAGATCGACTTACGAAATTGTTGAACCGTCAGTCTCAGCACATGGACTGGCAGGCTCAACAAATTGAGAGCTTAGTGAACCGAGAGAATCAGAGGGCCCAAGATTTGGTGGTTCCTAATAATCAGTGCATGCAGAAGTTCCAAAGCCTCCGACCTCCAGTATTCGACGGACGGTCATCGGACCCCTCTTTAGCAGAAGAATGGATCCGCACTATGGACGTTATGCTAGTGTACGCGAAAGTGAAGAATGGGAAGATGGTTGCTTTTGTCGTCTTTCACTTGGCATTGGATGCCCGTTTTTGGTGGGATTCGATTAAAGCTACTACGGACGTGACGATTATGACGTGGGACCGGTTTAAGACCTGCTGAAGAGGAATGAGTTTACGCAGCTGAAGCAGACAAGTTCAGTTGCGAATTATATAAGGAAGTTTGAAGCCCTATCGAGATTTGCACCGCGCCTAGTAAGTGACAACGAAGACAAGGTGCACCAGTTTATGGAGGGCCTGAACCCTGAGATCCAGATGAACATGGTTGTATCGGGAATCATAGATGTGCCTTATTCTGACATCGCAGCTAGAGCTCTGGACTTCGAGGCTGCCAGGGCGGCTTGTGTTAAGCCGAGGGAGCTAGCTAGGGGCTTCTTTCGTGAGATCCATCCTCAGACACAGAACCGAGGTTGGCAACCAAAAGTACAACAACCCCAGCCACAACAAAGAGGCATGAAGAGGCCTTTAGAGGGAGGCACTGATCGAGGGAAAGGCAAGCAAGTACAGGGGGCTTCTCAGATACCATGGTGCCTTAAATGTCAGAGAGAACATAGTGGAAAGTGCCGGGTGGGCACTAACAAATGTTATAGATGTGGTGAAGTCGGCCATTTTGTCAGAGATTGGCCAAAGCTGGGCCAAGATCAATTGAGTGGAGACCAGAGGAGGGTTATGCCGAGGATCTTTGCATTTATCGAGCCTGGTGATATCGACGATTAGGCTCAGCCCTCGGTGATAGCAAGTACCATTTTGATTATTGGCGTAGCGGTATTTTCTTTGATAAACACGGGGGCTACACACTCTTTTATTTCCACTGCTTGTGTGTCTAGACTAAAGCTTGTGCCTGAGTTAGCAGAATGCGAATACAGTGTGATGCTACCTTCAGAAGAGCGTATGCAGTCAGGTCATGTTGTTCAGGGCAATATTGTCTCAGTCGGGAACAGTACCCTCTATGCTCGCCTGATTGTTATGGGCATAGAGATCTACGATCTTATCTTAGGGATGGACTGGCTATCACAGCACTTCGCCACCATCGATTGTCGATCCGGGATTGTGACCTTTCGACCCCCTGGGTATAGCAGAGTTTTCTTATCAAACGATGAACCGATTGAGTGGATCGCCTATCTCTTATTCCATGAAGGTCAACGAGCAGTTTAAAGGTGAGTGCTCTATTTATTTGGCCACAGTACTTGATACTCAGTTGCTCAGCGGAGTAAAGTCGAGTGACATTCCTATAGTTAGAGAATTTTCTGAGATATTCCTTGACGATCTTCCAAGATTACCGCTGGACAGGGAGATCGAATTTATTATTGATGTATATCCGAGCTCTACGCCAGTGTCTAAGAATCCATATAGATTGGCGCCTGCTGAATTGAGAGATTTGAAAGCTCAGCTAGAGGAGTTACTGGATAAGGGTTTCATCCGACCCAGTTTTTCACCCTGGGGTGCGTCTGTTCTATTCGTCAAGAAGAAAGATGGGACCCTCAGAATGTGTGTGGATTATAGGGAGCTGAATAAGCTCACAGTGAAGAATGTGTATCCACTGCCTCGGATCGATGATTTATTTGACCAGCTGCAAGGTGCCTGAGTGTTTTCCAGGATTGACCTATGCTCGGGTTATTATCAGTTGAAGGTCCGGAAGGAAGATGTTTAGAAGATGGCGTTTCGAACGAGGTATGGGCATTATGAGTTCCTTGTTATGTCTTTTGGACTTACTAATGCCCCTGCAGCGTTTATGGATTTGATGAACCGAGTCTTCAAGGAGTACCTGGACAAATTCGTTGTTGTTTTCATCGACGATATTCTGATTTATTCCAAGACGAAGGAGGAGCATGAAGAGCAATTGCGGATTTTTCTGGGAATTTTGCAGCGACACCAGTTATAACCCAAGTTCTCCAAATGCGAATTTTGGCTGGATAGGGTCAGTTTTCTTTGCCATATTATATCACAGGAAGGGGTTTCTGTAGATCCGAGCAAGATTCAGGTGGTCAAAGATTTGCCACAACCTAAGAACGTGCGTGAAGTACGTGGATTTCTCGGGTTGGCTGGTTATTATCAAAAATTTATAGAGAGATTTTCGAAGATTGCAGTTCCTCTTTCACGTTTGACTCGGAAGAACGAGAAGTTTATATGGTTGGCTGCTTGTGACAACAATTTTATGGAGTTAAAGCAGCGATTGACTACAGCTCCAGTGTTGACATTGCCTGTTGAAGGTGATAAGTTAAGCATATATTGTGATGCATCTGGAGTTGGACTTGGTTGTGTATTGATGCAGGAAGGAAAGGTTATCGCATATGCTTCTCGACAGTTGAAGCCGTATGAGCAGAACTATCCTACGCATGACTTGGAATTAGTAACCGTGGTCTTTGCACTGAAAATATGGAGGCATTACTGATATGGGCAGCAGTGCGAGATATTTTCCGACCACAAAAGCCTGAAGTATTTGTTTACACAGAAGGAACTGAATATGCGGCAGAGAAGGTGGCTAGAGTTCGTCAAAGACTATGATTTTGATATTAAATACCACCTACAAAAGGCGAACAATGTCGCTGATGCTTTGAGCCGAATGCCTACTGCGAGTCAGCCTTCACTTGCAGCGATGTCTGTTATGTTGCGGTCTGAGATCAAGAAGTTTGATGTGGAGATTGTGGCAGAGTTGTCCAGTATGCTCACCAACATTTCTCTCAGGCTGACCATTCTGGATAAGATACGTGAAGCTCAGCAGAAAGATATGGAGTGTGAGGAGCTTCGATGGAGCATGACATCTGGAGGCGTGTCCGAATTCAACTTGTCAGATGACAATATTCTGAAGTTCAGGCATAGGTGGTATGTGCCTAACGATGAGGAACTGAAGAAGGAGATATTGGCCGAGACACATTCTTCAGCACACTCTGTGCATCAAGGAAACACTAAAATGTACATAGACTTAAAACAACACTTTTGGTGGCCGAACATGAAGAGGGAAGTTGCGAAATATGTTGAAACCTGTTTAGTGTGTCAACAGATTATGGCGGAACACCAGAGGCCGCCGGAACATTACAGCCACTGCCGATTTCGGAGTGGAAATAGGAGCAGATCTCCATGGATTTTATTGTGGGGCTCCCAAAGATGACGAAAGGACATGACAGCATCTGGGTGATTGTGGACCGATTGACAAAGTCAGCTCACTTCTTAGCTGTAAAGATAACGTCTTCTATGGATCAGCTCGCCGAGCTTTATGTGCAGGATATTGTTAGACTGCATGGAGTGCTAGTTTCTATTGTCTCAAACAGAGATTCGAGATTCACTTCTAAGTTCTGGAAGAGCCTGCACAAGGCAATGAGAACTCAGCTAAATTTCAGCACGGCATTTCATCCTCAGAATGATGGTTAGACAGAGAGGACGAATCAGATTCTGAAGGATATGCTCAGAGCTTGTGTGTTGGAATTTCAGGGATCGTGGAGCAGATATTTGCCACTGATCGAGTTCTCTTATAATAATAGTTTCCAGGCTACCATCGGTATGGCTCCTTATGAAGCTTTGTATGGTCGAAAGTGTAGATCTCCATTATATTGGGACGAGGTTGGTGAAGCCAGTATTGTTGGTCTTGAGATTCTACAACAAACGGCAGAGAAGATTGCCGTTATCAGACAGCGCATCGAGATAGCTTAGAGTCAATAGAAGAGCTATGCTGACACGAGACGAAGGGAACTTGAATTCGATGAGGGCGATGAGGTTTATCTGAAGGTTTCTCCGTTTAAAGGTGTGATGCAATTCAGAAGGAAGGGCAAGTTAAACCCTCGTTACGTTGGGCCCTTTCCTATCTTGAAGAAGATCGGGAAGATGGCGTATCGATTGTAGCTTCCGGCTTCAATGGAAGGTATCCACAGTGTATTTCACGTGTCTATGCTTCGAAAGTGTTTGCGCGATCCATCGGATATTGTGGAGGCAAGAGAGATCGAGGTGCAACCTACCTTGACCTATGTGGAGAAACCGGTACGTATTTTGGAGTCTTCCATCAAAGTATTGCGCAACAAAGAGATTCCGCTAGTTAAAGTTTTATGGCGGAACCACGAGGTGGAAGAAGCTACTTGTAAGCGACAGCAGAATATGATGGCTAAGTATCCTAAGTTGTTTGTATGATCAAATTTTGAGGACAAAATTTTAATTAAAGTGGATGGAATGTAATACCCGGCTTTACGTGATATTAATATTTTAATGTTGATGGTATTTTTGTAAATATGTCGAATTAGGTCGGTTTCGTGAAAAGAAAGCGTTATTACAATCCTAATAATTAATAAGGATTTTAAGAAAATTTTGAGAATTTTAGGAGTTTAACGCTAATTTTACGAAAATTACGTTTATCGTAATATAAAAGATACTTTGGTAAAAATAGTAAACGAGGTCCGAATTGCAAACAGACAGTTTTAATAGAACCCTTGTAATAAGTTGGAGTTATTTGCGAAATAAAGAAATTTGGAGAAATCGAATCGTCGGTTAATTAACGAAACAAAGGACGAAACAAATAGAAAATCAAAGGAAGGGCAAAATGGTAAATTGCCAAGTCAATTTTTATTAAAATTACATTTCTCTCTTCTTCTCCCTCATTCCCTCTCTACCTCGCAAACCAAACCCCCCACCCCTGCGATTTTATTTCTCCTCTCGGCGTTCTCCCTCTCCATCGAAGATTCGTCCTCCGTTCGACTCATTTTTCTTCGTGATTTCTACTCCTCTCGCAACCCTAGGTATGACTCTATGCTTTTGGAGCGTTATAGTTCGGTTTTCACGAAGTTATACTGTTAGGGTTTCGTTTAGGGTTTCGTTAAAAACATGGTTTAGGGCTAGAAATTGATAGGTTTGTCGTATTAGTCCGTATAATGGACGTATTGGTGATTATTGGATGAAATCTAGAGTGTATACGGTGTTTAGGTTCAAAATCGGATATTTGGAGCTTGAGAATCTCCGTCAATGGAGTTTAGAAATTTACGAGCGTGAGTTGCTACGTAAAATGCCTCATTGAGTTAAGTTAGAATTTTGGGAGAATTTACTTAGTTAAGGTTTCGTTAAATTTGAACGTTTAACGGTTTAATCTCGTTTTAATAATAACTGTTGTGTTTTGCCTCAGACGAACGATGCTCGTGGACGGAGCTCGAAGTTCAGCGCCCACAAGGTAAGTTCTCGTGACTTACTTGGCCGAGTGGCCTACACCATACCTCGATGTCGCATTGAGGAATATTGGAGTTTATTTGTTTATATGCTTTGGTAGGGTAGATAAGGTTAGTTCCTTATAGGTTATGCTTTTTATAGTCTTTATGGTATGTATGATACTTGTTTACTTTATGTCTTTAACTGTTCATGCATCAAGTATTTTAAAATAGCATGAAAAAGGATTTCTGCACGTTTTATGAAAGTGAAATGGACTAATGCAAAGAAAATACGAAATCTGTTATCTGTTATCTGGTCATGGGAGGTGGGGCTCAGGCATGGCTGTTACGGATTAGTAAGCATGTAATATCCGGCTTGTACGGATTTTTAGAATATTCATATTTTATTATATATGTGGCATTTTTGGTAAATATGTCAAATCAGGTCCGATTTACAAAAAGAAAGCGTCATTATGATCCTGACGAATAATAAGAATTTTAACGAATTTTGGAGAATTTTCGGAGTTATAACGCTATATTCCGAGTAATTACCTCCATCGTAACGAAAAGGACGTTTTAGTAAAAATAACAAACGAAGTCCGAATTGCAAACAGACAGTTTTGTTAAATCCCAAATAATAAGTTGAACTTATTGGTAAAATATGGAAATTTGGAAAAGTCGAATAGCTTGACGATTAACGAACCGAAGGACGAAATCAATATAAAAATCAGTGAAGGGCAATATAGTAATTTACAATTTCATTTTTTATAAAATAACCTAATTTCTTTCTCTCCCTCACTTTCTCTCTTTTCTCTCTTTTCTTCTCTGGATTTCACGAACCAGAGAGCTTCTCCTCTCGCGGCCGCCGACGCCCTTCCCTTTTCCGACCCCGTCCGACCTCCGTTCGTTCCGATTTCTTCACGGTTTCTCCTCCTCTCGCTACCCTCGGTGAGTAGCTTCGGTCTTTGAGCGTTAAATTCCAAGTTTTAGGTCGATTTAACGTTAAGGTTTCGATAAAAATGTCGAATTAGGGCTCGTAATTAATAGGTTAGCCGTGATTATGTATGTATTGAACGTATTTGACGTTATTGGACGAAGAAAAATCAATTTGTGAAAAAAGTTAAAAATTGGTAAATTCCGGGTTTTTGAGAAAAACTCGTTAATTGAGATTTCGGATTATCGAGCCTTAATTGACGTTCTAAATGCTTTGATTAGCTAAGTTGGAATTTAGGAAATTCATTAGTTAAGGATTTTATAATTTGAACGTTTATAATTCAAATTGGTTTTAACGGTGGATATCGTGTTTTCCTCAGACACACGACTCCCGTGGACGAAGCTTGAGGATCTGCGCGCCCAAGGTAAGTTCTCGTGACTTGCTTGACCGAAAGGTCTACACCATACCTCGTCGTCGTATCAAGGATCCTTGAGGGTTCCTTGTTTTACGTTGTTTAGGTTGGGTAGTTAGGTTAGTTGTTTATAGGTTATGTTGTATTGTCTTGTTGATATGTATGCTGTTTGTTTACTTTCCGCTGATTAACTGTTCATGCATCACGTATTTCAAATGTCATAGAAAATGGATTTCCGCACGTGTTTTAAGGAAAGAAATGAACCTCTGTAATTAATGTACGTAATCTGTATCTGTATCTGTATCTGGTTACGCGAGGTGGGGCTCAGGCATGGCTGTAGGGTTTGTGAGCATGTACCCCCCTCCTCTAGGTGGAAAGTGGTAGTTCGACCGCGGAATGTATCTTTTCCATTTAGAGGGCTGATATCTCGGTAACAATCTATCTGTGACGTAATGAAAGGAACGATAATGTATCTGAATATGAATCTGTAATCTGCACGTTTTATGAATGGCATACGCACGCATGCATCTGCATTTACGTAGCTTACTGAGATTTCAATATCTCATATGTGTCTGTATGGTGTAGGTGACGTTCTAGGTTACGTTGACCCAGGTGAGGATGATATTCCTCCTCCTGACGTAGGAGCAGCTGATGGATGATGGCTGTGGGAGTGCGCTGAGCAGTCGAGGCGCTTTTGACCCGTGGGGATCGTCTGTGTATGTATTGTGGAGGATATTTGGTTAATACGAATGTATAGAACATATTAGGTTGTTTGGATCTGGTTAGGGGTCAGATAACCTTTTGATGCTCTAAATGTTTTGGGCAACTGTATGTAAAACGTCTTTGTTTAAACTGTTTTGATAAACGTTATGAAATGTTTTGGTTTAAATGTTTAAGTTGAATGAAAATGTTTTGAAATGTTGTTTGTAGGTTGTTACGGATAGCTCGGTTTTAGAGCTATCCACGCAGTTGGACTTCGCAAAGTCCGCCGCGAGTCGGTTGATTTAAGTTGTAAACGTTTGTGATAAAGGTGAGGAATTGAGTAAGAAAAGAAAGAGCAAAATGCTCTCGAATCAGGTTCCAGAGAGGGATGTTGAGGGATCTGCTCTCTGGGGTTTGAGATTCCAGAGAGCCTAAGTGTAGAAAAAAAAAGAACGAAGTAAGGAAGAAGTGAGGAGCTGCAGCGATCGGGCGCTGTGCGCTGATCGCTGCCAGCGATCGCTGAATGAAAGGTCGGCGACTGGGCGCCGTGGGGGATCGCTGCAGCAGCAAATGATCGCTGCAGTGCAGCGATCAGGCGCTGCACAATGCAGCGATCGTGCGCTGCATTGTGCAGCGCATGCAGCGATCGTGCGCTGCAATTAGCAGCGCCCGATCGCTGCCAATTTTGAGGGCAGAATTCCGATTCTGCCCTCCCTTCTTTTATTCGTTAATAAATGTTTTATTAAATGTTTTTTTTTGTTTTATTTTAATTGTTATTTAAAGGTTTTGTTTTAAATGCTTTTAAAGTTCAGTTTTAATTCCGATTTCAGTTCTGATTTCAACTTCAGTTTAGATTCCGCATAAAGTTTTATTTAAAGTATAGGAAAGTAAAAAGTGTAAAAAAAAAAAATAATAATATGGAAATACGGGTACAGTATTAGGGGTGTTACATTTATGGTATCAGAGCCCCCGGGTTTTAAAATCGATTCTGTAGACTGCTCGACTGCACAGCCACTACGCGGACATCCTTCATCAACTGTAAGTCTGTTTACACCTTTATTCGATTTTGTTTCTTAGAGATTACTTGTTTGAATTTTATAGGAGTTTTATAAATATGGTTCGAGGAAGAGATCCTAGAGATGACGCGATGGATCGACTTACGGAGTTGATTGACCGCCAGTCTCAGCATATGGACCGGCAAGCGCAACAAATTACAGATTTAGTGAACCGAGAGAACCAGCGGGAGAATCAGAGAGCTCAGGAGCTGGTAGTCCCTAGTAATCAGGGTATGCAGAGGTTTCAGAGCCTACGGCCTCTTGTGTTCGAGGGCCAATCATCGGATCCGACGCGTGCTGAGAAATGGATCCGGGTTATGGAGGATATGTTGGATTATGCCGAGGTTGGGAACGGGAGTAAGGTGGCTTATGCTACCTTTCACTTAGCGATGGATGCCCGTTTTTGGTGGGATTCGATCAAGGCCACGACAGACGTATCAGTTATGACTTGGGATCGGTTCAAGTTTTTATTCTACGATAAGTATTTCAGCCGCACGGTGAGAGTGGCCAAGAGGAACGAGTTTATGCAGCTGAAGCAGACTGGTTCAGTTGCAGATTATATCCGGAGATTTGAGGCTTTATCACGATTCGCACCT
This sequence comes from Begonia masoniana, assembly GCA_022432975.1. NCBI lineage: Eukaryota > Viridiplantae > Streptophyta > Magnoliopsida > Cucurbitales > Begoniaceae > Begonia > Begonia masoniana. Next base: position 30,664,902 of record CM039503.1, on the reverse strand, counting down.
CGCCTTGTCAGCGATAATGAGGAGAAGGTGCACCACTTTATGGAGGGACTTAATCCGGAGATTCGGATGCACGTGGTAGTCTCAGCTATTATTGATGCGCCATATTCTGATATTACAGCCAGAGCTCTGGATATTGAGGCTGCCAGAGCCACTTGTATTAGGCCGAGGGAGCCAGCTAAGGGCTTCTTCCGCGAGATACGACCTCAGTCGCAGAGCCGAGGTTGGCAGCCCAGAGCACCGCCCCAGCCACAGCAGCGGGGTGTGAAGAGACCTCTCGAGGGAGGTAATGATCGGGGTAAGGGGAAGCAGATACAGGGTGCTTCTCAGATGCCATGGTGCCCCTTGTGCCAGAAAGAACATAGTGGCGAGTGCCGTGTTGGCTCTAATAAATGCTACAGATGTGGTGGAGTCGGCCATTTTGTTAGAGATTGCCCGCATCCGGGTCGAGATCTACCAGGCGATGATCAGAGGAGGGTTATGCCCAGGGTTTTTGCGTTGATCGGGCCTGACGATGTTGATGACGAGGCTCAGCCTGCCGTGATTGCAGGTACTATTTTGCTTATGGGCGCTACTGTGTTTACTTTGATGGATACTGGAGCTACGCACTCCTTCGTATCGACTGCATGTATGGCTAGATTGGGGTTAGAGTCTGGGCCGTCAGAGTATGAGTACAGTGTGATGCTGCCTTCGGGAGAGCATATGCGTTCAGATCGTATTCTCCAGGGCAATATCGTCTCGGTGGGGAGTATTACCCTTTATGCTCGTTTGATAGTTATGAGCATAGAGCGGTACGATCTTATTTTGGGGATGGACTGGCTAGCACAGCACTTCGCCACCATCGATTGTCGCTCCGGGATTGTGACCTTCTGACCCCCGGATAGAGCCGAGTTTTCCTATCAGGCGAGGAACCGATTGACTGGATCGCCTATCTCTTATTCTATGGAGGTCAACGAGCAGTTCAAAGGTGCGTGCTCTATTTATTTGGCCTCTGTCTTTGATTGTCGGTTGCTCAGCGGATTGAAGCCGAGCGATATTCCTATAGTCAGAGAGTTTTCTGGCATCTTTCTCGATGATCTTCCCGGACTACCACCGGACCGGGAGATTGAGTTCACTATTGACGTATATCCTAACTCTGCACCGAGGTTTAAGAACCCGTATCGATTGGCACCAGCTGAGTTGCGAGAGTTGAGGACTCAGCTTGACGAGTTGTTAGAGAAAGGTTTCATTCGACCCAGTGTTTCACCCTGGGGTGCGCCTGTTCTATTCGTCAAGAAGAAAGACGGGACCCTCAGGATGTGCATTGATTACAGGGAGCTAAATAAGCTCACAGTGAAGAATAAGTATCCACTGCCCCGGATTGACGACTTATTTGATCAGCTACAGGGTGCTCGAGTATTTTCCAGGATTGATCTCCGCTCGGGTTACAATCAGCTGAAGGTCCGTAGGGATGATATACCGAAGACAGCTTTCCGAACGAGGTATGGGCATTATGAGTTCCTTGTCATGTCTTTTGGACTTACTAATGCCCCTGCAGCGTTTATGGACCTGATGAACCGTGTCTTCAAGGAGTATCTGGACAAGTTCGTGGTGGTTTTCATCGACGACATATTGATCTACTCTAAAACGAAGGAAGAACACGAGGAGCATTTGAGGATTGTTCTAAGGACCCTATGTCAGCACTATCTGTATCCAAAGTTTTCGAAGTGCGAGTTCTGGCTTGACAGGGTGAGCTTCCTTGGCCATATTATATCACAGGACGGAGTTTCTGTGGATCCGAGCAAGATTCAGGTGGTCAGAGATTGGCCACAGCCGAAGAACGTACGTGAGGTGCGTGGATTTCTCGGGTTGGCCGGTTATTATCGGAAGTTTATAGAGGGATTCTCGAGGATCGCACTTCCTCTTACACGATTGACTCGGAAGAACGAGAGATTTACATGGTCGGCTGCTTGTGATGATAGTTTTATGGAGTTAAAGCAGAGATTGACCACCGCTCCAGTACTGGCATTACCTGATGAAGGTATCAGATACAGTGTTTATTGCGATGCATCGGGAGTGGGACTCGGTTGTGTATTGATGCAGGAGGGGAGAGTTATTTCTTATGCTTCTCGGCAGTTGAAGCCGTACGAGCAGAATTACCCCACGCACGACCTCGAGTTAGCAGTTGTGGTCTTCGCACTGAAGATATGGAGGCATTATTTATATGGGCAGCAGTGCGAGATATTTTCCGACCACAAGAGCTTGAAGTACTTATTTACGCAGAAAGAGCTGAATATGCGACAGAGGCGATGGCTTGAGTTCGTCAATGATTATGATTTTGATATCAAGTACCACCCAGGAAAGGCGAACAAGGTGGCTGATGCATTGAGTAGAGTGCCTTCTGCGAGTCAGCCATCATTAGCAGCGATGTCAGTTACGCTGCGGTCTGAGATTGAGAGATTCGACGTGGAGATAGTGGCAGAGTTGTCCTATATGCTTGCCAATATTTCTCTCAGGCCAACTATTCTTGATCGTATACGCGAGGCTCAGCAGAGTGATACGGAGTGTATGGAGCTTCGATCGAGCATGACATTGGGAGACTCGTCAGATTTCCATTTATCAGAGGATGGTATTCTGAAGTTCAGGCATAGGTGGTACGTGCCTAGTGACGAGGATCTAAAGAGGGAGATGTTGGCCGAGGCACATTCTTCAGCATATTCTGTGCACCCGGGGAGTACCAAGATGTACCGGGATATGAGACAACACTTCTGGTGGCCGAACATGAAGAGGGAGGTTGCCAAGTACGTTGAGACCTGCCTAGTATGTCAGCAGGTAAAGGCTGAGCACCAAAGACCCGCTGGGACACTATTACCACTGCCAATTCCGGAGTGGAAGTGGGAGCAGATCTCCATGGATTTCATTGTGGGGCTCCCGAGGACTACGAGAGGCCATGACGGCATTTGGGTTATTGTGGACCGATTGACAAAGTCGGCTCACTTTTTGCCTGTGAAGATGGCGTCTTCTATGGATCAGCTCGCCGAGCTTTATGTACAGGAGATTGTCAGACTGCATGGCGTGCCAGTCTCTATTGTCTCAGACAGAGATCCGAGATTCACATCGAAGTTCTGGAAAAGCCTGCATAAGGCTATGGGGACTCAGCTTAATTTCAGCACGGCCTTTCATCCTCAGACTGATGGTCAGACAGAGAGGACGAATCAGATTCTTGAGGATATGCTCAGAGCCTGTGTGTTGGAGTTTCAGGGCTCGTGGAGCCGATATTTGCCCCTGATTGAGTTCTCGTACAACAACAGCTTCCAGGCTACCATTGGCATGGCACCGTACGAGGCTCTGTATGGTCGGAAGTGTAGGTCTCCGTTACATTGGGACGAGGTTGGCGAGGCCAGCATCGTTGGTCCAGAGATTCTACAACAAACGGCAGAGAAGATTGCCGTTATCCGACAGCGTATTCAGGTAGCTCAGAGCCGACAGAAGAGTTATGCTGATGTGAGACGGCGAGAGCTAGAGTTCGAGGAGGGCGACGAAGTTTATTTAAAGGTTTCTCCGTTCAAAGGTGTCTCGAGATTTGGAAGGAGGGGTAAGTTGAACCCTCGGTATGTGGGACCCTTTCCTATTCTGAAGAGGATCGGGAAGTTGGCGTATAGATTGCAGCTTCCGGCTTCTATGGAGGGTATCCACGATGTGTTCCATGTGTCCATGCTTCGGAGATGTCTACGCGATCCGTCGCAGATTGTGGAGGCTACGGAGATTGAGGTACAGCCTACCTTGAGCTATGAGGTGAGGCCGGTACGTATTTTGGAGACTTCCATCAAGATTTTGCGCAACAAAGAGATTCCGCTAGTCAAAGTCCTATGGCGGAACCTTGAGGTGGAAGAAGCTACGTGGGAGTGACAGCAGGATATGATGACTAAGTATCCTGATTTGTTTGCATGATTTAATTTTGTGGACAAAATTCTGAATAAGGAGGGTAGAATGTAATATCCGGCTTGTACGGATTTTTAGAATATTCATATTTTATATATATGTGGCATTTTTGGTAAATATGTCAAATCAGGTCCTATTTACAAAAAGAAAGCGTCATTATGATCCTGACGAATAATAAGAATTTTAACGAATTTTGGAGAATTTTCGGAGTTATAATGCTATATTCCGAGTAATTACCTCCATCGTAACGAAAAGGACGTTTTAGTAAAAATAACAAACGAAGTCCGAATTGCAAACAGACAGTTTTGTTAAATCCCAAATAATAAGTTGAACTTATTGGTAAAATATGAAAATTTGGAAAAGTCGAATAGCTGGACGATTAACGAACCGAAGGACGAAATCAATATAAAAATCAGTGAAGGGCAATATAGTAATTTACAATTTCATTTTTTATAAAATAACCTAATTTCTTTATCTCCCTCACTTTCTCTCTTTTCTCTCTTTTCTTCTCTGGATTTCACGAACCAGAGAGCTTCTCCTCTCGCGGCCGCCGACGCCCTTCCCTGTTCCGACCCCGTCCGACCTCCGTTCGTTCCGATTTCTTCACGGTTTCTCCTCCTCTCGCTACCCTCGGTGAGTAGCTTCGGTCTTTGAGCGTTAAATTCCAAGTTTTAGGTCGATTTAACGTTAAGGTTTCGATAAAAATGTCGAATTAGGGCTCGTAATTAATAGGTTAGCCGTGATTATGTATGTATTGAACGTATTTGACGTTATTGGACGAAGAAAAATCAATTTGTGAAAAAAGTTAAAAATTGGTAAATTCCGGGTTTTTGAGAAAAACTCGTTAATTGAGATTTCGGATTATCGAGCCTTAATTGACGTTCTAAATGCTTTGATTAGCTAAGTTGGAATTTAGGAAATTCATTAGTTAAGGATTTTATAATTTGAACGTTTATAATTCAAATTGGTTTTAACGGTGGATATCGTGTTTTCCTCAGACACACGACTCCCATGGACGAAGCTTGAGGATCTGCGCGGCCAAGGTAAGTTCTCGTGACTTGCTTGACCGAAAGGCCTACACCATACCTCGTCGTCGTATCAAGGATCCTTGAGGGTTCCTTGTTTTACGTTGTTTAGGTTGGGTAGTTAGGTTAGTTGTTTATAGGTTATGTTGTATTGTCTTGTTGATATGTATGTTGTTTGTTTACTTTCCGCTGATTAACTGTTCATGCATCACGTATTTCAAATGTCATAGAAAATGGATTTCCGCACGTGTTTTAAGGAAAGAAATGAACCTCTGTAATTAATGTACGTAATCTATATCTGTATCTGTATCTGGTTACGCGAGGTGGGGCTCAGGCATGGCTGTAGGGTTTGTGAGCATGTACCCCCTCCTCTAGGTGGAAAGTGGTAGTTCGACCGCGGAATGTATCCGTTCCATTTAGAGGGCTGATATCTCGGTAACAATCTGTCTGTGACGTAATGAAAGGAACGATAATGTATCTGAATATGAATCTGTAATCTGCACGTTTTATGAATGGCATACGCACGCATGCATCTGCATTTACGTAGCTTACTGAGATTTCAATATCTCATATGTGTCTGTATGGTGTAGGTGACGTTCTAGGTTACGTTGACCCAGGTGAGGATGATATTCCTCCTCCTGACGTAGGAGCAGCTGATGGATGATGGCCGTGGGAGTGCGCTGAGCAGTCGAGGCGCTTTTGACCCGTGGGGATCGTCTGTGTATGTATTGTGGAGGATATTTGGTTAATACGAATGTATAGAACATATTAGGTTGTTTGGATCTGGTTAGGGGTCAGATAACCTTTTGATGCTTTAAATGTTTTGGGCAACTGTATGTAAAACGTCTTTGTTTAAACTGTTTTGATAAACGTTATGAAATGTTTTGGTTTAAATGTTTAAGTTGAATGAAAATGTTTTGAAATGTTGTTTGTAGGTTGTTACGGATAGCTCGGTTTTTAGAGCTATCCACGCAGTTGGACTTCGCAAAGTCCGCCGCGAGTCGGTTGATTTAAGTTGTAAACGTTTGTGATAAAGGTGAGGAATTGAGTAAGAAAAGAAAGAGCAAAATGCTCTCTGGAATCAGGTTCCAGAGAGGGATGTTGAGGGACTGCTCTCTGGGGTTTGAGATTCCAGAGAGCCTAAGTGTAGAAAAAAAAAGAACGAAGTAAGGAAGAAGTGAGGAGCTGCAGCGATCGGGCGCTGTGCGCTGATCGCTGCCAGCGATCGCTGAATGAAAGGTCGGCGACTGGGCGCCGTGGGGGATCGCTGCAGCAGCAAATGATCGCTGCAGTGCAGCGATCAGGCGCTGCACAATGCAGCGATCGTGCGCTGCATTGTGCAGCGCATGCAGCGATCGTGCGCTGCAATTAGCAGCGCCCGATCGCTGCCAATTTTGAGGGCAGAATTCCGATTCTGCCCTCCCTTCTTTTATTCGTTAATAAATGTTTTATTAAATGTTTTTTTTTGTTTTATTTTAATTGTTATTTAAAGGTTTTGTTTTAAATGCTTTTAAAGTTCAGTTTTAATTCCGATTTCAGTTCTGATTTCAACTTCAGTTTAGATTCCGTATAAAGTTTTATTTAAAGTATAGGAAAGTAAAAAGTGTAAAAAAAATATATATATGGAAATACGGGTACAGTATTAGGGGTGTTACAAAGCATGTACCCCCCCTCTCTAAGTGGAAAGTGTTGTCCAACCGCTGGAAAAGCACTCTCCATTTCGGGGGATGAGACCTCAGTGGCATCTCTGTATCTGTTATCGAAACGATCTGTAATGTTAAGTAATCTGCATGATTTCTGAATTTCATACGCACAGCATGCATCTGCATTTACGAAACTTATTGAGCCTTTAGCTCATAGTGTGTCTGTATGGTGTAGGTGATATCGAAACAGATGAGGATGACGTTCCTCCTCCTGAAGTATGAGACCAGTTGAAGAAGAATGATCGCAGGAGTGTGCTGGTGCAGTCAAGGCATTACATGACCCGTGGGGATGTATGTAGTTATTTTGGGTTATTTTGGATTAAAAAAAAAAAGATAGAACATTATAGGATGTTTGGATCTGGACTAGTTGATAGGCTTACGTTTCGAAGTTTTTAAACGTTTTGAAAATTTGTTTTGTAAATGCTTGGTAATTTACTTTATAGGGATATGTTCGGTTTTTAAACATATCCATGCGGTTTGTTTTCATAAGATTTTACCACGTTTAAAATACGTCTCGAGTCGGTTTTAAGTGGGATTATGGAGGATGTGTCGAGAGATTTGATGTTGAAATGTATAATTGAGATGTAGGTAGAGTTGTGTTAATGAAATTGTGAAATTGTGAAATTGAGTGTTAGGTATAGGAGTATGCAGGAAAATGAAGGAAGAGAAGAAAGGGAAAAGAGGGAGCCGAGCTCTTTGGAAAAATTCCAGAGAGCTTAGCGATCGATCGCCAGGGAGGGCGATCGATCGCCCCTCTTGGCCACACTCTGGAAGAAATTCTAGAGCGTGTGGCGTGCGATTGCCTGGTGGGGGCGATCGCTGGGCAAAATGTTATCGCCGAAGGGTGATCGATCGCCTGTTTTGGGCGATCGATCGCCCCTCAGTTGTTTTCAACAGGCGATCGATCGCCTATTTTTGGCGATCGATCGCCATTACATTATAGGGACGATAGTCCCTTTTTGCCCCTGTTTTTGTCTGTTTCCACTGCTTCATAGTTTTATATGTTTAATTTGTTTTATTTAATTGATTTTAAGATTCGTTTTAAATGAATTTCTAAACGACTTTAACGATTTCGTTTTCAATTCAAATTCCGCTCAAATGTTTTAAAAAAAATGATTTTCCGCTTGATCCTAATAAAGTTTATCAGGATAAAAAATAAATAAATACGGAAAAATAATGGTACAGTGTTAGGGTCGCTACAGGTGGACCGATTGACAAAGTTGGCTCACTTTTTATCTGTGAAGATGACGTCTTCTATGGATCATCTCGCCGAGCTTTATGTTCAGGAGATTGTTAGGCTGCATGGAGTGCCAATTTCTATTGTCTCAGACAGAGATCCGAGATTCACTTCTAAGTTCTAGAAGAGTCCGCACAAAGCTATGGGGACTCAGCTAAATTTCAGCACGGCATTTCATCCTCAGACTGATGGTCAGACAGAGAGGATGAATCAGATTCTGGAGGATATGCTCAGAGCTTGTGTGTTGGACTTTCAGGGATCGTGGAGCAGGTATTTGCCACTGATCGAGTTCTCTTACAACAACAGCTTCTAAGCTACCATTGGTATGGCTCCGTATAAAGCTTTGTATGGTCGAAAGTGTAGATCTCCACTATATTGGGACGAGGTTGGTGAAGCCAGTATTGTTGGTCCAGAGATTCTACAGCAAACGGCAGAAAAGATTGCCGTTATTAGACAGCGTATAGAGACAGCTCAGAGTCGACAGAAGAGCTACGCTGACACAAGACGGAGAGAACTGGAATTCGAAGAAGGTGATGAGGTCTATTTAAAGATTTCGCCATTCAAAGGAGTCATGCGATTCGGAAGGAGAGGCAAGCTAAACCCTTGATATGTGGGGCCCTTTCCTATTTTGAAGAAGATCGAGAAGATGGCGTAACGACTACAGCTTCCAGCTTCAATGGAAGACATCCACAATGTATTTCAAGTGTCTATGCTTCGAAAGTGTTTGCGCAATCCATCGCATATCGTGGAGGCAAGAGAGATCGAGGTATAGCCAACCTTGACTTATGTGGAGAAACCAGTACGTATTTAGGAGTCTTCGATCAAATTTTTGCGCAATAAGGAGATTCCGCTAGTTAAAGTTTTATGGCGGAACCACGATGTAACGCCCGACATTTCGGCCAGGTGATTTTCTGACCATTCTCATTGTTACCCTTTATTTAACCTTTATGATTAAATTTAATGTTGAGGCAAATTCATTACAAGTTGAGTAAAACTAGGTTGAGTGGCAATTTTGTAATAATGACTGAAGGATTAGGTATAAATAGAAAATGGAAACCTTAAATCTCATTTAAACCTCACTGCAGCCGACATTTCATCTCAGCGACTCCCTTCTTCTCTGGAGCCTTCTTCCTCCCCAGCAACTGGTTTTTCAGCCTCCACTCCGATAACCCGCATTCTAGGTAAGATTTTGACAATGTAGATACCGGGTAGTCATTTAGAACTCTGTTTTCAGTTAAACTTGTACTTTCGAGTTCTTCAATGGCTAAGTCAGTTGGTTATCGTTCCTTGTCTTCATTTGGTAATGCCACCTTTAAATCGATTCTGAACCTTTTATATAACCGACCCCGTTTAATCGATAGCTATATCTAGCTGTTTCGGTTTTGGATTTCAGACTGCACAGAGAACCTTAGCTGCTAGATTCTAGGATGACTTTCGGTTAGAACTTTTAGGACTTGATTTTAACTACTATAATGTGGAATGTTTTAGGTGAAGAAGTTGAAGAGAAAGTGATTCAAGTTGCTAAGGATCCAGGTAAGTGAATGTATTAAGTTTCCGGCCAATAGGGCCCTACATCAAAGGATTAAGTTAGATTTAGTGAACATTGTCTGCTATATGTTTGATGAAATGTCGATGGATATGGTTCTGTTATTCTCATGTACTCCCCTGTCTTAGTTCGATGATTAAGTGCATTTATGTTATGCATCATGTTTTACTTCTCAAGCATATGAAAATGTTTTGAAATATGTTTTCTCATGAATAAGGTAAGAAGATAAAACTTATGCAACGTGGTTAAGTGAGGGTTGGGGGTGGTTCGGCGTATGTCACAGTCCGCAGTAGGACATATGAATACGACCCGCAGTAGGGACCATGATCAAACTCACTGTCGAACCCCCTTTACCGGCACAAATCCTCCCTTAAACCACATAATGTAATGAAGAATATGAATGATGAAAGGAATGATGAATATGAGCATGTCTACGAATGATGATTATGAACAATGAATACGAGATACGATTATGAATGATGATTAAGATAAGTACATGAAAAGAAAAGACTTATGAGCATGTTTTTCTCCAAGTTATGCATTCATGAACTCATAATAGTTTGCATTCCTTACTAAGCCTTAGGCTTACAGTTACACCTTATGATGTAGGTGAAGAAATATCAGGTGAGGAATTCAAAGTTGATGAAAATGTCTAAGCTCGGTTGCTGGAGGTGATCAGTGTGAAATCTGTGGCTGGATGGCGATTATGACCCTCTGGTTTTACTCTTAAGGTTTTAATGATAACTATGAACATAAAAGTTTAAATAGGATGATGTTACTTATGATTATGGAGCTTGAACTTGTCTAGCTTGAATACTGATTATGAGTATATTATAAGAATATAGAATGAGTGATTTTAACTAAGTCTTCCGCTGTATGAGTTTTAATGAATCTGTGGTATATTCTGTTGGTGTCCCGGTATTAAGTTTGAAGTTATGATGTTTGTGCTGCCGGTAGACGAAATGTATTTGTCTATCGGAAGGTGTGAGTGTTATTATGGAGTTTAGAAATCGGTAGATGAAGTTTGCTTGTCTACCGGAAGAAGAAGATGATAGGTTAATGTTTAGTAGTCGGTAGATGAAAGTACTTGTCTATCGGCAGGAGATGTGTTATTTTGAAGTGTAGAAATCGACAGGAGGGTTGTGATGGGAGTCGGGTAAGTCTGTCTTCCGGAGGACGTCATCGGAAGAGGAAAAGTATTTGTCTTCCGGCTGACGTCATCGGCAGACGATATGCCTAGAGATCGGCATGTGTAGTAGGTCAAGATACCGGAAGATGGAAATGTCATTCCGCCTTACCAGAAGATGGAGTGCCACGTCATCGGCAGATGATGTGAGTTAATCTACCAGAAGATGTAGTGCCACGTCATCGGCAGATGATGTGAGTTAATCTATCGGAAGATGTAGTATAAATGCCATCGGCAGATGTTGTGTGTTGCCATCGGCAGATGGAGTGCCTTGTCATCGGTAGATAAGTCAGTCTTTTGTCGTTGTAATTGAGTGATGATTTAATTGGTCACGCGTGATGCACGTGACTGTCGGCAGATGCAAATATGTGTGCCTGCCGATAGATGTTTAATGAGTCATGTGAGATGCACGTGCTGACCGGTAGAACAACTAGATGTTTGTCGTTTAGCGATCGGCAGGAGTGAAAGCTAAACGCGGTTATTCAGCGAATTTAAGTTAAGATGAGATATGATATAAGTCTGAGAAAAAAAAAAAATATACTACGATTACAGAGGTATAAAAGTACGGATAAGTTTAAAGGAAAGTCATGACACGTGACGATCCTCCTCGGGTCGTTACACACGATGTGGAAGAAGCTACTTGGGAGCGACAGCAGGATATGATGGCTAAGTATCCTGAGTTGTTTGTATGAACAAATTTTGAGGACAAAATTTTAAATAAGGTAGATGGAATGTAACACCCGATTCTTTACGGGATTTTGTAATTTTATATATAATAACATTTTTGTAATTATGTCAAATTAAGTCAGTTTAGTGAAAAGAAAGCGTTATTGCTATCCTAATAGTTAATATGGATTTTAAGAAAATATTGGGAATTTTAGAAGTTTAACGCTAATTTTACGAGAATTATGTTTTTCGTAATATAAAGGACGTTGTGGTAAAAATAGTAAACGAGGTCCGAATTGCAAACGGACAGTTTTAATAGAACCCTAGTAATAAGTTGGATTTATTGGCAAAATAAGGAGGTTTGGAGGAACCAAATCGTTACCTAAATAACGAAAAAAAGGACAAAACAAATAGAAAATCAAAGGAAGGGCAAAATGGTAATTTGCCAAGTGAAATTTTAATTAAAAAAATTACATTTTCTCTTCTCCTTCTCCATTTTCACGATTTCTCTCCCTCTCTGCGAACCCTCTCCTTCCAGGCGATCTCCTCTCACGGCGACTCCCATTCCAACGCCGATTCTTCCTCCAATTGACGTCTGTTCTTCACGATTTCTCCTCCGATTAATGCTCTAGGTAAGAATCTATGGTAGTAGAGCGTTATATTTCGGTTTTCGTGGAGTTTAACGGTTAGGGTTCCGTTTAGGGTTTTGTTAAAAATGTGATTTAGGGTTTGAAATTTATAGGTTTGCCGTGTTTGATATAAAGGACGTATTGAGCGTTTTAGGACGAAATTAACCTATTTAGGACAAATGTTAAGGATTTATGAATTTTTGGGTTTTTGCAAAAACTCGTTAATGGTGGTTTCGAAGTATCGAACGTTAATTGTTTGTTAAATGCCTCGATTAGTTAAGTTAGAATTTTAGAAATTTTCCTTAGTTAAGGATTTCGTTAATTGGACGTTAATGGTTCGAACGCGTTTTAACAATAACTGTTGTGAATTCTAGGTGAACAACGCTCGTGACGGAGCTAGAAGTTCAACGCGCACGAGGTAAGTTCTAGTGACTTACTCTGGCCGATTGGCCTACACCGTACGTTGAAGTCGTGTCGAGCATCATTGGAGTCTTGATTGTTTAAATGTTTCGGTTGGGTAGTTAGGATTAGTTTCTTTATAGGATATGCTTTTATTTGCTTTTATTATCTCGATGGTACGTATGTTGTATGTTTACTTTAAGCACTTAATTGCTTAAAGTAAACATACAACATATGTTTTCGTTTATGCATAGAAAATGAATTTCCGCACCATGTTTTGATGAAAAGAGATGTGGCCTGAAAAGGGGCTATTGATCTATTGTGTAGGCCAAAAAGGGGCCTGTCACAATACCACATCGCCTATAACGAAATGAATCTACGTAATCTGTTATCTGGTCACGCGAGGTGGGGCTCAGGCACGGCTGTATATGGATGTAAGCGTGTACCCCCCCTCCCCCGTTAGGTGAAGAGGGTTGTCCAATCGCGGGACGTGTCCTCTACATCTAATAGGCTGAGACCTCGGTGATATTCTGTCTACGATGTAATGATAAGAAAATGTTGCATGGTTTACAAAACTCATACGCACAGCATGCATTGCATTTACGAAACTTGCTGAGCCTTTAGCTCATAGTTGTCTGTACGGTGTAGGTGATTTCGAGATAGGTGAGGACAACGTTCCTCCTCCTGAAGCATGAGTGCGGTTGAAGAAGAATGGTTGCGGAGTGTGCTGGCGCAGTCGAGGCGTTTTGACTCGTGGGGAAGTAAAAAGTATGTTTTGGGAACACGATAGTTTGATAATTGTGTAGTTGAACATATTAGGATGTTTGGGAATCTAGATAGTAGATAGGTTTATGTTTTGATGTTTTTAAACGTTTTGAAATTTATTTTACAACCGCTTGGTGATTTTGAACAGTAGGAAATGTTAAGTTTTTAAACGGATCCACGCGGTTTGTTTTTATGTAATCGGGTTATGTTTTAAATGTGTTTTGAGTCAGTAAAAGAGGGAAAAGGGTTGTTATATTGAAGGTTGTTATGAAATGTATAGAGGATTGATGAAAGAAAATTGGTTAAGTGTTTAAGTTTTAGAGTGTGTGTAGTAAGGAGATTGCGCAGGGAAAAGGAAAAAAAAAAAAAAAAAGGAGGCAGAGAACCTGCCGATCGATGGCGATCGATCGGCAGGGGTGATCTCCACTCTCTGGAAATTCCAGAGAGTGTGGCGATCAATCGCCCAAGGGTGGGCGATCGATCGCCTGGTGATCGATCGTGGGCGATCGATCGCCTAATGTGATCGCCCCCCTTAATTTTTGGGTGGCCGATCGATCGCTCCTATAGTTTTGTGACAATTGTCCCTTTTGCCCCTGTTTTTGTCTGTTTCGCTGGTTGTTTATTTTATATGTTTTAATTGTTTATTTAATTGGTTTTAGAATTGTTTAAACGATTTTCTTAATAAGGTTAACGATTTCGATTTCAATTTAAATTCCGCTTAAACTTTATGTTTAAAGTTTGTAAGAATAAAAAAAAATAATACGGAAAAATAAGGGTACAGTGTTAGGGTCGCTACACTGGCATACTCCAACATGCCCTCCATAGTTCGGATCCACTCCTCGGCTAAAGAGGGGTCCGTAGACTGCCCATTGAATACAAGAGATTGTAGCTTTTGGAACCTCTCCATACCCTTGTAACAACCCTTATCTTACCCGAAATATAAATCCTATAATTGTCGTAAAATTTGAACTTTTTACAAATGGTATCAGAGCCTGTACCCAACCGGAAATGTGGCTAACGAGGATGTTGGGCCCCCGAGGGGGGTGATTATGATGACTAGGATGTGTAAGTATGGGTACGATGGCTGCACGAACCGGAACTCAGATGGCAGTACGTCTGCACGGGCGAACCGGATGGTGACGGGTCGTGAAAAGGGGGTCGTCACAATCCTACATGGCTTGGGGAAGTATGTGAAATGAAACATATGTAAAGAGACCCTCCCAAGATAGCAAGACGCGTTTGGGAGAACAATTGACAACGGATCCCATAAGAACTCCGAAGTTAAAGTGCTTCGGCGAGAGTAATACCAGGTTGGGTGAACGACTGGGAAGTCTTTGCCAAACAAAGCCGTGAGGGGAGGATATTGGGCTACGGCCCAATCCCCAGAGTGGACAATACCTTGCTGGGATAAGGGGTCGTTACAACCCTTATGGTTTGGAATGATCACCTCTCTAGCCCTGTGATCCTCACGGTTTACTAGCCTCTCAATTTGCTGGGCTTGTCTGTCCATATGTTGAGCCTAATGGTCCAGCAAATCTGTCAGCCTATTCAAGGCTTCTACTCTAGCATCTCTACCTTGAACCATTTTATAATTCCTATAAAAGTTAAAACAAATAATCCTAAGAAACTGAAATCAAAGAAAGCATTCAAACGTACTTACAGTTGAGGAAGGATGTCCGCGTAGTCACTGTGTAGTCGAGCAGTCTATAGAACCGATTTTAAAACCCTGGGACTCTGATACCATAACTGTAACGACCCTTAGTCCTATACCTCGAAATTCCTGTAAATTTCTTTTTTTTTTAACTGTAGGTAAATTCTTGACTTTTTAGTTCTAATCGTCGTCTAAGTCGTTGAAATTACTTTGAAAACCATTTGAGAAAATACATAAAGGTAAGAGAAATCATAGTGCAGAAGCCGAGGGCAAACATGTTCAAGGCAAGAAAACAAAGGGACGATCGATCGGCCACTTGACAGCCAATCGATCGCCCCTTTTCTGGCGATCGATCGGCTGCCGCTCTGGAAGAAAATCCAGAGCGTAGCCTGCAAGAGCTGATCGTTCGCCCCTTTGCAGGCGAACGGTCAGGAAACTCTCTGGAAAACCAGAGAGTTTGGCGATCGATCGCCCTACTTCTGGCGATCGATTGGCTAGCTCTCTGGAATCCGAATTCCAGAGAGCTGCCCCCCTTTTTTCCTCCACGCCCTGCACACTTCACCATTTCCTCTCTGCTTCCTTCCCTTCATCAACATACTTCAAAACACATTTCATGGCAAACTCATCAACCAATACTCATTCACAATTTAACATAATAACTCATATATCCTCGCATATTTTCCCAATTCATCAATCACCAAAAACTACCAGAAACGTATTATAAAATGTAGTAAAATTTTGTGAAAACGAACTATGTGGATCGGTTTAAAAACTAAACGTTTCCCTCTGTTTAAAATATCAAAACACAATAAAATACTATCAATCATCCAAAAAACTATACATCATCAATCCAGTTGCCAAGCACCCTAAAATGAGTCATCTATACTTTTCTAAAATCATCTAACTCTAACGCACCCAAAATACCTATACAACTTCTCCCCCACAGATCAAAATAGCACCTACTGCGCCAGCGCACTCCCACGAGCACTCTCCATCAACACGTATGTTCATCAGGTGGAGGAACGTCATCCTCACCTATGTCAAAGTCACCTACACTATAGAGACATTCTATGAGCTAAAGGGCTTAGTAAATCCTCGTAAATGCAAATGCGTGGCATGCGTATGCGGTTTATAAAATTATGCATCCATTTTCATTCTTTAGTTACATAGCATGGGCATCACCGGGGGTTTACTCTCACCAGATGGAGAGGGCACATCTGGCGGTTAGATAGCCCTTTCCATCTACCGGGGAGAAAACATATTCCTCCTCTTAGGACAGCCATATCTGAACCCCACCCCGACATGACCGTAATTACATACATTCATATCTTTCATTAGTCATTTCTTTTCATGAAAATATATGCGAAAATTCATTTTTCATGCGAGTTCATAAAACATAATGCATGAGCATGGATTTGTGCTATAAAAGTAAGGAAAGCATAAACAATACATAGAACCTAATGAAAAACGTTCTAACATAACAATTATTCTAGACTACCCATCCAACCTACACTAAACAATAACTTCACCAAATATCCTCGAACAATAAACTCTCATATGGTGTAGGCCGGATCGGCCAAGCAAGTCACGAAGATTTACCTTGCGTCCGTAGAACACCGAGCTCCGTCCACGAGCGTTGTTCACCTAAACCAATTCATAGAAACCATCACTATAATCGGGCCTAGAACATCGAATTTCAAAGACTAACGAACCTCTTAGCTAAAGGAAATCTCCCTAACACTCTATTTTAACTCATTGAGGCATTTCATCGACAATTCCTGCTCGTGAATCCTTAGACCACCATTAATGGAGTTTCCAAAATCTCCAACCACCAAAAACCTCAACAACCCTCATTAAACCAACTAACTCTCACCAATAACCATAAATACACTCACTAGAGTCATAAATAGGGTAAACCTAGCTGTTACAAACAACACCTGGCTATTTCGCAAAACCATAAATGAAACTCTAACAGTTTAACAACTCGAAAACCGGAAATAAACTTTTCAAAACTATAGAACCTTACCTAGGGAGTGTTTTCGGAGAAGAAATGCGAAGAGTCAATCATCGGAGGAGGAGGATCGGCCGACGTTGAAGAGAAACGGAGGGAGAGGGAAAAATTGCCGTTAAGGGTTAAAAGAAAAAGAAAATCGCGCAAGTGTAGAGGGAAGAAGAGGGATTTTGTTTATTTAACTAAAATCAACTTGTCAAATTACCAATTTACCCTTCCTTTTTATTTCTCCTTTAATCCTCTTCTTTGTCTCGTTAATTGACTAACAACCCGGTTTCTCCAAAATTTTCTTATTTCATCAATAATTCCAATTTATTTTCGGGGCTCTATTAAAACTTTTTGTTTGCAAAGTGGACATAATTTGACATATTTACAAAATGCCATTATATATTTAAAAATCTGTAAAACCAGGTGTTACAATCAACAACAGCAACTGTGTCTCTGCATGTAGATGTCACGTATAAGGTTCCTGTTATGTGACCTCGAGGGACGACCATCGCTCCTTTAGTCACCTTCCAAGTATTGTTTCTGAAACTAACATTATGACCTTCACCATATAGCTGTCCAACCAAAATAAGATTGCGCATCAACCCTAGAACGTATCTCACTTTACTAATCTTCCAAATAGACTCATTTTCCATCTTCAGTTTGATGTCCCAGATGCCCACAATATTCAGTGGCTCGCCATCTGTAAGGTAGGCTTTCCCATAGTTTCCAGCCACATAATTCTCCATTAATTCCTTGTGTGCAGTGGTATGAAGTGACACTCCTGAGTCCAAAATCCACGATTCTATCGAACTGTCAACTGAAAGAAGTAATGCGTCAGTGATGTCTCCGGTTATAGTATTGGCTCCATCTCCTTTATCAACGTCATTCTTATTTGGTGCTCTGCAATTCCTCTTCATGTGATCCTATTTGTCACAATTCCAACAT
Source organism: Begonia masoniana (assembly GCA_022432975.1). NCBI lineage: Eukaryota > Viridiplantae > Streptophyta > Magnoliopsida > Cucurbitales > Begoniaceae > Begonia > Begonia masoniana. The sequence continues at coordinate 30,647,233 of CM039503.1, read as the reverse complement.
TCAAGAGTTCGTCGGGACTTGGACTGACCCTTCCCATCCCTCGACTTGGATCTGCCCTTACCCCGTGTTTGAGTTTCTCTCATTATTTCTTCCCCTGTTTTTCTTGCAAAAAATTACACGCAAGTGCACGTGTCGCAAAAATAGTAGAGTGTGTGCAAGCACGAGTGTCGGTCCCACGAGGAATAATTATATTAAGTATTGAATATCTAATTTTTAGCTTAATTTGAAAAACAATATGTTTGATGATTTTGAATTTTAAACTAAAATAATTCAAATAAAATAAATCAAACAATTTAAATAAGAGATTCGAATGTAAAAAGTTAAGATTATGTGATGAGAGAATTTTCAGGGTTCCAATTTCACTTAGCTAATCCTATTTAGTAAACCTAATTCAAGTAATTAATTTCTATTCCTTCGTGTTGATGGTTATTTCACTATGTTGTTTATTAAACTCTCTCGAGTATTAATAAACTTACTCAATTAATGTGTTATTACCTCTCGGTCTCTAACCCTACAATCAATTGAATACATTACCACTCAAACGCCCTAACTATCTCTAGTCTAGGGTCCTTTTTAAGTAAAGATATTCAATGCACGGTTAAATTCTCCGCTCTCATATCCCGAATTAACCCTAAAATTCTTAGTTTTGGTGATCAAGCAAACCTAAGCATTAAATTCAGAATAGATTACTCAACACAGAAAATAAACATAAAACTAAAAATTTGAATTAAGAAAAATAAATATTCATAACAAAGTTACGTCGAAACCCTAGAACAGAAAACTTAGTTCATGATAAAATTAAAGAAAACTACAGTAAAAATAAAATAGTTCATGCTAGGAGAAAAGAGGAGAAAGAAAAAAAAACTAGGAAATTACTGCCGAGTTCCTCTGTTCCTCGCCACTTGCTTTGATCCGGCCTCCAATGCCTTCGTCGGGTCTTTTTCTCTCACCTCCTCTTCAGACTTTTATCTTTGCTCGAATTAGGGTCGCGGTCCATCAATCAATGGCCGAGATCAACTCGATCAATAAGGTGAAAAATTGAATTTTAATATTTCCCGCAATCACGATCGATCGCGGTATGATCCAGATCGATCGTGGTCACCCTGACGCTTAGGAATGAAACTTTTGCTGATCCCAATCGATCGTGGTATTGTGCCCGATCAATCGGGCCGTCTCTGGAATCTTTGGAGGAAATTTTCTTGGATCACAATCGATTGTGGTCAAATCCTGATCGATCGTGATCGGCTTTTTCTTCTTTTCTTCTTTTTTTTCTTTATTTCCTATTTCGAACCAAATCTGCCATTACCTGTTAAAACTCAACTCACCTGCACAATCTCACTAACAACATCAAATAAACTCAAACGCTCAAGGAAAAACTAATCGAAACAAGAATGAAAAGCACAAATAAGTGTGCAAAATACACACTTATCAGTTTTCCACTTTCAGAGCTGAGTCTTTCGATATTTCACCAAAATCAATCTTACGAACCTCCTCAGGAAGAATACGATCCCTCACTTTGGTGAATTCCAATTTTTCGCTTCTGACTGAGTTCTGGTTGCTGCCCTCATAGGCTCCCAACTATTCGGTAGAGAGGCAAACAAAATTAGAGCATGAACTTCATCCCAAAATCAATCTTCACAGATAACAATTGATTCACAATTATATTGAATTCGTTTAGATGCGATGTGACAGAAGTACCATCAACCATCTTTAGATTAAAAAGCTTCTTCATCAGAAATACCTTGTTATTCGCGGAAGGTTTCTCGTACATATCAGACAGAGATTTCATCAGACTCGCGGTGGTCTTCTCCTTTGCCATGTTGTGAGCAACGCTTTTGGCTAGCGTCAATCGGACGACTCCCAAAACATGTCTGTCAAAGAGATTCCATTCACCATCTTCCATCTTCTCTGGTTTCGCACTCAAAGAAAGATGAAGTTTCTTTCTGTACAAGTAATCCTCGATTTGCATTCTCCAAAACACGAAATCTGTCCTATCAAATTTTCTGATACCGTGTTCTGTACCATTCTCGCCTGTCATCGTTATCAAAGACTCCAACCTAGCCTCAAGCTTTGATATCTATTTTTAGGATTAAACGTCTTAATCCTTCCTACTTTGAAACGAATAATAATGCGAAAAAAATAGAAACACACAGATTTATAATAGTTCACTCTCAATGCGAGAGCTATATCCACTTGCCACTACGAGATTTCACTAAGATCAAAGAGAAACGAGTTACAATCTTGTTTATGTCTCTCACAATTCACTGATTTCTTTGCGTAAGGTCTTCAATCAGCATAGGCTCCACAACTCAACATTACCATCGTCGATTGAATTGCGTGATGGATTTTTGCAGAACCGATGTGTTGATACAGGAGCAAGATACAATTATGTTGAATATTCTTGACTACACCTAAGGAAGTTTTTCAAGACACTACAAGAGTTCAAAGCCCAAATTATTCTTGACTACACTTACGGAAGTTTTTCAAGACACTACAAAAGTTCAAAGCCCAAATTATTCTTGACTACACACACCTAGGGAAGAATTCCAAGACACTACAAGGGCCACATGGATGCAAATTATGCATTATAGCATAAAAATGTGAAGTGAACTACTTTAAAATGCTACTCAGTTTACATGCATCAACTACGTTAAAGCAAAAGCAATTAATAAATCAAGCACTCAACGATTCAAGTCGCATGACATCACAATCTTTATCAATGGGACAAATGGAAGGAACAATTAGATTTCAGGTCAAATCATTCTCAATCCCGGGAAAATGATGTGCCACAAATCAAGTCTTTTTCCACTATTTTAATTTATTGTATTTCTTGTTGTTTTAAGATAATTTTATTATGTTTTATTCAAAACTTTGATTTATTTATGATTTTGCCATTCATGTGGTGACTACCCCATTAGGGCTTCGGTTTTTGGAAACAATAGTTTAGTTGAGTTTTTGATATTGAATAGAAAATCCTAACCTTTGGCTATTCTTGCTTCAAGCAAAACCCAAATCCATTCGGTTATTGCTAAAAATTTTTTGAATTATATTTTTTTGAATTATATTTTTTTGTTTTTCATTAGAGTTAGACAAGTTAACTCCCTACCATAGCTTAATCATTTCATTCTTGAAGTGGACTCATCTATGAAGTTGTTCAATCTCAAAATCTATCTAGTTGGAGTGTTATTTTCACTCGGGATTAGCCCTTTGGAGTAGAAATTTTTATTAGGAAACTTTTTGACAAATTTGCACCATTTTTTAGCCATTTCTTCACATTCCCTTTGAATTTTTGGTCTTCATCCATGATTTCTGGTTTGATAACTTTTCGTGCAAATTTTTGCGTTCGGTTGCTCATTTTTCCATTCCAAACTTGCGCTCCCAATTCCTAATTCTTTTTAAGTTGCATTTTGGGCATCCGCCTCTCGATCCGGAAGCACACACTCAATTTAAAATGTCAAATATCGAGAGCCTTTTTCGACCCAGACATTCACTCTTTGATCTGATTTCATCTACACCAGTGCCCTAATGCAAGGGATAGAGCGTGGTGCGGACTACCTCAAGTGAAACAGCAGACACCTGGGGCGCTGATGAATCTTGATATCTGGCGACTGAGGATGAACGTGGGGTTCATGTGAAAATTTGTCTCGAGACCGGACAACGAGAATCGAGAAGCGCGTGACCAAAACTTGAAGAAGGACGACTAGGTTTTGGAGCAGACAGACGCAAAAAAAAATACCAAAAAAGTCGATTGTTTTCGATCCAAAACTCTACAATGAAGGCCGCCAATCAAAAAGAACATTGATAGGGAAAAGAACAATTCTAAAGCAATAAAAAATTGAAGGAAAACTTGAATTGAAACGACGAAACGAAAATTCCTCAGAAACAGTAAGAAGTGGATTCTTACTCTTAAATTCTATTTTAAGAAAAGTTTTTGAACAATAAGGTAATTTGAAAAACTTAAGAAAACAATTCAAGAGTTCAACGAGAAAAACATTTCTTACCGAGAAAATTTGGTTCTTCAATATTCATTCAAAACTAAACTCTCAAAAACAGCAAACACTAATTCTAATAGTCATCTACTTAATGGCAAAAACCATAAATAACTCAAACAAACAATTAAATTTACTTAATAAGAACTCATAGTGGCCTCTCTAAATGCTACTTTATAAATATCTTATGAGTGCAATTTGTTTTTATGATAATCAGCTCGCAAGTGGGATCTTGTTAAATACCGTTGCACCATCCAATTCAAACAACAATTCATATACTGTTGGTTGAAATCTGTCTAGTATAGTAAAACTATTTAAGATTCTATAGTCTATGCAAAATCACCAAGTCTCATCCTTTTTTTTCACCAATAAAATTGGAGAAGAAAAACGGCTTTTACATGGTCTAATTATCTGGTTTTCAACATTTCAGCTACTAATTTTTCAATCTTATTTTTTTTAAAAAAAATGAGGATGCGTGTAAGGTCTCACATTTACTTGAAAAGGAGATTGACATCGTAGGTTGAATCTTCAAATGGAATTGATGATTTGAGTGGAAAACATTGTGATATTGCTCCTATTTTCTGCACCTTAAAATGATGCAATCACATATTTGTTGGAATTTGCTGCCCTTTATCTTTTAGAGTGACCAATCTCTCATTCCAATTGAATTGCATTAGTAAGGATTTATAATCCATCACAACTGGTCCCAAGAGTTCTACCCATTGAACTCCTAAAACTATGTGAGATCCCTGAATTGGTAGCACATAAAAATCAGTTCAAAAGATTTTCCCTTGAATTTTGACTTCCAATTGAGAACAAGAACTTCTACCAGCATGTTCATCTCCGTTTCCCGCCAGTACTTGGAAATGTTTTGAAGATTTAACCCACAATTTCAAGTGTTGAACTAATCGGTCTCGAGTAAAATTGTGGGTATATCCTCTCCATCCACCAGAATTGGTGTGGTCTTTTCCCCAATAGATCCCACAAATCTCATGGTTTTAGGAAATTTCTACCCAGGCAATGCACACAATCATATAACTAGTAATTCACTTTGTTCATCCTCTGCCAATTCAAATTGGAATGCATTATCCAATACTTCTGTTGTGTTCAAAGTAATATCTTCTTCATCATACAACATTAACACAAACAATTTGGATTTGCGTATATGATTTCTACTTAATTTTTTATCCCAATTAAAAACGACACTTTTCTCATCTCTCCATCATCTTTGTTGAAGTTAATTGCTTGAGTGGAATACTAGAAGATTTCGCATTCAAAAATGTTGAATTTGGTTGAGATTTAGAGTGGGAAGTAATGGAGGTGATTTATTAGCTATCCACAATGGTTGATGATACAGGTTTCTGTGAAGCAAATTTCTTTTTCCTTGATCATTTAGTTTATCTTCCATTAAGTTTGCTAAACTAATAGCTTGTCAATGATTAATGTCACGACCTGGGAGGGGGTCTAACAGAAATGCCAGGTTAAACGATCAACTTCGGGGAGATCAACCTCGGGGAGGTCAACCGTCTAACCTAAGGCTGAGTGCGGAAGTTTAACCTGATCAGAGAGTTAGATCCCTTATGAACCTCCTCAAGTAACAAATATGAGAGTACAAACAATAGTAGAAATACAAGATAAACGAGATAATTACATGCCAAAGTAAGGTACAATCTCAAATATGTTCTTACATATTACAAAATGGAATAAAATAAATGTGAGACTCAAGAAAATCCAGCCCGAAAGAGCTCATCCCTTACTCTTTCTTCTTATACCTGAAAAGGGAAAGTCGATAGGGTGAGTGACAAACTCAGTATGGAGCACTATTCCTACCACTATCATACATAGTCAGGTGTACAGAAAAGCCAAAAGAAGTCACGTTAGGATTTTCCGAACCATACTCCACCAAAGGACAGAGATAACACTACGCAGAGTCTCATAAGGGACAAACAACCACTCAACCCTGGGCTCAAGGGGACCACGCAGTGGACTTATCAATCAAGATTAACCAGGAGGGACAAACAACCACTCAACCCTGGGCTCAAGGGGACCACGCAGTGGACTTATCAATCAAGATTAACCAGGAGGGACAAACAACCACTCAACCCTGGGCTCAAGGGGACCACGCAGTGGACTTATCAATCAAGATTAACCAGGAGGGACAAACAACCACTCAACCCTGGGCTCAAGGGGACCACGCAGTGGACTTATCAATCAAGATTAACCAGGAGGGACAAACAACCACTCAACCCTGGGCTCAAGGGGACCACGCAGTGGACTTATCAATCAAGATTAACCAGGAGGGACAAACAACCACTCAACCCTGGGCTCAAGGGGACCACGCAGTGGACTTATCAATCAAGATTAACCAGGAGGGACAAACAACCACTCAACCCTGGGCTCAAGGGGACCACGCAGTGGACTTATCAATCAAGATTAACCAGGAGGGACAAACAACCACTCAACCCTGGGCTCAAGGGGACCACGCAGTGGACTTATCAATCAAGATTAACCAGGAGGGACAAACAACCACTCAACCCTGGGCTCAAGGGGACCACGCAGTGGACTTATCAATCAAGATTAACCAGGAGGGACAAACAACCACTCAACCCTGGGCTCAAGGGGACCACGCAGTGGACTTATCAATCAAGATTAACCAGGAGGGACAAACAACCACTCAACCCTGGGCTCAAGGGGACCACGCAGTGGACTTATCAATCAAGATTAACCAGGAGGGACAAACAACCACTCAACCCTGGGCTCAAGGGGACCACGCAGTGGACTTATCAATCAAGATTAACCAGGAGGGACAAACAACCACTCAACCCTGGGCTCAAGGGGACCACGCAGTGGACTTATCAATCAAGATTAACCAGGAGGGACAAACAACCACTCAACCCTGGGCTCAAGGGGACCACGCAGTGGACTTATCAATCAAGATTAAGGGGGTCTAACAGAAATGCCAGGTTAAACGATCAACTTCGGGGAGATCAACCTCGGGGAGGTCAACCGTCTAACCTAAGGCTGAGTGCGGAAGTTTTAACCCTGATCTAGAACCTCCTCGAAGTAACAAATATGAGAGTACAAACAATAGTAGAAATACAAGATAAACGAGATAATTACATGCCAAAGTAAGGTACAATCTCAAATTATGTTCTTACATATTACAAATGATGAATAAATAATGTGAGACTCAAGGAAAATCCAGCCCGAAGAGCTCATCCCTTACTCTTTCTTCTTATACCTGAAAAGGGAAAGTCGATAGGGTGAGTGACAAACTCAGTATGGAGCACTATTCCTACCACTATCATACATAGTCAGGTGTACAGAAAAGCCAAAAGAAGTCACGTTAGGATTTTCCGAACAATACTCAACCAAAGGACAGAGATAACACTACGCAGAGTCTCATAAGGCGAAAAAAAAATACACGAACTAGTAGAGATCCAATAACCACCCATCAAGGCGATCGTGGGGTTCACGTCATGGATTTATTAACAAGGAGGGATCCAATAACCACTCACCATGTGCCATCGTGGGAACCGCACTATGGACTTACCAAGATTAACCAGGAGGGACAACCAACCACTCAACCCTGGGCTCAAGGGGACCACGCAGTGGACTTATCAATCAAGATTAACCAGGAGGGACAACCAACCACTCAACCCTGGGCCACCGGGACATGCGCTAGAGTACACCAGGAGGGACAAACAACCACTCAACCCTGAGCTCAAGAGGACCACGCAGTGAACTTATCAATCAAGATTAACCAGGAGGGACAACCAACCACTCAACCCTGGGCCACAGGGACACGCGCTAGAGTACACCAGGAGGGACAAACAACCACTCAACCCTGGGCTCAAGGGGACCACGCAGTGGACTTATCAATCAAGATTAACCATGAGGGATAACCAACCACTCAACCCTGGGCCACAGGGACACGCGCTAGAGTACACCAGGAGGGACAAACAACCACTCAACCCTGGGCTCAAGGGGACCACGCAGTGGACTTATCAATCAAGATTAACCATGAGGGATAACCAACCACTCAACCCTGGGCTCAAGGGGACCACGCAGTGGACTTATCAATCAAGATTAACCAGGAGGGACGAACAACCACTCAACCCTGGGCTCAAGGGGACCACACAGTGGACTTATCAATCAGAACTAGCATAGCTCAGACTCCATCTCCATAAGCAGGGAGTACCGCTGGACAAGCATAGCTCAGAGTCACTCTCCATAAGCGGGGAGTACCGCTGGACTAGCATAGCTCAGAGTCCATCTCCATACGTGAGGAGTACCGCTGGACTAGCATAGCTCAGAGTCCATCTCCATAAGCGGGGAGTACCGCTGGACTAGCATAGCTCAGAGTCCATCTCCATAAGCGGGGAGTACCGCTGGACTAGCATAGCTCAGAGTCCATCTCCATAAGCGGGGAGTACCGCTGGACTAGCATAGCTCAGAGTCCATCTCCATACGCGGGGAGTACCGCTGGACTAGCATAGCTCAGAGTCCATCTCCATACGCGAGGAGTACCGCTGGACTAGCATAGCTCAGAGTCCATCTCCATAAGCGGGAAGTACTGTTGGACTAGCATAGCTCAGAGTCCATCTCCATAAGCGGCGAGTACCGCAGCTCTATAAGCGGGGAGTACCGCTGGACTAGCATAGCTCAGAGTCCATCTAAATAAGCGGGGAGTACCGCTGGACTAGCATAACTCAGAGTCCATCTCCATACGCGGAAAGTACCGTACTGGACTAGCATAGCTCAGAGTCCATCTCTATAAGCGGAGAGAGCATAGCTCAGAGTCCATCTCCATAAGCGCAGAGTACCGCTGGACTAGCATATCTCAGAGTCCATCTCCATAAGCGGGGAGTACCGCTGCTCCATACGCGGGGAGTACCGCAGCTCCATAAGCGGGGAGTACCGCTGGACTAGCATAGCTCAGAGTCCATCTCCATAAGCGTGGAGTACCGCTGGACTAGCATAGCTTAGAGTCCATCTCCATAAGCGGGGAGTACCGCAGCTCCATAAGCGAGGAGTACCGCTGGACTAGCATAGCTCAGAGTCCATCTCCATAAGCGTGGAGTACTGCTAGACTAGCATAGCTCAGAGTCTATCTCCATACGCGGGTACGTCTAAGACAGACCACCTGATACTCTCAGCGTACGGGCCCGGAGGAGAGTGCCAAACGGTTTGTCAAATATCAACTCCAATTGGCCCCACAGAAGAACCAACACCTGAATAAAACCCATTGACAGGCCAATATAATATACCTCAATTTGAGTCTGTCCGCTAAGGAGAGTCAAATATGGTAGTTAAACTCTACGATGTCGTATAAATCAAGTAAAGCGTATACATGCCTAACTGATGTGGAATGCACCCACTAATAAAACTGTCGATGTGAATACTAGTTGTATTACACCAAAATAATATACGTGCAGGCTAGGCTAGGCACAACACAACAAAAATAATAACCCATACCTGTGAGGCGAATCCTCCCAACCTTGGCAGCCGGTAGATCCTCAAGAATCGTTTCTAACCCACCAATATCCTCCACTCTGGGAAACAAATACAAGGGAGGAACTCCGTTAAAGTCTAATAGGGGTTAGAAACGATATAAAATGTAAACCGGGGCCCAAACGACTAAAGTTTAATTTTGGTCAAAAAGTCAAAATTCAACGGTCGACGGTCAAAGTCAACAGTCAAAGTCAACTATCAATTATCAAAGTCAACGGTCAACGATCAACGGTTGACTTTGACAGATCGGACCGGTTCAGGTCGGGTTTGGATCGGGGCGATTCAGGTCGGTTCGGTTCTATCCAAGTCGGGTCGGTCTAGGTCAGCTTGGCTCGGGTCGGTTTCAGCAGGTTCGGGCTAGCTCTGGGTTGGACTCGGCCCGAACCCAGGTCAGGCTCGACCAAATCAAGCCCAGGCCCAACTCAGTCAACCCGAACCCAAGTCAACTCGGCCATCGACCTAGTCAACTCGGCCATCGACCCCACCAACTCAGCTGACGACGACCGAGTACCAAACCCGCTTTCCTACCACATTTCCGACCAAAATCGATTTCCAACCCATTTCCCACCTCCATTCCGGTCGATTCCAGCCAAAAATAACAAACAATTGGCCAAAATAACAGATCGAAAAAACTCAAAAATCCCGAACCTTCTCAGGGCGAAAATCAGGAGGAAGGGAGCTTACCGCCGAGAACACTCTTTAGCAACACCGCTCCACTCAACGAGACGAACGTTCTGACACCAAGATCGGCCCGAACGGTGGTTGTTCCGGAATCGACAACCTCCCCCTCACGTCGGCTCCCTCTCTCTCTCTCTCTCTTCGGTGTTCTGTTGGCAAAGAGAAAACGATAAGGTTTTTTTTTTTTGAAAACCTTATCATTTTAAAATTTAATTTTTAATAAATCCATTTATTATTTTATTTATTTTATTTTATATTCAAACAAATATCGTGATGTTCAAATTTTTCAATTTCAATTCTTACCGAAAAAACTACCTTTAGTAATTCAACGTTCTTCTCCCGTGAACTAAATTCACTCGAGACACCCGCACGTCAACTTACAATTTTAATTTAATATCCTTAAATTTTTTCGTACGAGCCATAATTGACCAGAAAATTCATACGTTACTACTTGACGAAAATTACCAACTGGGTTAAAATCTATACTTAAATTTTGCGAAAAATTTATTCAAAAATTTGCCTTAATTTAATTTTGATGGATTTTACAATTAAGGTTTTAGAGCACGTACCTCTCTTTATGTCACTTATTAGACTAGATTCAAAGCAACTTTGAAGAAAGAAGGAGATACCTTCTCTATTTGATTCATTCGCACTTTGAATTTGTTTTGAAAATCAAAAAATATTATGGTTTGCATTTACGTGCTTCAAAATGAGAGTGGAAGTTACGAGACAAACTTGCCTCAGCTTGAAAGAAATTTTTTTTGTCGAGGAGAGCAACAACTTCCACAAACACAAAACAATCACTACTTGGACTTTCGAGCTCAAATTTAAACAGCTTGTAGTCGTGGGTGTGGTAGGAGTGTCCTACAAATTGGACAAAAAAAAAAGGATAAAGTGCAATTTGACCCCTACAACTAGGTGAAATAGTCAATTTACACCGTAAACTCGGATAATAGGTAAGAACAACCTTAATGTATTGATAATGGGCAATATGGTCTCTACCATCTCATTTTTTGTTAAAATAGCACGTTTTCATCGCGTGCCTTATTTTACTTCCAAAAATACCCTTCTCTCTTTCTCTCTCCTACCCTCGCTCTCTTCCATTTCCGCCATTGTTTTCTGCCAAAACGCCGGGGTCTCCGACCACCCGTCACATGGCACAATGGGAGAGCACCCGACTTGAAGCCGAGGCCTGACTATCCCGGGAGTCTTCTCTCTTCAATCCAACTTTCCTTACGAAAGGAGGAGATTTATCAACTTGTCTGAGTTCTGTTTCTCCGACGTCTTCATCGGCCGTTCTTAGCAGAGACGTTAGCCCCAACTTAGCTGCTTCGTCGACCTAAGAAAGCAATCAAGAAATCGAATATAAAACCTGCAAATCCATCGCTGAGGATTATTTGATCAAATCAGATTCTTCAAGCTCTAATGAAGGATTCTTCTGAAAGTGCGCTTCAGCTTCAGCTTGATTTCCCCATAAACAACAACATGAGCTTTCTAGAAGAGAACAACGATGATTTCACCTCGGCATTAACAGAAAGGGGCTTTATCTGGCACCTGTAAGTCGCCATCAGAAATTCTTCACATTCTAATGGTGAATTTTGAAGCTGCGAAGAGGAAGAACAGAGAGGGCTTTTAGACTCTTCCATCTTCTGGGTTTTGTTTATTTCTCTTATTATGTAGATAACATATATCAATGGTGTTTTGCTTGCTTCTAATATTCAATTTCATGTGGGTTGCCCATCTGCCTCTTATGCTTCACGTGTCATTCTACATGTTCTATGCCTCAATTCTGCAATATTTCTCGGCTTTTTCTGGCATATTGGTTGTATAATTCTTCGTGAAAAACTCAACTTTTTATTGACAAATTGATCTTGTTCTTCAACATCTAACCAAGTCTGTGATATTTATGTGTTCATCTTCTGCAGTGTTTGTTTGTTTTTATAAAACAAAATCATATTACAGAGATCTGTTCAAAATCATATTACAAAAATCATATTACCGAGATTTCTTGTCCTTCATTGAGTTCGATTCCAGTTTCTTGATGAATTCAGACGAAGCAATCGAGAGCTGTAAATGAGTCGACGTCTTTATTTAGAGAAAGAGAGCGAGGGAGAGAGCGAGGGAGAGAGAGAGGCAGGAGAGAGAAAGAGAGAAGGGTATTTTTGGAAGTAAAATAAGGCACGTGATGAAAACGTGCTATTTTAACAAAAAATGAGACGGTAGGGGCCTTATTGCACATTATCAATACATTAAGGTTGTTCTTGCCTATTATCCTAGTTTACGGTGTAAATTGCCCATTTTACTTAGTTGTAGGGGCCAAATTGCACTTTACCCAAAAAAATGGTGAAAGGTTCTAGGAACCTGGAATACTGCTCCAGTCGAGAAAATGAGTCTCCTTTGGCAAGGTATAACTCGCTCGATTGTAATATTTTTTATGCTATTTTTTGATAGGTTGATGCTTTATGTGCAAGGATGGATGTCTATAAAAATAAAGGCTGAATCGTTGTGCATGAAACAATATTGATGAGAACCACGAATATTAAAAAAATCCAAGACCCTTCAACCCACAGAATAGTCCAAGAATCGTTGTGTGTTTCAAGAAAAAGAAGGGAAACTAGCCCCCAATCAATCTTATTGATGGAACCTTAGTTATCAAGATAGGAGCTTGACCCAAGCTAAATTCGTTGGTAAGAACCAAACCTATCAAAAAAAGATCATTCATGTTTAACTTGAAGAAGACCTAGATTCTTCACAAAGAATTTAAGAGAAATCATCTCTAAAAAAATTGTATTCTATCTAATATCGAATATGTCTTGCCTTTAAATAAGCTACAAGCTTTAATGAAATAATACTAAAATTAACTAATTATTATTAACCTTAAGATAATGATAAACCCGAATTAAAATAAAAGAAATCATGCGATCCTTGTGTGATCAGATTGCATATCATGTTTTCAACTCCGTTTAAACGTGATTTGCATGTGATTTTGTCGAATGACTTGATCTTCTTCATGATTCTCTTGCATGTGCATCGCGCATGTGACATTTAAATGATTGCATGTGATCTTTTAATGAATGCATGTACACCGCACCCTCTCCCTATCTTCATGAGTATTCAACCTCTCTTGCCTCCACTTAATCATCTTCAATTATCAACACATTTAGTAACTTTGAGTCAAATTGTGAATGTTCTTTCTCTTGGATCTCTAAGACTAATCCACGCAAAGCCTCACATATATTCTTAGCTCTTGATCGGGTCATTGGGCTGGCTGCCAATGTTTTACATGGATCCTTGCTCCTGGATTTGGCTTGGTCTCTCCGGGCTTGGGCTTGGACTTGTCATCAGATAAGTTGGTCGAATAGGTGCTACTACTGCACATATTGATATCTTTGACTTCTTTGGAAGAAAGCTCTCCAATCTTGCTTCAATGAGAGCTTCTTACACCCTTGTTGAAGATTTCACCTCAAAGGAAAGATGATGGAGAAGAATGTAGTATAAATGGAATTCACTTACACTCACAAAACTGAAACCCAAAAACACACACTCAGCACTTGGATATTACTCACGAGGTGACATCTTAAAGAAAACTTCAAGCTTTGTGAAGATATTTGAATATTATTTTTCATTCAATATTTGCTATCTATTACACATCTTAAGGAGGGTATAAATAATACCTCCAAGACAATTAGGGTTTTCACCCAAAAAGAAGTAGCCACATGACATGCAAAATAAAAGAAAAGAATGTACTTGACTAGGTCATGTAGTTGAGTACCTTTGACTACTATTTTGGAAAATTCGACTTCTCAATCCAGAAAATAGGTCTTCTCTAGCTTTCAGCATGTCATTCCTAACAATCAGATGTCCTTCCTCGCACTCTAACAAATCTAGACCATAGCCCACTCAGCAAACTAGGATGAATCGAGTGGGAATTACACTTAGTAACTTTGGTCCAAAATGAGTAAACTAACATAAGATCCAATGCTCAAATAACAAAACTTAGACATAAACAAGTAGGTCCGAAGAGGTGGTCATCAAGCACAACAAAGATGATAAAACCACGACCCCGAAGTGATCTTCACTCATGTTCGAGGTGTTTATGTTGGGAATAATGTGCCCAACAAGCAAATGTTATGAACATTTTTATTGCTGTAATTAATAAATAATTTTTATGATTAATTTTTATGTTTGCATTATTAGATATGCTTTATAAATTCAAAGAAAAATCCTTGATTATTTGTGCAATTTTAAATTTACATATATGTTGATATATGTGGGATTAAATTTAAAAAGAAATAATCATAATAGTCCATGACTTATATTTGAAGTAAAGGATCTTCAAATTAATAAAGTCATAAATACAGTTCACTTCGTTGAGAACGTATAGTCAAATCCCGACTATATATGCAGTGACATAAAGTGATTATATTTTATATAATATGATTATATAGGACTGGACCAGATGAAATTATATTGTTCTTATAATATCCGTTAAATGAAGAACAATTAATTTTATCATAATGATGGTCATATATGTATGATCTTAATTCATTGTATTTAGTAGACTCCTATTTCATTTTAATTTATTCTTTGATTTACTCGGTACAGTTTTGTATGAGTTGCATTACATAAATCTTGTATTTTGGGAATAAATTAAATGAGTAGCTGGGAATGCTAACATTGATACAATGAAATCCATAATATAAGATTCCCTTGTTTGTTAGTTCAGGGATTTAATAATTAGCGCGCAAATTCATAAATGTTATGAATTAATTATTCAATCAAGAACTAATGGTAGTCAAGGATAAAAATGTAATATGAGAGGTTAACGGATTTTATACCTAGCTCTATTACGAATCTTAATGGAGGATTAATACATATGTAATGACTATATCAATGGACATTACTTTGAGTAAATATACTTTATAGTTTTAAGAGTGCAACTCTAGGTATTTAGTGGAATTACTCTAGAGTTAATAATTATGTTATTTAATATAAAGAGTTTATATTAATTAACAAATATTATTGGAGCTTAGACCTATAGGTCCATCGGTCCCTCTGTTATCTTATATCACTATTTAATTTCCATGTTATAAGAATAAATATATAAATGATTAATAATGATTAATCATTTATAAACACTCAAATGAATATATTGTTATTCAAAATATATAAATAGTTTTTATATTTTGAATTCAAAATAAAATATCTCATTAGATGAGATATTTTTAAGGGATTTGAATTAGATTTGAAGAATCTCATCAGATGAGATTTGAATTAGATTTACAGAATCTCATCAGATGAGATTTGATCTTCAAATTTAAAGTGGTTATGTAACAAACTATCAAATCAGATTTTTGAAATTTGAATAAAAGTAGATCTGGAAAATCTGATTACATTAGATTCGATCTACAATTTACTTATAGTTTGTTTACTATTTAAAAGTAGATCTAAAGAATCTCATAAGATGAGATTACCTTGAAAAGTAGTTTTCATAAATATATTCTAAAAACTGTTTTTAGATTATATGATTAATTGATAAATTGATTTATTAGATAAATCAACTTCTAATCAAATTAGATTTGATTAGATAAGATTTATTTTTAAAAATTAGTTTTTATTAAAATAAATCTAAAAATTAATTTTAAAACAGATCTATAAAAATTGTCAAATGTGATTTGACAGGAACAACGGTGAACAACCGAAAAATAAATCCCTAGAGAGAAAAGGTGTGACCTTTCCGTATTCGTTTTAGAAAACCGTTTTCTAAGATCGAAGAGAGACGTCTCATGTGTTGAGAACACGTCTCTCCACAAATATATGAGTGTGTTATTCTTGTAAGAGAGACGCCCACACGTCAGGAGATTTGAAGTGTAAAGATCTTCAAAGAAGACTCGACGGTATCAAAGTCTTCGAGAAAAACACCTGATCCTGAGTTAAAGCTGTTAAGATCAGATGGGAGTACCTGAGTAAAAGCGTTGCTCCAAAAAGGTATTTTCTTTTAATATATCACAATCTAATTCTAATAATTTTTCTCAATGTAAATTGTTTACATTTTGAAAAATTACATATTTCTCAAAAATAATTTCTTTTAGACTAACGATCCAATTTATAGTTTTTTGATGATTTTAAAATAATTTTAAAGTCACAGGGTAACGCATGTCACTATTATTATGAATAATAGTGAATTCCGTCATGCGTAGGGACCTTGAAAACCAACAGTTTAGTCCATGAGCCACTTCCATTGGCGTCCCACACTAGCAAATGCCTTTGGTTTTTCTTGTCACAAGATATTGGTGTCTCCCAATCTTTCTTGAAAATATCTCCCTGCACAATAAAGGAAACTAAAAGGTTAGTGGGTGGTCTTAAGGGTAGTTCCCGCGACACATCATGTGTTATCTTAGATAAATAACCATGTACATCTTTGTACTTAGATGGTTCAAAGTGAGTTAGAAATATAGGATCTCCAATTCGTAATCATTTCTTTTTAATATACCCATTAATTGTAATGCAGCTCCATCTAAATGAAATGAAGCTATTCATGACAAGCAAAGAACTGCTCTGCTTTGAAAATTCATTTGTGTGAGTCTTCACTATCAATCTTGGAACATCTAATTTGATTGATAGGATTGGTTTGAAATTATTATCATGAGAATTGTTTGCTTGCTTAGCTCTACTGCTTGAGGTTTCGATCATTACTGGAATTGGATTACATGTGCTGTTATATTTATCCTTCAATAGATGTAAGCTTCAAGTAGTTTTTTTTTTACCAATGTATTAAAATCTGAAAGTGGTTGATCATGCGTAGAAATGCAATTTGTACATTGGTTAGTAAAAGACTATGATTGCGTTTCTTCTGCTATAACTGGCAGAGATCAATGTAAACACCAATGTTAAAGAATCAGCTAATAGGAGAAGAAATAAGAAGAAAAAAGAAATAAGTTAAGAAGAAAGTCTTGTAGTATTTTCATTCATATCTTCCCTTATTACATTCCATTCTCTTTTATATCTGCTCAAAGCAGTTATCTTTTAAAACTGCTTCCACAACTACCATTCATGAGCTATATATTATTCTATGAAATCTTTGACCCAACTAGGTTTATTCCTTCTTCTTTTATAATTCTCAATGGAGAGTACAAATCTCCATTTTTTAAGTGTAGATTACACTGTTATATCTTATTTTGGTTCACCACCCTTCACAATCAAATAATCAGCTTCCCTCTAGCTGTTTGAGAGATTAAAAAAGAAATTAATAAAAGAATGAAAGAAATACCAATTGAAAGGTGGGAGCTTTCCTCATGGTTTAGGTTTGGCACACTCACCTCCACCATCTGTCAAACGCACATAATAGAAACCCACCAGAAAGCGAGAGGCAGCGTGCCAGAGAACGAGCAATAGCAAAAAAATTGTAGAATCGGGGCAAGGAGAAGGGGAAATGAGTGTAATAAAATATTTTATGTCGCATTAATAATTTTTCTTTTTAAAAGTGGGAGAAATCCTCTTTCCTTCTGCCAAACACCCAAGAGAGAGCGAGATCTTCATCGATTGTCATCTGGTCTGATTTACTAGTGTCGTTTCTTTCACATTTTAGCAACAATCTTCATAGGTAAGTCTGAATCTAAGTCTATTCTGTAGTATCGAAAATAACGTAAGGAGGTAAATTAGATTATCAACAACTTTTTCGTAATTAGCTTACAAATTTGCACAAATTCAAATATAGTGATTTCCTCAAGCACTATGATTAAAATATCTGACTTGTAACAAATAAAATTTAAGGAGTTAAGAGAGAAGAAATACAACCGATTTGTTAACATGGTTCGATCAATCTCGCATACGTCCGTGCTTCAAGACTCGAAAATTCTTTCCAATCTAAACTTCTTGAGTTCACTTGATTGATCTTATGGGGGCGTCAATCAATGTCTTACAAGACTCTTCCTTAAGGAGTTACCCTTCACATGTTTACAAGCAACAATGAAATTGAAATATCGATGAATACAACTTTCACACATTGCTAATGTGTACAATCACAAGTTGATGAACTAGGAGAGGTGGAAGATCAACTGAAATCTAGAATTCTCAAGTTAGAATTTGGCAGCAATTGTAACGACCCTAAGTCCGTACCCATTTACCCGTATAAATTTTTCATTTCTATTTTACATTTTTAAAATAAAACTTTAAAACCTAACGTTAAAGCGGAATTGAAATCGAAACCGAAACCGGAATCGAAATCGAAGTTCGTTTGGTAAATCGTTTCAAATATAAACTAAAACTATTAATAAATAAAACTTAAAACATTTAAATATTTAATAAAAACTAAAGGAGGGGCAGAATCGGAAATGGGGCTGCCAAAAGGAGGCAGCGATCGATCTCTGTAAAATACAGAGATCGATCGCTGCTGCTTGCATGCATGCAAGCGATCGATTTCTGCTGAAAAGCAGAAATCGATCGCTGCATGCTATGCAGCGATCCTCCTTCAAACACTCCAGCACTTCAACGCACTTCACCATTCTTTCATGCTTACACTTCAACGATTTGCTCTCTGGAATCCGATTTCCAGAGAGCAAAACTTACACTTCTTCACGCCAACAATTACCATAATTTACCACCTAAATCAAATCAATTAAACTAAAACGTATTCTAAGTTCAATCGACTCGAGTCAGGCTTTGCGAAATCCGACTGCGTGGATAGCTCTAAAAACCGAGCTATCTGTAACAACCAACAAACAATTCATAACACTTAATTTAAACAACCAAACAATTCCAGAATTTCTATAACGTTTAAATAGCGGTTCTAAACCAAAACATTTTATAACGTTCATCAAACAGTTTAAACCAAAACGTTTTACATACAATTACCAAAACGTTATCTAATCCCTATCCAGATCCAAACAACCTAAATATTCTATACAGTTATCAGATCACACATCCCAAAATAACCCCAGAGTCCATACATACATCCCCACGGGTCATATCGCGCCTCGACTACTCAGCGCACTCCCACGAGCATCATCCATCAGCTGCTCCTACATCAGGAGGAGGAATATCATCCTCACCTGGGTCAACGTAACCTAGAAGATTACCTACACCATACAGACACATATGAGATATTGAAATCTCAGTAAGCTACGTAAATGCAGATGCATGCGTGCGTATGCCATTCAGAAATCATGCTCAGATTCAGATTACAGATACAGAATTACAGATTACAGATTCATTACGTCACAGACAGACAGAATTGTCACCGAAACCTCTACCCACTAAGCGGAGAGGGCCCATCCAGCGGTCGGACTACCCTTTCCACCTAGAGAGGGGGGGTACACGCTTGCAACACGCACAGCCGTGCCTGAGCCCCATCCCGCGTGACCAGATACAGACAGATTACGTTTATTCATTCAGATTTCGTTACAGATTTCATTTCAGATATACGTTCCTTTTCTTAAAAACACGTGCAGAAATTCCTTTTCATGACTTTCGAAAACCGTGATGCATGAACAGTTCATATCAGCGGAAAGTAAACAAACAACATACATATTAACCAGACAATACAACATAACCTAGCTACCCAACCTAAACAACGTAAAACAAGGAACCCTCAAGGATCCTTGATACGACGACGAGGTATGGTGTAGACCTTTCGGTCAAGCAAGTCACGAGAACTTACCTTGAGCGCGCTGGATCTCAAACTTCGTCCACAGGAGTCGTGTCTGAGACAAAACACGATATTTGTCGTTAAAACCAATTTAAACGATTAAATGTCCAAACTAATAAAGTCCTTAATCTAACAAATCGAAGCTTTTAAACAACGACATAACGCTTGATAAATCTGGAAATCCATATTACGAGTTATTTCCAAAAACCCGAAAATTCTATAATTTATACTTTTTCACAAATTGGTTTATCTTCGTCCAATAACGTCCAATACGTTCGACACATGCTTAATCATGGCTAACCTATTAATTACGAGCCCTAAATCGCGTTTTTCGTCGAAACCCTAATTGCAACCCTAACCCTAAATCGAACCGAAAACTCGAAATAAACGCTTAGAGGCCAAAGCTACATACCGAGGGTAGCGAGAGGAGGAGAAACCGTGAAGGACGGAGGAGGAACGGAGGTCGGACGGAGCTCGGATTGAAGATGGCGTCGATCGGCCGAGAGAAGAAACCCTTCTCTGTTCGTGTGATCCAGAGAGAAGAAGAAAAAGAAAGAGAGAAGTGAGGAAAAAGAAATGTTTTGTGATGTTTTATAAAATTGATTTTACAAATTACCGTTTTGCCCTTATTTGATTTTTATATTGATTTCGTCGTTCGTTTCGTTAATCGTCCAACGATTCGGATTCTCGAAAACTCCATATCTTGCCAATGATTCCCATTCATTACCAGGGCTCTATTAAGACTGTCCGTTTGCGATTCGGACCTCGTTTCCTATTTTTACGAGAACGTCTTTTACGCTACGAAAAGTGTATTTACTCGAAATATAGCGTTTGATCTCTGAAAATTTCCGTAAATTCCTTAAAATTCTTATTATTCGTTAGAATCGTAATGACGCTTTCTTTTTGTAAAACGGACCTGATTTGACATAATTACAAAAATGCCAATAACAATAATAATAATAATATAATAAAAGGTCCGTACAAACCGGATATTACAGTTGCAATTTTCAGATTCGGTGTTTTTGCATGAGGCTCCACTCTTCTATTTATAAGGGGCTTCAAAAATTAGATAGTCGGTCGACACTTCCTCTTGATCGGTCAATACTTTGTTGACGTTGTGTGTAATTTTTAAAGTCGTCCAACAACCGGGTCACCACTTGGAAAGACCGCCCGGTCGACATTTTGATTTTGTGGTTGACACCTTTATTATCATGAACTTTGTTACTTGAGAAGGTGTCGCCCATTATAGGGGCCAATGGACACTTCTTTTGCCCGATCGACACTTCAGAGCTCTCTAGAAGTTTTCATTTGTTCTTTGCGGTCGATACTTCTTTTGCCAGGTTCACACTTCAGAGCTCTTTGGAAATTTTCATTTGCTATTTGCAATCGGCACTTCTTGCGCACCGGTCTACACTATTTGCAATTACAACGCATATATGAAGATTTCAACATCTTTCGCAAATTAACGTCTAAGGTCCATGTGCCTTATATTTAGTTGAGAAAAAAACTCAACACACTAGTTAGATTAACCTAATACCCTTCACTGAAGGGTATTTTCAAAAACTCAATAAATCGATAAGTCACTTTCAACACCACGCAATAATTTAAAAACTAAACATCCATCGTCAAAATACTTAATTCGAATTAAGCTAACACATTCTCATTAATTTTTCCATGTTTAGGTTTTTGTTTTTGCCGAATCTAACCTTGAGTGTTTTTATTTCTTTACTTGGTAATGGCTCTTTAATGATTAAGGTCTATAGACTTCATTAACTCAAATAGGATGTAACCCTTGTCACGCAGTATTTCTTTCTTATATTGTATTGGACTACTTTTTATTTTTGTGATCACTGTGGGGAACTCCACCCATATTGTGTAAGCTATGACTTCAAATTATTGGTTAAGTCTTCTGTTGCAAACAAAGCTTTGGGCTGGGCGGTCGAGTTCTCTCCGAAGATCGAATCATTCGACTCGACTTTTCTCTTTGAAATGCCTTAGGGTCGTGACAACCTAAGCACCCAGTCTTGGCCTGAAAAGTCAGGTTCTCTCTGAGGATTGAGTCGCTCAACGTGACGTTTCTGTCTAGACTCACCTCTAGGTCGTGACATCTTCCACTTTCCTCACGCGACACAAGCTACGGCTTGAGAGGTTGGTTGACCGACATGTTCTTCAACACACCTATGCAAAGAGTTGCTCCCACTCATCCATCACCTTCCCCGTCGTCTGCCCATTCCACTCTAATCATGGTCAACTTTGATTTAATGTTCATTTAGTTAGCTTGTTAGTTGAACTCGGCTCTAATTTTGTGGTCGTCTTCTATTCAAAGCATTTTGACTTCCAAGTTTGTCTTCTATTTGTAGTTTGTTTTCCACATATTTGGAGTTTTTCTTCCACATATTTGAATCTCTGTTCGTAGTTGAATTTGAGTTCGAATTTTGAGCCACGGATTTGAAGGCTAAACTGGTCTACACCTCATTGGCAAGCGTGAACTTCATAGTCTTAACCTTCACCTCACCTCACAATGGATTGTGGAATGCGAACTGTGGGTGCTCCCACTCACTGCCTATCATAATTCCTTATGCAAAATTGAATTTTTAATTTTATCAATAAAAAATTAGAACCGAATATGAACTAAACTAGGACTTAACCATGAAAGTCAGTTCCAAGGTTCTGGTTCCCATTATCTAGAACCATAGAACCACAGTTGACCAAATCGGCTCGTGCCACTCGTAGTTCAAGGGATTGTTAAAAATAAAATGAGATGAGAAAGTGAGAGAGAGACTGGGAGACAAAAGTAAAAAAAAAAATTAGTTAATGAGGTGGATGGTTAATTAGGACTGCCAAATTATTTTTCAAGTTTCAGATTCTTTCGATCGATTAGTTTTGATAACGATTAACTAGAGTTTTAACATATTGAAATACTGATTCAAAGAACCAAATTTTGATATACTAGTCTACAAGATTAGTCAATTAAACAAAAGACATACTGTAATACATATTCAAGAAACTTGATTTCAGTTGACAATCTAGTTGGGGCATTCGATTTGAGAAAAGATAAATTGCAACATATTTTTAAGGACTTGATTTTGGTCAACTAGAAGCTTGAAGTGTTGGACTGTAGACATTAGAGTGTGTACCCAACTCAAGGTTTTTGGTCGACTAGAAGTGATGTGCCACGAGGTGCCCTCACAAGGTCCCGAGTAGTGAATTATTATAACCATTTTGTTCATTTTGTAGGTTTCTCTTTCCTTGATAGTTTTAAGGAGGATGTTAGCTCAAAACATAAAGAGAAGCCAAAACAATTGGATCAATGGAGTATTTGAATGAAATCCGCATCAAACTTCTTCCAAACATGCAACAACATTCATGTGATCTTTGGCCACTCTCTTCTTGAGAGCTTAAAGAAAGATAATAGCTCAAGATGCACAAAGAGAGAAGGAAATTCAGACCATGAAGCACCTAGCACGGATCCCTAAGTAATTTATCAACCAATGATGCATCACTCTTGGAAGCACATGGATTCTAGTCATTCTATTTTATGCAACTATGTTTGAAATATTGCAAATTTGTTGTAGAGTCTTACGACTAAGATTTTTATTATTATATTTTGTAAAAGGTACATGTTTTGCGATAGGAAAAGTAAGACTTAATCTCTTATTCAAAGACAATTTTATGTTTTACGTTACTACTATAATGATTATGAAGTATTTTGAGAAAATAATACAATTAGAAGCCAAAAAGACATTTAGAGTGCACTTTGTAAGCCAACCAAGTGAAATTATGAAGTAGTGCATGTAGCATGTAACGACCTATTTTTCCAGTAAGATATTGTCCGCTCTGGGGATTGGGCAGTAACCCAATATCCTCCCACCTCACGGATTTGTTGGCAATAACTTCTCAGTCGGTCACCCAACATGGTACTGCTCTCACCGGAACACTTTTAACTTCGGAGTTCTTATGGGATCCGTTGTCAATTGTGCTCCAAAACGCGTCTTACTATCTTGGGAGGATTTCCTTATATATGTTTCATTTCCATATACCTCCCCAAGCGATGTGGGATTGTGACGACCCCTTTTTTACGACTCTAAATTAACCTATACTCGAGTCCGAGATTTGCCTACACTCGGCTTAGGTCCTGAGGTTTGCCCCGTAACCCGAGATTTGCCTTGCAGTCGTGTTCATACGTACACATTCGGGTCATCACAATCACCCCCTCGAGATTTGCCTACACTCGGCTTAGGTCCTGAGGTTTGCCCCGTAACCCGAGATTTGCCTTGCAGTCGTGTTCATACGTACACATTCGGGTCATCACAATCACCCCCCCTAGGGGTCCAACGTCTTCGTTGGCCACATTTCTGGCTGAGTACATACTATGATACCATTTGTAACGACCCCTTTTCCCAGTAAGATATTGTCCGCTCTGGGGATTGAGCCGTGGCCCAATAGCCTCCCCTCACGGATTTGTTTGGCGAGGACTTCCCAGTCGGTCACCCAATATGGTACTGCTCTCACCGGAGCACTTTTAACTTCAGAGTTCTTATGGGATCCGCTGCCAATTGTGCTCCAAAACGCATATTACTATCTTGGGAGTGTTTCCTTACATATGTTTCATTTTCATATACCTTCTCAAGCGATGTGAGATTGTGACGACCTCTTTTTTAAGACCTAGAATTTACCTATACTCGAGTCTAGGATTTGCCTACACTCGGCTTAGGTCCCAAGGTTTGCCCCGCAGTCATGCTCATACGTACACATTCGAGTCATCACATAGCAAGACGTTGAGACCGATAGAGGCGCAAGAAGCGTGTTGGGTTCACGCAGGCTAGCGCCTAGGCTTGCGCAGCCAGCGTGGCCCTCCTGCACCCAGACCTTCCAAAAGTGCATTTTAGTAAGTTTTTGATGTTTTAGGGTTTCTAAATTTAATATTTTTGAACTTATTAAGGTTTCTTATATTTTTGGAATCCTATTGAAAACTCACTTTGTACTAATTTATGCACGTTAAACTTAGCCCTTACTTCGCTTGGAATTCACGAGCTGCCTTCTCGTTTATGCAGAATCTCCAAGGTAACCCTAAACTTAATAAACTTTGACCCTCAAACAAGTAAACACATGGGTATACATGCTTGAGGGAGATAGTTAGAATTTTCATTATTGTTAGAGTTTCTCCATGTGAAATGCTTCGATTATGATTATTTCCCTCACTTTCTTTCACTAATATGCGACAATTCTATGGGCAGGTTAATGCAAAAGTGAAAGATACCCATCATGAGTAAAATTCTACGTACTAAGGACTCTAGGTAAGTGATGTTTTATCTGTTGATCCGTTGGTATGAATCACAAAGTGTTTAGTTAAGTAATTTCGTTACGATAAGACTTTAAGGACTTGTTTGCTATTACGTTACGATATTAATGACTTGATGATTTGTCTAATCGTTATGATATGATGAGGTTTACGATTGATGTTATGTTTTATAGTATAGACTTTTAATTATGATGTATTGTTAGATGATATGATTATGTTGACGATGATGTCACTCGAGAATATGTCTTGTTTAACTATTTGATAAATGTAGAAATATTGATGCTTTTATGATATGTAGTAAGTTATGATTGATTAGAAAGAAAAAACAAATTGCCTTGATGATATGTTATTTTTTGTATCATATGTTTATGTATAACTCATACATCATGAAAAAAAAATTTATGTTAAAAAATATTTAAAGAGAAAAAAGAAAGAAAAAAAGAAAGACTGGCAAAAAAGACAGACAAAAAGGCAGAAAGATGAGAGAATGACTGAATAAATGTAACTTTTGTTGTGAGGCGAGATTACGAGTTGACTGTCTCATAAGACAGGATCATGATGTAACACCCGGGAATCTCCTATAACGTACGTAGCCCAAGTTAGGGTATATCGTGAGAGTTTAACGTTAGCCTAAGGTTATCCTAGCAAGTTGAGTTGAAAAGTGCAAATTTGAAAAAAAAAAAAAAACATGAAGTATGGTAGTGTTGTTTTATTTACTAATTAATGAAGGAAGTGAATTAAAATAGAAAAGTAAAGGAGGGGAAGGTTCCAACGTGAGAGGAAGAGTGACATTGGGAGAGTGAAAGAACAAGGGTTTTAGTTGTGAGAGAATATAAGAATGGAAGGATGATTTCACGTTGGAGTGAAGGAAAGGAAGAGAAAGAGTGTTGAAAAGTCAAATTATTAAAGAAGGTTGAAAAGTCAAAAGACATAAAAGTAAATGAAGAGGGTTTGGAAGGAGAGTCCCACGTTGGAATGAGTTAAGTGGAAGGAGAGGGTTACTTTTAAAAAAATTACAAAATTAGTGGTTGATTTTTTTAAGTGGTAAAAGTGAGTTTCTTTAAAAAATAAAAAGGGAGGGTGAAAGACAAAAATTTGACTTTCTTTCATTTTCTCTTCCACATAGAAGGCAGTCATTGAAGGTACTCTCACTTCTTCATTTCTCCACATTTTGGCAAGATTTAAGGTTGGTTTTCATTGGATTTTTAGTTTTATGAAAGTTTATTGTGCATTTTAGTGTTTTGTTGAAGTTTGGTTAGAGTTTGGGAATGTAACACCCGGTTTTACAGGATTTTAATTTCCAATAAGTAATAACATTTTTTTTGTAAATATGTCAAATCAGGTCCGTTTTGCGAACGGACAGTTTTAATAAAGCCCTAATAATAAGTTGGAATTATTGGTGAAATAAGGAAGTTTGGAGGAACCGAATCATTAGATAATTAATGAAACAAAGGACGAAACAAATAGAAAATCAAAGGAAGGGCAAAAAGGTAATTGGCCAAGACAATTTTGTTAAAAGCACAATTTCCTTTCTTCTTCTCCAGCACTTCACATTTTCCTTCTCTGCATTTCTCTCCCTCCCTTGGTGACAGTTTCTTCTCCCGCGACAATTCTTCTTCCGATCGACTCCGGCTCTTCACGTTTTCTCCTCCGATCAACGTTCTAGGTAAGATTCTATAGTTTTTGGACATTAGATTTCAATTTCTAGGATTTAAACGATTAGAGTTTGTTTAGGGTTTTTGTTAAAAACGTGATTTAGCGTTTGAAATTGATAGGTTTACTGTAGTTGTGAATATAATGGAAGTATCGAGCGTTATTGGACGAAGTTAAATTGATTTGTGAGAAATATTAGGGTTTGTGGATTTTCGTAGTCGGAATGTTTAGGCTCGATTTTGACGATAAGTGCTATGGATTGATTTAGGTGACAAAGCTCGAAATGAGGTACTTGGTACACTATGGACGATAGGTAAGTCTTCGTGACTCTTTTGGCCGATTTGGCCTCCACCATAAGATTTATTGTTGATTGAGGATCTTGGAGATGTAGAATGTGTTGGGTGATAGGTTGCGTAGATAGTTTTAGTTAAGTTGTTGGATGTTAAATTGTTGTTTGTTTACGCTTTGGTTTTAATTAAGGCATCGTACATATTCATACATCATGGTTTCTGGAAAAAGCACGAAAAGGTATTTCCATGCATGTTTTCATGAAAAACGAAAAGGTTAACGAAAAGGAAAACGAAAAGAGAAGTGAAAAGGTAAACGAAAAGGTGAATGAAAAGGTAAACGAAAAGGAAAACCAAAAAGGTAAACGAAAAGGATAAAAGAATGTCATTATTTTATGAACTACATATGCATCGTATGTATTGTCATTCAAGTAGAATTATTGAGCTTTTAGCTCACGGACTGTTTTCTATGGTATAGGTAACTTCGATATAGGTAAGGACGACGTTCCTCCGCCCGATGTCTAAGCAGGTTGGAGAAGAATGCTCGCGGGAGTGTGCTGGCGCAGTTGGTGCTTATTTTGACCTATAGGGACGTAAGTATGTGTTTTGGGAAATTGATGGATAGAAAGATAGGAAAATAGTATAGTTAACATTTTAGGATACTTGGATCTAGATAGATATTGTATAGTGTTTTTGGAAGATTGATAGTATTTTGTAGTGTTTTTGATATTTTGTATAGTTAGAAACATGTTTAGATATGTATATAATGTTCACTTTGATGTCTCTGGAAATGGAGAATGTTGTTTTTAATGTTGTTGGAAGTTCTGAGTGAATGGTGTGTGAGTATAGGGGAAATTGTATGGGTTTCGGTTAAGTGTTTGGTCAAAGTCAACGATAGATGTATTCAGTTACTGTTGACCGGTAGATGTAGGCAATAGATTCTGTCGTTTTGTGATTGGCAGAAGTCTGTGATCGGAAGAAGTCTGTAAAAGTGTTTGGTCAATGTCAACCGGTAGATGTATTCGGTTACTGTTGACCGGTAGATGTAGGCAATAGATTCTGTCGTTTTGTGACCGGCAGAAGTCTGTGATCGGTAGAAGTCTGTATAAGTGTTTGGTCAAAGTCAACCGATAGATGTGTTCGGTTACTGTTGACCGGTAGATGTAGGCAATAGATTCTGTCGTTTTGTGATCGGCAGAAGTCTGTATAAGTGTTTGATCAAAGTCAACCAGCAGATGTGTTCGATTACTGTTCACTGGTGGATGCTGGATGTATAAGTCATCCGGCTGACGTCATCGGTGGATGTTGAGTGTTATGGATCGGTGGATGTGTTTTGTGGATGTGAGCGGTAGATATCGTCTGCCGAGTTAATGAAGTCACGTGGGTAACACGTGGTCTGCGGATGATAAGCTTAAATAAGTCTATGGGTTGACCACGGTCTCCGTTGACCATAGACGTTGCCTTCTGACTTCGTCGTCCATGAAGCCTTCAGCTTCCGTCATCCACGTCTGCCTTCGGTTTTGTTGTTCAAACCCGATAGAATAAATAGTTGTCTTCCACTGTTCAAACGGAAGAAACCCGAGAGAAATTATTGACTTCACATCTTTCTGTATTCTGCCATTTTTAAGTTTTAAATTTTATAAACTGTTTTCCTATGTTTCTCTAAATGATTTTAAATGTGTCTACGATTATTGCTTTGATTTAACAATTTAACAAAAAGGATTCACTTGATAGTTATAAAAAGAAAAAATTTGTACAGAAAAATTAGGAATAGTTTAAATGTCGTTACAGTTATGGTATCAGAGCCCACAGGTTTTAAAATCAGTTCTGTAGACTGCTCGACTGCACAGCCACTACGCGGACATCTTTCCTCAACTGTAAGTATGTTTAAGAGCTTTATTTGATTTTGATTTCTTAGGATTACTCGTTTTCATTTTTATAGGAGTTAAAAAAATTGTTCGAAATAGAGACGCTAGGGACGAAGCCATAGACAAGTTGACTGACTTGCTTGATCGTCAGGCTCAACATATGGACAGGCAAGCTCAACAGATCGAAAGACTAGTAAACCGTGAGGATCGTCAGGCCCGAGAGATAGTTGTTCCGAACCATCAGGGCATGGAGAGATTCCAGAAATTACAACCTCCGGTAGTCAACGGACAGTCATCGGACCCATCTTTAGCCGAGGAATGGATCCGAACCATGGAGGACATGCTTGGGTATGCGGAGGTAGAGAACAGGAGTAAGGTGGCCTATGTCACTTTTCATTTAACGTTGGACGCCCGTTTTTGGTGGGATTTGATTAAAGCAACAACGGATGTGACAATTATGACCTGGGAGTGGTTCAAGATCGTGTTCTTCGACAAATATTTCAGCCGCACTGTGAGAGTGGCGAAGAGAAATGGGTTTACGCAGCTAAAGCAGACGGGTTCAGTTGCGGATTATATTCGGAAATTTGAGGAATTATCGAGATTTGCACCACGTCTAGTAAGTGATAATGAAGACAAAGTGCACCAATTCATGGAGGGGCTAAATCTGGAGATTCGGATGAATGTTATAGTGTCGGGGATTCTAGATGTGCCTTACTCAGACATCGCAGCAAGAGCTTTGGACTTCGAGGCTGCCCGAGCGACTTGCATTAGGCCAAGGGAGCCAGCTAAGAGCTTCTTTCGTGAGATCCAGCCTCAACCCTGGAATAAAGATTAGCAGCCACAAGGACAACAACAACAACAACAAAGAGTTGTTAAAAGGCCATATGAGGGAAACAATGACCTGGGCAAAGGAAAGCAAGTGCAAGGAGCTACTCAAAAGCCCTTGTGCCCTAAATGCCAGAAGGAGCATTATGGCGAATGCTGGATGGGTATGAATATGTGCTATCGATGTGGCAGGTTTGATCACTATGTCAAAGATTGCCCACAATTAAACCGAACCCGACCAGGTGGGGACCAGAAAAGAGTTACCCCGAGAGTATTTGCTTTCATCGAGCTTGGCGACGTTGAGAATGTGTAGCGTCCCTAATACTATTCCCATTTTTTACCCATATAAATTGTTCATTTTTTTATACTTAGTGTTTATGCGGAAAACAATTTGAAAACAATTAAAATCAATTGAATAAAACATTTAAAACAATTAAAACTATTATATAAAATTATATAAAACTATAATTAAAACAATTTACAAACAAAACAAAAGGGAGGGCATATACGGCATTTGACAATCGAAAGCCAAGGGCGATCGATCGCTGCAATCGATCGCTGCCCCAGCGATCGATCGCTGCCCCTGCAATCGATCGCTGCCCCTGCAATCAACACAGGGAGGAGGGGCGATCAGTCGCCCCTCACACCCGCGCCCAGTCGCCACACTCCTCCGTCTTCTTTCTCTTTTCTTTCTTTTATACAAATGCTCTCTGGAATCCGAAATTCCAGAGAGCAAAACCTAACCTTTTTTTTTTCATACATTTCTCATCCCTTGCACATTTCATCCTCTACACATACACTCCAACACTTCAAGAAAACTTAACTCATTTCTCCTTTCATCAACCACTAATTAAACGACTCAAAACATATCCTAGAACGCGTTTAAAAAAAACATAATAAACTTTCGTGGATCTGTTTAAAAACCGGACATTTCCACCTGTTTAACAGAAAATGATTTCCAAAATAGTTTACCAAAACATCTATACATCATTTTATCAGCTAATCAGAACCAAACATCCTAATAGGTTCTACTATTCAAATTCATCTAACTAACCCATCGTTAACCCAAAACATCCCAATGCCCTCAAAACACTTACGTACATCCCCACGGGTCAGGTTAAGCATTGACTGCGCCGGCACACCCCGCTAGCCATCCTCCGTCAACTGCATCATTCCTCACCCGTGTCGAGTTCACCTACACCATAGAAAAAAGTCGTGAGCTTAAGGCTCAGTAAGTCTACGTGAATGACAATGCATGCGATGCTTATATAGTTCATAAAACCGTGATCTTTTTGTTTTCCTTTTCGTTAATCATTTCGTTTACCTTTTCGTTAACCTTTTCGTTTACCTTTTCCTTAACCTTTTCGTTTACCTTATCGTTAACCTTTTCATTTACCTTTTCATTTACCTTTTCATTTCCCTTTTTGTTTACCTTTTCGTTTCCCTTTTCGTTTACCTATTCTATAAACCGTGATGCATGACAATACAAGCTTAATATAGACATACAGAGTGCATACCATCAAACAATACAAGCATAACCTATAAAAAGCTTAACCCTAAACTACCCAACCAAAGCGAATAAACATACATAACTCAAAATATCCTCGAACAACATAACATCTTATGGTGTAGGCCAATCGGCTAAACAAATCGCGAGGACTTACCTGACGTCCTTAGCAAACCGAGCGCGTCGTTCTTGAGCCTTGTTCACCTAAGCCAATTCACAACGGTTGTCGTTAATACGAGCTAAATCCGTTAAACGTCTAAAACTAACAAAACCTTAACTAAAGAAATCTCCTAAAATTTCAATTCAATTTATTTAGGCATTATATCGAGCATTCCATGCTCAACACCTCATTAACGAGTTTCTCCAAAAACCTTAAAATTCACCAAATTCTCATATTTCTAAACGAACCTATTAACTTCATCCATTAACGCTCAATACGTCCATTATATCTATAATTACAGTAAATCTATCGATTACGAATCCTAAATCACATTTTTAATGAAACCCTAAACGAAACCCTAATCGTCATAAATCCTAGAAATTGAAATCTAACGTACCAAAACTACGAAATCTTTCCTAGAGCGTCGATTGGGGAAGGAAACGTGAAGGAGCGGCGTTGATCGGAGGAGGAATCGGCGTCGGTCGAGGGAGAACCGCCGGCGTGCGTGAGGGAGAAATCACCAGAGATCTTCTCTGGTTCGCGGAGCAGAGAAGAAATGAGGGAGGAGAGAAAAGAAATCAGTTTTTATTAATTTGAATTGCAAATTTACCTTTTTGCCCTTTTTACTTATTTTCAATTTGTTTCGTCCTTTATTTCGTTAATTTGCTAAGGATTCGGGTTCTCCAAATTTTCTTATTTCACCAATAACTCCGACTTATTATTTGAGTTCTATTAAAACTGTCCGTTCGCAAAACGGATCTCGTTTACTATTTTTACTAAAACGTCCTTTATATTTAGAGAAGCGTAATTACCCGAAATTAGCGTTACTACTCCGAAAATTCCCAAAATTTTCTTAAAATCTATATTAATAATTAGAAAATTCTAATAACGCTTTCTTTTCGTAAAACGGGCTTGATTTGAAATATTTACAAAAATGTCATTTATATTAAAATATTAATATCCCGTAAAGCCGGGTATTACAGAATGAGGCCAGACCTTCAACTATTTCAGGTACAATCTCGATTTATGCACTTAGAATTTAGTTACTATTAGAGGGATACAATTATGGAATATAAGATTTAAAGGGGTAGATACTAGACCCTAGTTGACAAACCCTCGGAGTTTTAGAATATGATGCTTCAACCAGAGATTTGAAGCTTAGATATTAGACTTATTGGGGGAATACCCTAGATTGCCGAAGTATACTAGTATGCCTAAGTGAATAGGGGACAAAGTAGAATATTCAGAACCGACTAAAAGAACGAAAGAAGGTAAGATCATTTAGTAACCTCAAGGTAATCCCGTGTGATCCTAGGGATAAGTGAAGGAGATTGTTGGATTAAATGAGAGATTAAGGTTAAATGAGAGGTTAAGGTTTGAAGTTAGGTCGGTGTGTAACGTTATGAGAATTGTAAAATTCGCGATTTGTAGAATAAAGAGAATGAGGATTTTCATGGAAACCATTTAAGTAAACTTAGAAGTAGGAGCTAAATTAGAAATGTTCCAAAGGTTCGTCTCGTATCTAACAAGGTCGAGAATAATGAGTACAGGAATGACTTAAAGCTAAAAGATGTAGTTTAGGGCGTATCAATGACGGAATTTAGAGACTTGACTGTACTCGGAGTTAATGGAGATTTAAGTTAGACAAATGAGCATATTCTAGATAGTATAAGAATTTCAGTTAGAACATAACGAAAAAGCCCATTAATTCATAAATGATTAAATGGAAGCCAATGTGAGGGTGAAAGTATAAGAATTTCAGTTAGAACATAACGAAAAAGCCCATTAATTCATAAATGATTAAATGGAAGCCAATGTGAGGGTGAATTAGCTGTATGCATGAATACACAGTCAGATTATTCGAATTAGAGACTTTGGAAATTATTAGCACGCGATGCTAATCTGGCGTAGTAAGCCAAGTCGAAGATAGCCAATGGGGTTAGTGGCCAAGATTACACCATTGGGTTTTGGAGTTTTGGTTAAGAATTATAGGAATTGACCCTAAGCATGATATAATCGAAGTTCTTAAAGGGAGGTTCAATTCTACGTGATGAAGGGAAATGACTCGAAAGAAGTCGAGTGGTTGTACGTCGAAGTATAAGACTGCAAGGCATAAGACGGCTATAGCATGGAATATAAGATAAGTCAAATTTTGAGGACAAAATTTTAATTAAGGTGGATGGAATGTAACACCCAGTTTTACGGGATTTTAATATTCCAATAAGTAATGACATTTTTTTTGTAAATATGTCAAATCAGGTCCGTTTTGCGAACGGACAGCTTTAATAAAGCCCTAATAATAAGTTGGAATTATTGGTGAAATAAGGAAATTTGGAGGAACCGAATCGTTAGGTAATTAACGAAACAAATAGAAAATCAAAGGAAGGGCGAAAAGGTAATTTGTCAAGACAATTTTGTTAAAAGCACAATTTCTTTTCTTCTTCTGTAGCACTTCACGTTTCCTTCTCTACATTTCTCTCCCTCCTTCGGCGACAGTTTCTTCTCCCGCGACAATTCCTCTTCTGATCGACTCTGACTCTTCAAGTTTTCTTCTCCGATCAAGGTTCTAGGTAAGATTCTATAGTTTTCAGACGTTAGATTTCGATTTCTAGGGTTTAAACGATTAGGGTTTGTTTAGGGTTTTTGTTAAAAACGTGATTTAGAGTTTGTAATTGATAGGTTTACTGTAGTTTTTAATATAATGGAAGTATCGAGAGTTATTGGACGAAGTTAAATTGATTTGTGAGAAATATTAGGGTTTGTGGATTTTCGTAGTCAGAATGTTTAGGCTCGATTTTGACGATAAGTGCTATGGATTGATTTAGGTGACAAAGCTCGAAACGAGGTGCTTGGTACGCTACGGATGACAGGTAAGTCTTCGTGACTCTTTTGGCCGATTTGACCTACACCATAAGATTTATTGTTGATTGAGGATCTTGGAGATGTAGAATGTGTTGGGTGATAGGTTGGGTAAATAGTTTTAGTTAAGTTGATGGATGTTAAATTGTTGTTTGTTTACGCTTTGGTTTTAATTACGGCATCGTACATATTCATGCATCATGGTTTCTGGAAAAAGTACGAAAAGGTATTTCCATGCATGTTTTCATGAAAATTGAAAAGGTGAATGAAAAGGTCAACGAAAAGGAAAACGAAAAGAAAAGTGAAAAGGTAAACGAAAAGGTGAATGAAAAGGTAAACGAAAAGGAAAACAAAAAAGGTAAACGAAAAGGATAAAAGAATGTCACGGTTTTATGAACTACATATACATCGCATGTATTGTCATTCACGTAGAATTACTGAGCCTTTAACTCATGGACTGTTTTCTATGGTGTAGGTGACTTCAATATAGGTGAGGACGACATTCCTCTGTCCAATGTCTAAGCAGGTTGAAGAAGAATGCTCGCGGGAGTGTGCTAGCGCAGTCGGTGCTTATTTTGACCCGTGGGGACGTAAGTATGTGTTTTGGGAAATTGATGGATAGAAAGATAGGAAAATAGTATAGTTAACATTTTAGGATGCTTGGATCTGGATAGATATTGTGTAGTGTTTTTGGAAGATTGATAGTATTTTGTAGTGTTTTTGATATTTTGTATAGTTAGAAACATGTTTAGATATGTATATAATATTCACTGTAATGTCTCTGGAGGCAGAAGTCTGTGATCGGCAGAAGTCTGTGATCGGCAGAAGTCTGTGATCGGCAGAAGTCTGTGATCGGCAGAAGTCTGTGATCGGCAGAAGTCTGTGATCGGCAGAAGTCTGTGATCGGCAGAAGTCTGTGATCGGCAGAAGTCTGTGATCGGCAGAAGTCTGTGATCGGCAGAAGTCTGTGATCGGCAGAAGTCTGTGATCGGCAGAAGTCTGTGATCGGCAGAAGTCTGTGATCGGCAGAAGTCTGTGATCGGCAGAAGTCTGTGATCGGCAGAAGTCTGTGATCGGCAGAAGTCTGTGATCGGCAGAAGTCTGTGATCGGCAGAAGTCTGTGATCGGCAGAAGTCTGTGATCGGCAGAAGTCTGTGATCGGCAGAAGTCTGTGATCGGCAGAAGTCTGTGATCGGCAGAAGTCTGTGATCGGCAGAAGTCTGTGATCGGCAGAAGTCTGTGATCGGCAGAAGTCTGTGATCGGCAGAAGTCTGTGATCGGCAGAAGTCTGTGATCGGCAGAAGTCTGTGATCGGCAGAAGTCTGTGATCGGCAGAAGTCTGTGATCGGCAGAAGTCTGTGATCGGCAGAAGTCTGTGATCGGCAGAAGTCTGTGATCGGCAGAAGTCTGTGATCGGCAGAAGTCTGTGATCGGCAGAAGTCTGTGATCGGCAGAAGTCTGTGATCGGCAGAAGTCTGTGATCGGCAGAAGTCTGTGATCGGCAGAAGTCTGTGATCGGCAGAAGTCTGTGATCGGCAGAAGTCTGTGATCGGCAGAAGTCTGTGATCGGCAGAAGTCTGTGATCGGCAGAAGTCTGTGATCGGCAGAAGTCTGTGATCGGCAGAAGTCTGTGATCGGCAGAAGTCTGTGATCGGCAGAAGTCTGTGATCGGCAGAAGTCTGTGATCGGCAGAAGTCTGTGATCGGCAGAAGTCTGTGATCGGCAGAAGTCTGTGATCGGCAGAAGTCTGTGATCGGCAGAAGTCTGTATAAGTGTTTGGTCAAAGTCAACCGGTAGATGTAGGCAATAGATTCTGTCGTTTTGTGATCGGCAGAAGTCTGTGATCGGCAGAAGTCTGTGATCGGCAGAAGTCTGTGATCGGCAGAAGTCTGTGATCGGCAGAAGTCTGTGATCGGCAGAAGTCTGTGATCGGCAGAAGTCTGTGATCGGCAGAAGTCTGTGATCGGCAGAAGTCTGTGATCGGCAGAAGTCTGTGATCGGCAGAAGTCTGTGATCGGCAGAAGTCTGTGATCGGCAGAAGTCTGTATAAGTGTTTGGTCAAAGTCAACCGGTAGATGTATTCGGTTACTGTTGACCGATAGGTGTAGGCAATAGATTCTGTCGTTTTGTGATCGGCAGAAGTCTGTGATCGGCAGAAGTCTGTATAAGTGTTTGGTCAAAGTCAACCGGTAGATGTATTCGGTTACTGTTGACCGGTAGATGTAGGCAATAGATTCTGTCGTTTTGTGATCGGCAGAAGTCTGTGATCGGCAGAAGTCTGTATAAGTGTTTGGTCAAAGTCAACCGATAGATGTGTTCGGTTACTGTTGACCGGTAGATGTAGGCAATAGATTCTGTCGTTTTGTGATCGGCAGAAGTCTGTGATCGGCAGAAGTCTGTATAAGTGTTTGGTCAAAGTCAACCGATAGATGTGTTCGGTTACTGTTGACCGGTAGATGTAGGCAATAGATTCTGTCGTTTTGTGATTGGCAGAAGTCTGTATGAGTGTTTGGTCAAAGTCAACCGAAAGATGTGTTCGGTTACTGTTCACCGGTGGATGCTGGATGTATAAGTCATCCGGCTGACGTCACCGGTGGATGTAGAGTGTTATGGATCGGTGGATGTGTTTTGTGGATGTAAACGGTAGATGTCATCTGCCGAGTTAATGAAGTCACGTGGGTAACACGTGGTCTGCGGATGATAAGCTTAAATAAGTCTATGGGTTGACCACGGTCTCCGTTGACCATAGACGCTGCCTTCTGACTTCGTCGTCCACGAAGCCTTCAACTTCCGTCATCCACGTTTGCCTTCGGTTCTGTTGTCCAAACCCGATAGAATAAATAGTTGTCTTCCACTGTTCAAACTGAAGAAACCCGAGAGGAATTATTGACTTCACACCCTTCTGTATTCTGCCATTTTTAAGTTTTAAATTTTATAAACTGTTTTCCTATGTTTCTCTAAATGATTTTAAATATGTGTCTACGATTTTCGCTTTGATTTAACAATTTAACAAAAGGGATTCACTTGAGAGTTATAAAAAGAAAAAATTTGTACAGAAAAATTAGGAATAGTTTAAGGGTCGTTACAGGGAAACTTTAAGGGAGAAGTCCGAAAATTTCCATTAGTTAGTTAGTTTTCTCCCTAAATTGGTAGTTTAATCCTTAGATAGGTTGGTTTATGTTATTTTTAGAGATAGATTTAAGTTTTGGTGGAAGTTGTGCAAAAATTTGATTTTGTGTTAAGAAGGCCGGTTCTATTTCTGTGATTTACGATGATCTAACTTGTTTGGTTGTTAAATTTAATTGTTTCAATGAATTGTAGACGTATAGAGGTTTACGGAATGGGATGGAACGTCTAAATCCGTTGAGAAACGAGTAAGTTATGGCCGATTGAAGATCGAACACCAAAAATGGAGAAAATTCAAGTTTTGGGGAAATATGCTTTAAGAATTGGTTAAGTTGTTAGTAAATTTAGTTTAAGCATTTCTTAGAATTCCTAGAATGTTATTAAGTTATTTTCTCCTTTATTATGCTAGGTTAACAAGTGACGAGTGGACCAACCGAGTGAACGAATAAGAGCACGTGCGGGATTCCATGTAAGTAGAGGACGTTTGTAATTTGCCTGCGGGCCTACACCATGGAACGGTAGGAATTTGTCTATTTGTTGTGTGTTGTTTTATGTTGAGCATTGTGTGATATACATCATGGTTTTGAACTACGAAAATACGAGTTTTAGCATGTTTTGAATTGTGGAGTATGAAATGTAAGATATGCCTAAGTGTCTCTACGAGAGATGTACGCTTAAGTGTCTCGAGTAGAACTGATTTTTACAAGAGATGTACGCCTGAGTGTCTCGAGTAGAATTGAATTCTACGAGAGATGTACGCCCAAGTGTCTCTACGAGAGATGTACGCCCAAGTGTCTCAAGTAGAAATGATTTCTACATGAGATGTACGCCTGAGTGTCTCGAGTAGAATTGAATTCTACGAGAGATTTATGCCTAAGTGTCTCAACGAGAGATGTACGCCTAAGTTTCTCGAGTAGAACTGATTTCTACGAGAGATGTACGTCTACGATTAGTGAAATGAGAATGGAATGAACACAATCGAGAGTTAGAAACTGTATGTGTTATGAGTTGAGTGTGCATTATGTTTTGTATGCATTATTCCCTACTTGCTAAGCATTAGGCTTATGTGTTGTGTTCTGTGGTGTAGGTGGCGACGTGGTAGCAGGTGAGATAGTTAAGGGAGCCTAGGACTAGGGAGCAGTCGGCGAAGCTCGTGGCATGCCGGTGCAGGTATTTGTCGGGGCGTCTTGACCATGGTCTTCAGGGAGATGGGGGGGATCCGTATTTTGATTATATATAGGCTGTTTTATTGAACTTTGTTTGTGTAAAGGATAATGGTTTTATAACTCTTATTATAACTCTTATGAATATTGTTTTGGGAGTTATTGTATAAAAGCTTGGTTTTCAGGTTTTGGTTTTAAAAAATTTAGTCGTTATGCTGCTCGGTTTTAGTAAAGCATTCACATTTTCGTTGACAATTTGGAGTCGGGGATGTCTGGAAAAGTTTGGGATAAGTTTTAGGTGTTTTGGTGAGGTGTGGTTTGAAGAAAAATGGAAGAAAAGTGATGAAGGCGTGAAAAATGGTCGAAATGGCGCGGGTGGTTGAGGTGGTGCACGCGCAAGGCGCTGAGGTATGCAGTGCGCGCTGCTGGGCACCCAGCGCCGATTGATCGGCTAGGTCGGTTAGGCAACTCGAGAGGGTGCCGATCGATCGGCACCTGGCACCGATAGATCGGCCCTCGCGCCTATAGTGTGCCAACCCGATTTTTTTCAAAAATTTGGTTTTTCAAAAATGTTTTAACCCGATTTTTTTCGACACGTTTGACACGTATTTTATGCATGTTTTCCAACCGTTTTTGAGGGTTCAAAAAACTTGAAAATCGAGTCAAAATTCTATCAAAATTTTTTTTAAATTACGTTTAAAATGCAGGATGGTTGAGCAAAGCGCACCGAGCAGGGGCGGGTTCGGGGCGTTTCACATGAGGTGTCTTCTTGCTTCTCATATTGAATTACCTCCAAAAAATAGACTGTATATTGAAACTAAGGCAAGAATAAAAGACTCGGTGAGAAAGAACCACAATAAGACTGTTTTTATAAAAATTGCATATGTATACATGTTCATGATAGTTTTTGCATCTATTATCAAATGTTAGTCTCATAGTATGAACTTTGTTATGTAGGTGGGAAATTTTTATGATGTACATGATGAAAGAAACGAATGAAAGATGTAGTTGAAGAGGTGCTCTCATGTCAAAGTTAGGTGGTGTTAATGCAAATAGCGATTTAGAGGGTATGAAGAGAAAAACTTACATTTTATTTCTACCTAAGTTAAAAGAGATTTTATATCACTTATTGTTTCGTTACTTTAATGGATTAATTTGTTAAGTATTGTTTTCAAAAGACTATTTAAGATCGTTGATTTGATTTTAATGAACACTTATGGATTTTAAGAGTTTCGCTGTGCGTTTTCAATGAAGTGATTTCAAAATTTTAAGTGAACTCTTTTAAAGAAAAAGTGAAGTAGAAATAATGCACTTCGAGACGTTACAAAAAGTCATATGAAAAAGCAAGTAGGATGCCCCAAAAGTGCTAGATCTTTTTTGTCTAACTAAAGCACTTCGTTCCTTTTTGGGAAGTTGCTTTTGTAAAGGTGTTTTAGGGTTGTAACCCTAGCTCCCTCTAAGAGTGGTATTTAAACCTTCTTATGAGCTGCTCTAAAGTAGAAAATATTGAATCAAAATCGTATTGAAGTCTTCTTCTTCAAACTTGGAGTTTTGTTCAAGTGACTGCCCCCATTTTGGTAAGTAATATCTGATTGGAATGTTGGTGTATTGGTTCCACTCTTTGTGATTTTTGGTGGAATCCATTCTTGCTATACCTTTCTCTTCCTCTTCCCATAGAGGTTGAATATCCAAAAAAGGTATAGAAACTCGCATCATAGCAAGTTGGAAGTTTTCATCCAAGAGGCCAAAGAACACCAAAGAGGTACAATCGTAGCACTTTCTGGACCAATTTGCATTTCTGCATCCATATCTTTTCATTCACAACGATTCAACCCATGATTTTCATAGGAAGGTTTCCTCACATATAGAGCAAGAACCTCTCTAACAATCTCATCAAGAGGATGCCAATCGCTTGAGTTATATCTGCCGAAAGGAGACCCATTTTATCCGCCAGATTGATAACCCATTTATCTGATACCACCCACTCTTTTTATCATATCTTTCGATTCACAAAGCTTTTGGCAACGATATTTGGAGGACTTGTCCTTCACTGCTAAAGATAGACGCTGTCCAAATTTCAGCCCAAATTCTAAGTATTGATTCTTTTGTGCTTGTGAGAAATTTCTCCTATTTTTAGCAAAAATAATGCATAGCCGAGACAACTTCTTGAGTCCTAAACTTCCTCCCCATTTTGAAGCTGTAACACCCAGTTCTATCAGATTAATTCTCTATTCTTTTAATTAATGGTACACTTTAAATGACAATAATAAAAGTAGGGTTAGTGGATGACTAGGCAAGGGCATAAGAGTAATTGAAAATTTAAAATTGGATAACATATTTAACGAAAGAAGTTTGGGTTTAATGCACTGTAGCTGTCACTATTCCCTATTTTCTCTCTTTCGGTCTTGAGCTCAAGTAGCAGAGCTCTCTAGGCGATTCTTCTACTCGAATCTTCTCCGAACTAGGTGAGCCCTATTTCGATTTCTTGCTGTACTGGTAGCTATCGATGATTGGAGAGAGTATAAATGTGAGTTTTGTGAATGCTGTATGGGTAAGCTAGTCTGGGTTTTGTGGTAAATCGGAAATGTGCTATGAACTAAACTTCCAAACTAGTTTTCCTAGATTTCTGGATAGATTAGAATGAGGCTTAGTAGGAATCTGATTAATATTCTGTTTATGACTTAGGTGAACAAAACTTCTGAAGTAGTTTGAAACCGAGCATTTCCAGGAGAGCCAGGTAAGTGAAGTATGCTTGTGCCTCTGGGCCTACATCATAAAACAGTAGGATTGTGTATGTTTGATTGTGTTTGTATGTCATGCATCATATTTTGAAAGTATACAAAAATGAATTTACATGAAATGACATGGAAAGGAATGAACAGACTGTAACAGTTGTTAAGGGAACTAATCCGCCCCTTAATCAAGAGAAAGGATGTATGACTTTGGGGGAAGTGATCCAAACCCCAATTTCACAAGGAGATCTTAACAGTTTGTTAAGGGAACTAGTCCGTCCCTTAATCGAGAGAGAGGACGTATGACTTTGGGAGAAGTGATCCAACTCCCAATTACACAGGGGGATCAGATCAGAAACGAATGCATATGCAACTGAGATGAAAAAGTAGAAATTTGCATGTTTAGGAATTTATGTTCAGTATTTCATTCATTATTGCTTTACTTACTTAGCATTAGGCTAATAGATGAGTTTTATGATGTAGGTGCTGAGCATTCAACTGGCGAATTCCCTGAGTTTGCTGAGGAATAGGTGAAGTTGGAAGAGCACTTCTATTCTACGGTTAGGCGCTCTGATTAAGACGTTTAAACTTTTGTCAGCATGAATAATTGGCTTGATGTGTTGAGCATGAACATGCATGATGTGTTATTATGAGCGATTTAATATGCTTATGTTTTAGGTTGATCCAAAGCAAAGAGCACTTGCTTAAGTTGCTATAACTGCATTAAGACTTCAAGGTAAGTAGTTTATACTTGTGTTTTGTCTTTGGCCTACATCAAAAGATGCTAGCACAATAGTGCTTATGAATGGTTGGTTTAAAGTGAGCCTAGAATAGTTGGACAAATGGATTAGGTTAAGAACTATGTTGATGCTATAATTGTGTCGGATGACTTATTTATGTTGTCATAATGCTCGAGGATGTGCTATTATATTTATAGATTGTGATTTCGATATATGTGATGATAGTGCTCGAGAATGTGCTATGATAATTGTATAGTCTTGTTTGGTGATGGATAGTGGCAGAGAAGTGACATATAGATTTGTGTGAATCATCATGAAAATATTTTATACAAAAAAAAAAAAAAAAAAAAAAAAAAAAAAAAAAAAAAAAAAAAAAAAAAAAAAAAAAAAAAAAAAAAAAAAAAAAAAAAAAAAAAAAAAAAAAAAAAAAAAAAAAAAAAAAAAAAAAAAAAAAAAAAAAAAAAAAAAAAAAAAAAAAAAAAAAAAAAAAAAAAAAAAAAAAAAAAAAAAAAAAAAAAAAAAAAAAAAAAAAAAAAAAAAAAAAAAAAAAAAAAAAAAAAAAAAAAAAAAAAAAAAAAAAAAAAAAAAAAAAAAAAAAAAAAAAAAAAAAAAAAAAAAAAAAAAAAAAAAAAAAAAAAAAAAAAAAAAAAAAAAAAAAAAAAAAAAAAAAAAAAAAAAAAAAAAAAAAAAAAAAAAAAAAAAAAAAAAAAAAAAAAAAAAAAAAAAAAAAAAAAAAAAAAAAAAAAAAAAAAAAAAAAAAAAAAAAAAAAAAAAAAAAAAAAAAAAAAAAAAAAAAAAAAAAAAAAAAAAAAAAAAAAAAAAAAAAAAAAAAAAAAAAAAAAAAAAAAAAAAAAAAAAAAAAAAAAAAAAAAAAAAAAA
>CM039503.1:30539305-30601805 GCA_022432975.1 Begonia masoniana | reverse complement strand
TCTGGGAGTAACAGGAGCAGCCCAAAATGCCCTTACGTAGTCGTCTGTACTTCAAACACAAATGGTTCCCCCCCCCCCCCCCCCCCCCCCCCCCCCCCCCCCCCCCCCCCCCCCCCCCCCCCCCCCCCCCCCCCCCCCCCCCCCCCCCCCCCCCCCCCCCCCCCCCCCCCCCCCCCCCCCCCCCCCCCCCCCCCCCCCCCCCCCCCCCCCCCCCCCCCCCCCCCCCCCCCCCCCCCCCCCCCCCCCCCCCCCCCCCCCCCCCCCCCCCCCCCCCCCCCCCCCCCCCCCCCCCCCCCCCCCCCCCCCCCCCCCCCCCCCCCCCCCCCCCCCCCCCCCCCCCCCCCCCCCCCCCCCCCCCCCCCCCCCCCCCCCCCCCCCCCCCCCCCCCCCCCCCCCCCCCCCCCCCCCCCCCCCCCCCCCCCCCCCCCCCCCCCCCCCCCCCCCCCCCCCCCCCCCCCCCCCCCCCCCCCCCCCCCCCCCCCCCCCCCCCCCCCCCCCCCCCCCCCCCCCCCCCCCCCCCCCCCCCCCCCCCCCCCCCCCCCCCCCCCCCCCCCCCCCCCCCCCCCCCCCCCCCCCCCCCCCCCCCCCCCCCCCCCCCCCCCCCCCCCCCCCCCCCCCCCCCCCCCCCCCCCCCCCCCCCCCCCCCCCCCCCCCCCCCCCCCCCCCCCCCCCCCCCCCCCCCCCCCCCCCCCCCCCCCCCCCCCCCCCCCCCCCCCCCCCCCCCCCCCCCCCCCCCCCCCCCCCCCCCCCCCCCCCCCCCCCCCCCCCCCCCCCCCCCCCCCCCCCCCCCCCCCCCCCCCCCCCCCCCCCCCCCCCCCCCCCCCCCCCCCCCCCCCCCCCCCCCCCCCCCCCCCCCCCCCCCCCCCCCCCCCCCCCCCCCCCCCCCCCCCCCCCCCCCCCCCCCCCCCCCCCCCCCCCCCCCCCCCCCCCCCCCCCCCCCCCCCCCCCCCCCCCCCCCCCCCCCCCCCCCCCCCCCCCCCCCCCCCCCCCCCCCCCCCCCCCCCCCCCCCCCCCCCCCCCCCCCCCCCCCCCCCCCCCCCCCCCCCCCCCCCCCCCCCCCCCCCCCCCCCCCCCCCCCCCCCCCCCCCCCCCCCCCCCCCCCCCCCCCCCCCCCCCCCCCCCCCCCCCCCCCCCCCCCCCCCCCCCCCCCCCCCCCCCCCCCCCCCCCCCCCCCCCCCCCCCCCCCCCCCCCCCCCCCCCCCCCCCCCCCCCCCCCCCCCCCCCCCCCCCCCCCCCCCCCCCCCCCCCCCCCCCCCCCCCCCCCCCCCCCCCCCCCCCCCCCCCCCCCCCCCCCCCCCCCCCCCCCCCCCCCCCCCCCCCCCCCCCCCCCCCCCCCCCCCCCCCCCCCCCCCCCCCCCCCCCCCCCCCCCCCCCCCCCCCCCCCCCCCCCCCCCCCCCCCCCCCCCCCCCCCCCCCCCCCCCCCCCCCCCCCCCCCCCCCCCCCCCCCCCCCCCCCCCCCCCCCCCC
Organism: Begonia masoniana; assembly: GCA_022432975.1. Classification (NCBI taxonomy): domain Eukaryota; kingdom Viridiplantae; phylum Streptophyta; class Magnoliopsida; order Cucurbitales; family Begoniaceae; genus Begonia; species Begonia masoniana. The sequence continues at coordinate 30,600,338 of CM039503.1, read as the reverse complement.
CCCCCCCCCCCCCCCCCCCCCCCCCCCCCCCCCCCCCCCCCCCCCCCCCCCCCCCCCCCCCCCCCCCCCCCCCCCCCCCCCCCCCCCCCCCCCCCCCCCCCCCCCCCCCCCCCCCCCCCCCCCCCCCCCCCCCCCCCCCCCCCCCCGTGAAAGAGGCAAAATTTTTCCAAATAGCCGGCACTTGATTACTTCCTTCTAAAAGTACATCATTGTTTTATTCACCAGAGGTAGCTTTGCTACATCTTTCCTGGCGCTCAAAACTTTTTGACTGCAAATTTTTTGAACAACAAAACAGAGATGATGTGCGAATCAGGAAAGAAAAATCTTTCCTGAAAGTAAACTTAAAACTAGAAAAACATAAGAGCTAAGAACAAGAAATCCAATCCAAGAAAGTAAACATTCAACGTGATTTCTAAATGACCAATATGGGATTGTTAATGTTAAATAGTAATGTCACCTGGTATAAGGAAGCGGACAGAAAATAATCAGGTAGTCGGCGGAGGCACAAGTGAAGGTACTTGTCGTGTCATCATACGCATAGCTGTACGCGCGTGGGCATGCGTGTTTGAAGAAGAGTGAATACATTGAGGGTGAACACGTGTCAGGTGTAGCATACGCCTCGCTGCAGCAAAACTGGGGGTCGCCGAAAGCCTCACACGCGCTTCTACAAGCCACACTCCGGCGGCTACTCTCACTGGCTACTCTTAGCGCCGTCGGGCACGCGCTGTTTAGGTCTACCAAACAACCAGTGGCCCCGCATCCGCCTCTTGTACCTCCCTTTGCCACTACAAGTATAGGAAGGTTGTACCCGTCAACCAAGCTGACGTCGTAGAAATCCAAGCCGTCGGCGCCGTTTAAAGTGAACTCAGCCAGCGTTGCAGGCGGCTTCGCGCCGCCACCGGCGCACTCTAGCTTTCCGGAGCCACAGTCGCCGGTGACGCAGGAGAACTTTCCGCTGGAATCCTGGGAACAGATCGTCCGACCCCATAGCCGTCCCGACCATGATTTCGGAATCGTGATGGTCCTTGACTTGTCGCTTCCAAGGGCGAATCCGGTGGTCGGAAGCTGAGCAGTTCCAGCACCAGATAACAAACCAGGCCAGACCGTGTGACGGCACCGGTTGACCATCTTAAAGGACGCTGATCCAACTCCTGCCAAGATCAGAATGAATGATAAAAATCTGGGTACTTAGCAATTACGAAATTCAACAAATTTCACGAGCAGCGATTAAATTTTCAACTGATTTGGAGGTACTATGGATGGAATGAATTACCTGACAGAAAAAAGAGAGCGACAACGCTGATGAGAAGTGAGAGGAGAAGACGATCCATCAAATAACGGAGAAGATTTTGCTCATTCACTAGAACGGATACTAACTATTACGAGTTTGCATTTTGATGGTAGCAAATAACTTTACTTTCCTTGCGATAAGCGATTTGGGATATGCTCTTCGACCTTTCGACTATTTTTCGTGGGGTTTCATTCTCACTGATGTCTTCGTCCAGGGTGCGTTGAGACTCGGGGCATTTCTCTGGCCCATTTGAATTTCGGCAATGGCCATGGTCAGTTCTTAGTTGAGCCGTTCTTCATCAGCCGAGTTACTATATTAGCCAATTGACAAAAAAAAAAAAAAAAAAAAAAAAAAAAAAAAAAAAAAAAAAAAAAAAAAAAAAAAAAAAAAAAAAAAAAAAAAAAAAAAAAAAAAAAAAAAAAAAAAAAAAAAAAAAAAAAAAAAAAAAAAAAAAAAAAAAAAAAAAAAAAAAAAAAAAAAAAAAAAAAAAAAAAAAAAAAAAAAAAAAAAAAAAAAAAAAAAAAAAAAAAAAAAAAAAAAAAAAAAAAAAAAAAAAAAAAAAAAAAAAAAAAAAAAAAAAAAAAAAAAAAAAAAAAAAAAAAAAAAAAAAAAAAAAAAAAAAAAAAAAAAAAAAAAAAAAAAAAAAAAAAAAAAAAAAAAAAAAAAAAAAAAAAAAAAAAAAAAAAAAAAAAAAAAAAAAAAAAAAAAAAAAAAAAAAAAAAAAAAAAAAAAAAAAAAAAAAAAAAAAAAAAAAAAAAAAAAAAAAAAAAAAAAAAAAAAAAAAAAAAAAAAAAAAAAAAAAAAAAAAAAAAAAAAAAAAAAAAAAAAAAAAAAAAAAAAAAAAAAAAAAAAAAAAAAAAAAAAAAAAAAAAAAAAAAAAAAAAAAAAAAAAAAAAAAAAAAAAAAAAAAAAAAAAAAAAAAAAAAAAAAAAAAAAAAAAAAAAAAAAAAAAAAAAAAAAAAAAAAAAAAAAAAAAAAAAAAAAAAAAAAAAAAAAAAAAAAAAAAAAAAAAAAAAAAAAAAAAAAAAAAAAAAAAAAAAAAAAAAAAAAAAAAAAAAAAAAAAAAAAAAAAAAAAAAAAAAAAAAAAAAAAAAAAAAAAAAAAAAAAAAAAAAAAAAAAAAAAAAAAAAAAAAAAAAAAAAAAAAAAAAAAAAAAAAAAAAAAAAAAAAAAAAAAAAAAAAAAAAAAAAAAAAAAAAAAAAAAAAAAAAAAAAAAAAAAAAAAAAAAAAAAAAAAAAAAAAAAAAAAAAAAAAAAAAAAAAAAAAAAAAAAAAAAAAAAAAAAAAAAAAAAAAAAAAAAAAAAAAAAAAAAAAAAAAAAAAAAAAAAAAAAAAAAAAAAAAAAAAAAAAAAAAAAAAAAAAAAAAAAAAAAAAAAAAAAAAAAAAAAAAAAAAAAAAAAAAAAAAAAAAAAAAAAAAAAAAAAAAAAAAAAAAAAAAAAAAAAAAAAAAAAAAAAAAAAAAAAAAAAAAAAAAAAAAAAAAAAAAAAAAAAAAAAAAAAAAAAAAAAAAAAAAAAAAAAAAAAAAAAAAAAAAAAAAAAAAAAAAAAAAAAAAAAAAAAAAAAAAAAAAAAAAAAAAAAAAAAAAAAAAAAAAAAAAAAAAAAAAAAAAAAAAAAAAAAAAAAAAAAAAAAAAAAAAAAAAAAAAAAAAAAAAAAAAAAAAAAAAAAAAAAAAAAAAAAAAAAAAAAAAAAAAAAAAAAAAAAAAAAAAAAAAAAAAAAAAAAAAAAAAAAAAAAAAAAAAAAAAAAAAAAAAAAAAAAAAAAAAAAAAAAAAAAAAAAAAAAAAAAAAAAAAAAAAAAAAAAAAAAAAAAAAAAAAAAAAAAAAAAAAAAAAAAAAAAAAAAAAAAAAAAAAAAAAAAAAAAAAAAAAAAAAAAAAAAAAAAAAAAAAAAAAAAAAAAAAAAAAAAAAAAAAAAAAAAAAAAAAAAAAAAAAAAAAAAAAAAAAAAAAAAAAAAAAAAAAAAAAAAAAAAAAAAAAAAAAAAAAAAAAAAAAAAAAAAAAAAAAAAAAAAAAAAAAAAAAAAAAAAAAAAAAAAAAAAAAAAAAAAAAAAAAAAAAAAAAAAAAAAAAAAAAAAAAAAAAAAAAAAAAAAAAAAAAAAAAAAAAAAAAAAAAAAAAAAAAAAAAAAAAAAAAAAAAAAAAAAAAAAAAAAAAAAAAAAAAAAAAAAAAAAAAAAAAAAAAAAAAAAAAAAAAAAAAAAAAAAAAAAAAAAAAAAAAAAAAAAAAAAAAAAAAAAAAAAAAAAAAAAAAAAAAAAAAAAAAAAAAAAAAAAAAAAAAAAAAAAAAAAAAAAAAAAAAAAAAAAAAAAAAAAAAAAAAAAAAAAAAAAAAAAAAAAAAAAAAAAAAAAAAAAAAAAAAAAAAAAAAAAAAAAAAAAAAAAAAAAAAAAAAAAAAAAAAAAATAATAAAATAAAAAGAAAATTGTCACTGAATCTCAGCTATTAATTGCTCTTATTTTAACTTGGAAAGAGAACTGATCGTTTTGGGTGAGTGACTAACTCAGTAGAAATGTTATACTAAATATAGATGCATGTAAAACTTCTTTCATCTTTCATCTCAAAAGATGATCACATTATAAATAGTTTTCAAAAATGTTTTCATGAAAATCCATTGTATCGTTTTAAGAAAACATGTTCTACAAGCAACTGATGTGACATTATTTTAAAATGTAATTGTATAGATAGAGAACTATACAAAGATAGGTCATCATCGTATTTTCCAAATAAAAATCACCTTAGGGAAAAAAGAGAGTCACTCAAAGAACCCTCCGACACACTACCATAGAAAAGTGGTGATAGGAAGATCCATCAATGTTACTACATGTAACGCCCGAGATTTTTCGTATTCCGTTTTCTAATGTTATGCTCGTAAATGTAGAAATTTAAGGTCATTTCACGAGCGTGAAGTTTTATGGCAAATACCTGCTCCACGAGTCTTGAAACTCCAACACACAGGCTCTAAGCATATCCTCCAGAATTTGATTTGTCCTTTTTATTTGACCATCGGTCTGAGGATGAAACGCTGTACTGAAATTTAGTTGAGTTCCCATGGCTTTGTGCAGACTTTTCCAGAATTTAAAGGTGAACCTCAAATCTCTGTCTGAGACTATCGAAACGGGAACCTCGTGCAGTCTGACAATCTCCTGCGCATAAAGTTCCGCAAGCTGATCCATGGAATACGTTGCTTTAACTGGTAGAAAGTGGGCCGACTTCGTCAAACGGTCCACTATCACCCAAATCCCGTCGTGCCCTCTCGTGGTCCTAGGCAGTCCCACAATGAAATCCATGGATATTTGCTCCCATTTCCATTCCGGGATCGATAGAGGTTGTAAAGTTACTGCTGGCCTTTGGTGTTCCGCCTTAACCTGTTAACAAACCAAACAGGTTTCTACGTACTTGGTGTAACGACCCGAGGAGGATCGTCACGTGTCATGACTTTCCTTTAAACTTATCCGTACTTTTATACCTCTGTAATCGTAGTATACTTTTTTTTTTCTCAGACTTATATCATATCTCATCTTAACTTAAATTCGCTGAATAACCGCGTTTAGCTTTCACTCCTGCCGATCGCTAAACGACAAACATCTAGTTGTTCTACCGGTCAGCACGTGCATCTCACATGATCATAAACATCTATCGGCAGGCACCACATATTTGCATCTGCCGACAGTCAACGTGCAACTCGTGTGACCAATTAAAACACCGTTCCAATTATACAACGGAAGCCACCTACATCTGCCGATGAGAGAACAATAGACGATGCTCTCATCTGCCGCTGGCAAATACTCTATATCTGCCGATGACGTGGCATCACATCTTCCGGTAACTTAACTCCAATACTCATACGATCGCAAGATAACAGACATTGTCGTCATTGCCGATGGCTTAAGACAACTACATCTTCCGACAGATTAACTCACCATCTGCCGATGATACGTCCCATGTCTGCCGATGAGAGAACCATAAGCGAGGCTCTCATCTGCGATGGCAAATACCCCTTATCTGCGGTGGACGTCAGCCGGAAGACAAATACTCTTCCTCTTCCGATGACGTTCTCCGGACGTCAAACTTACCCGACTCCCATCACAACTATCCTACCGATGAGTCAGCCGGAAGACAATACTTTCCTCTTCCGATGACGTCCTCCGGAAGTCAAACTTACCCGACTCCCATCACAACCTCCTGCCGATGACGTCAGCCGGAAGACAAATACTTTTCCTCCATCATCCCTCGGCATCAGACATCCCCCTTTTTTTTTTAGACTTCTATCTTTGAATAAATGTAAACCTCATAACTTAAATCTTAATGGCCAAAACTCATCAGAATAAATCATGAACTCATTCAAACTCACACAGCGGAAGACTTAATCTAAAATAGTTCATTTGATAACTATAGCTATATCTTCGGACTCTGAAATTAAGACAGGCAGTTTCTAAAATCCCAAATTGTTAAATAATCCGAACCTACTTGACTTGGCTTCTTAACAACTTCATTAAAACTTATACGAGCTTTAACCAGAATTCCCCATTCGCCATCCAGCCACAGATTTCACACTGATCACCTCCAGAACCTAGCTTAGACATTTTCATCAACTTTGAATTCCTCACCTGATATTCTTCACCTACATCATAAGGTGTAACTGTAAGCCTAAGGCTTAGTAAGGAATGCAAACTATTATGAGTCATGAATGCATAACTTGGAGAAAAACATGCTCATAAGTCTTTTCTTTCATGTACTTATCTTAATCATCATTCATAATCGTATCTCGTATTCATTGTTCATAATCATCATTCGTAGACATGCTCATATTCATCATTCCTTTCATCATTCATATTCTTCATTACATTATGTGGTTTAAGGGAGGATTTGTGCCGGTAAAGGGGGTTCGACAGTGAGTTTGATCATGGTCCCTACTGCGGGTCGTATTCATATGTCCTACTGCGGACTGTGACATACGCCGACCCCCCCCCAACCCTCACTTAACCACGTTGCATAAGTTTTATCTTCTTACCTTATTCATGAGAAAACATATTTCAAAACATTTTCATATGCTTGAGAAGTAAAACATGATGCATAACATAAATGCACTTAATCATCGAACTAAGACAGGGGAGTACATGAGAATAACAGAACCATATCCATCGACATTTCATCAAACATATAGCAGACAATGTTCACTAAATCTAACTTAATCCTTTGATGTAGGGCCCTATTGGCCGGAAACTTAATACATTCACTTACCTGGATTCCTTAGCAACTTGAATCACCTTCTCTTCAACTTCTTCACCTACATCATAAGGTGTAACTGTAAGCCTAAGGCTTAGTAAGGAATGCAAACTATTATGAGTTCATGAATGCATAACTTGGAGAAAAACATGCTCATAAGTCTTTTCTTTTCATGTACTTATCTTAATCATCATTCATATTCTTCATTACATTATGTGGTTTAAGGGAGGATTTGTGCCGGTAAAGGGGGTTCGACAGTGAGTTTGATCATGGTCCCTACTGCGGGTCGTATTCATATGTCCTACTGCGGACTGTGACATACGCCGAACCACCCCCAACCCTCACTTAACCACGTTGCATAAGTTTTATCTTCTTACCTTATTCATGAGAAAACATATTTCAAAACATTTTCATATGCTTGAGAAGTAAAACATGATGCATAACATAAATGCACTTAATCATCGAACTAAGACAGGGGAGTACATGAGAATAACAGAACCATATCCATCGACATTTCATCAAACATATAGCAGACAATGTTCACTAAATCTAACTTAATCCTTTGATGTAGGGCCCTATTGGCCGGAAACTTAATACATTCACTTACCTGGATTCCTTAGCAACTTGAATCACCTTCTCTTCAACTTCTTCACCTAACACATTTCACATTACAGTAGTTAAAATAAAGTCCTAAAAGTTCTAATCGAAAGTCATCCTAGAATCTAACAGCTAAGGTTCTCTGTGCAGTCTGAAATCCAAAACCGAAACAGCTAGATATAGCTATCGATTAAACGGGGGTCGGTTATATAAAAGGTCCAGAATCGATTTAAGGTGGCATTACCAAATGAAGATAAAGAACGATAACCAACTGACTCAGCCATTGAAGAGCCCCGAAAGTACAAGTTCAACTGAAAACAGAGTTTCTAAATGACTACCCGTCATCTACATTGTCAAAATCTTACCTAGAATGCGGGTTTATCGGAGTGGAGGTTGAAAACAGTTGCTGGGGAGGAAAAAGGCTCCAGAGAAGAAGGGAAGCCGCCGAGAGGAAATGTCGGCTGTAGTGAGGTTTAAATGAGATTTAAGGTTTCCATTTTCTATTTATACCTAATCCTTCAATCTTTATTACAAAATTGCCACTCAACCTAGTTTTACTCAACTTGTAATGAATTTGCCTCAACGTTAAATTTAATCATAAAGGTTAAATAAAGGGTAACAATGAGAATGGTCAGAAAAATTCACCTGGCCGAAATGTCGGGTGTTACACTTGGCGACTTCTCTTTTCATGTTAGGCCACCAGAAATGTTGTTTTAATTCCCGATACATCTTGGTACTTCCTGGATGCACCGAGTATGCCGAGGAGTGTGCCTCAGTCAAAATCTCCTTTTTCAGCTCCTCATCATTAGGCACGTACCACCTATGCCTGAATTTTAATACCCCATCATCCGATAGATTGAAATCAGAGGAGTCCTCAGATGTCATGCTCAACTGATACTTTTCACACTTTAAATCTTTCTGTTGAGCTTCTCGGATTTTGTGCAATATTGTTGGCCTTAGTGAAATGTTTGTAAACATAGTGGACAACTCAGCAACAATCTCCACATCAAATTTCAAAATTTCATATTTTAGCATTACTGACATTGTTGCGAGCGAAGGCTGACTTGTCGTAGGCATTCTGCTTAAGGCATCGGCGACCTTATTTTCCTTTTCTGGGTGGTATTTAATCTCAAAATCGTAGTCTTTGACAAATTCCAACCACCTTCGTTGCCGCATGTTCAACTCCTTTTGCGTAAACAGGTATTTTAATCTCTTGTGATCTGAAAACATTTCACATTGTTGCCCATACAAGTAATGTCTCCAAATTTTCAACGCAAAGACGACTGCCGCTAGTTCCAGATCATGCGACGGATAATTTTGCTCATACGGATTTAACTGCCGAGAAGCATATGCGATAACCCTTCCTTCCTGCATAAGTACGCATCCAAGTCCAACCTTAGACGCATCGCAGTATATGCTGAACTTGTCGCCTTCAACTGGCAGTGTTAAAACTGGAGATGTGGTCAACTTCTGCTTCAGCCCCTAAAAACTCCTTTCACATGCAGTCCGACCATACAAACTTCTCGTTTTTCCTTGTTAGTCGTCATAGAGAAACAACAATCTTCGAAAATCTCTCAATGAACTTCCGATAATACCTGGCCAATCCAAGAAACCCTCGTACTTCCCACACATTTTTAGGCTGCGGCCAATCTTTAACAACCTGAATCTTGGTCGGGTTAATAGAAATTCCTTCCTGAGATATAATATGGCCGAGAAAACTTATCTTATCCAGCCAAAATTCGCATTTAGAAAATTTCAGGTAAAGATGGTGTTCTTTCAAAATCCTCAAAACAATCCACAATTGCTCTTCGTGTTCCTCTTTCGTCCTTGAATAGACCAAGATATCGTCAATAAAACAACAACAAACTTGTCTAAATACTCCTTAAAGACACGATTCATTAGATCCATGAAAGCTGTGGGGGCATTGGTAAGTCCGAAAGACATTACTAAAAACTCGTAATGTCCGTACCTCGTTCGAAACACCGTCTTTTGAATATTTTCTCTTATAACTCGCAACTGATAATAACCCGAGCGTAGGTCAATCCTCGAAAGTTACAAGAAGAACACCAGATGTTGTCCGATAAGCAGTATTTTGTAAGCTTTCGGCATACACTCTTCCGTGGAAGAATGACAACAAATGGAACGGGTTAATGGCCACCTTCTTCGTGTATCCTACTCTGAAAAGAGAGGGAAGAAGGGTGGAACAATAGCTATTCAAGCAACCATGGGCTTGAAAGCGTAAAGGAGAGAACTCCTTCTCAGTTCTTGACCGAACCAAGCCTTACTGTTCACTGGTCTTCAAGGTCCAAGCACTCAGCCAAAATTAGGTTATTCTCATAGCATCAACAACAATTACAAATACCAATAACCATGCTTTTATAGACCTAGGGTGGTTGGAGAAGTTGGCTTCGAAATGGGCTTCAAAGGGGCTTCTAAATGGGCCAAAGCCTTGGCCTAGTGTAACAACACACTCTTCATCTCAACCATCTTCCAAACCACCATCTAAACTAGCATACATCTAATCCTAATGCCTAAGGATGCATGCAACTATAAAATATTACATGAAAAATCAATGTTTTCCAATAAAATATAAGGCTAAAAGTTGGTCAAAACAACAAGAAAAAAAGATAAGTGTTTGGTTACAATTTTAATCCTAAGGGAGACAAATCCCTTCTTCAAGTGCCTCCGTCTTCAAGTGCCTCTGTCTTTGGTTCCCAAGTTAGCAAGTGTACGGGTTGATCCAGGTCCCTTGTGCTCGGCTCCCAATCCAAATCCTTGAAGAGGTCTTCAAGTCCTGCAAAAGAATTGGGCTTGTTAGTAAATAGATTTGATAATACTTGGGCCTTGGTTTGTGATCGAGTGACGGCCCTTGGGGCACATCAAACTTGCATTTAGAAATTTCGGGTAAAGCTGGTGTTCTTTCAAAATCCTCAAAACAATCTGCAATTGCTCTTCGTGTTCCTCTTTCGCCTTGAATAGACCAAGATATCGTCAATGAAAACAACAACAAACTTGTCTAAATACTCCTTAAAGACGCGATTCATTAGGTCCATGAAAGTCGCGGGGGCATTGGTAAGTTCGAAAGACATTACTAAAAAGTCATAATGTCCGTACCTCGTTCGAAATGTCGTCTTTTGAATATCTTCTCTTCTAACTCGCAACTGATAATAACCCGAGCGTAGGTCAATCCTTGAAAACACTCAAACACCCTGCAGTTGGTCAAACAAATCATCTATTCGGGGCAACAGATACTTATTTTTCACTGTCAACTTATTCAACTTTCTGTAGTCAATGCACATCCTAAGAGTTCCGTCTTTCTTTTTGACAAACAGAACTGGCGCACCCCATGGGGAAAACGTAGGTCGGATGAATCCCTTATCCAACAATTCTTCTAGCTGAGACTTTAACTCTTTCAGTTCGGCAGACGCCAATCTGTATGGATTCTTAGACACAGGTTCAGAACCTGGATATACTTCAATTACAAACTCGATCTCCTTGTCCGGCGGTAATCCGGGAAGATCGTTGAGGAAGATTTTTACGAACTCTTTAACTATTGGAAGGTCACTTGGCTTTACTCCATTAAGAAATTGAGTATCGACCACAGTGGCCAAATAAACTGAGCATCTATTCTTAAACTGCTCTCAAACCATCATCAAATAGAAAGTAGGCAGCCCATTTGTCCTATTTATTGCTTGGAAGGTAAACTTTTCTCTGTTCGGGGGACGAAAAGTCACCGTCCCGGATCTGCAAGTCAATGGTGGCGAGACAGCCAGTCCATCCCCAAAATAAGATCATACCGCTCTATGCCCATAACTATCAGACGGGCATAAAGGGTATTATTCCTAACTGAGACGACATTGCCTTAGAAAATATAATCTGACTGCATATGCTCACCCGAAGGCAGCATTACTCTATACTCACACTCCGCTAACTCAGACACTAACTTCAATCTAGCTACGCAAGCAGTGGAAATAAACGAGTGTGTAGCTCTCGTGTCTATCAACGAAAATACAGCTACGCCAGTAACTAAAATAGTACCCGCAATAACTCAAGGCAGAGCCTCATCATCAACATCACCAGGCTCGATAAAGGCAAAGATTCTTGGCATAACTCTTCTCTGATCTCTACCTGGTTAGTCTCGGCCCGGCTTCGGGCAATCTTTGACATAATGGTCAATCTCTCCATACCGATAGCACCTATCTGTACCCCATCAGCAATCGCCACTATGCTCTTTCTGGCACTTAGGGCACAAAGGCTTTCGAGGAGCTTCCTGGACTTGTTTTCCTTTCCCCTGATCGCCCTTACCGTCATAGGGTCTCTTCACTTCTCGTTGTTGTACTTGTTGTTGTCCCCTCGGTTGCCAACTCCTATTCCGGAGTTGGGGCTGAATTTCACGAAAGAAGCCCCGATCAAGCTCCCTTGGTTTAACGCAAGTCAATTCTGCAACTTCGAATTCCAGAGCCTTTGCCACAATCTCAGCATAGGGTACATTCCAAATTCCTGATATGATCATGCTCTTCCGAATCTCCAGATTTAGCCCTTCCATGAATTGGTGCACCTTGTCTTCGTTATAACTCACCAAACGTGGTGCAAACCGAGATAAAGCTTCAAATCTCCTGACATATTCGGCAACCGAAGCAGTCTGCTTTAGCTGCGTGAACTCCATCCTTTTAGCCGCCCGCACCGTACGGCTAAAGTACTTATCATAGAACACGGTTCTAAACTGTTCCTAAGTCATAGTTGTCACGTCCGTAGTCACTTTGATGGAGTCCCACCAAAACCGAGCGTCCATGGTGAAGTGGAATGTAGCACATGCAACCTTCTCCCCGTTCTCTATCTTTGCATAAGTTAACATATCCTCCATTGTTCGTATCTACTCTTTCGCAACAGTGGGATCTGAAGATTTACCGTCAAATACTGGAGGTCGCAGTTTTCTGGAATCTCTCCATGCCATGATTGTTTGGAACTACACCGACCCTCACGGTTTATTAGTCTTTCGATTTGTTGAGTTTGCATGTCCATATGTTGAGCCTGACGATCAAGCAAGTCCGTCAGCCTATCCAGGGCTTCATCCTTAGCATCTCTACCTCGGACCATTTTGAATCCTCTACAAATTAAACAGATAATCCTAAGAAATCAAAATAAAAAAAATCTTAAATACGTACTTACAGTTGAGGAAGCATGTCCGTTTAGTGGCTTGCGCAGTCAAGCAGCCTACAGAACCAATTTTAAAACCCGGGAGCTCTGATACCATACTGTAACATCCCGTAAATTTACCCTTGTCACTATTCCCAAAAATCCCATAAAATTTTAACTTTCGTTTTCATCATTTAATCGTACTCGTTTAAAGTCAATGAACATCATTCAGCGAAAGACATACTAAGATCTTGGTTTTACATTTCCGTTTCTGTCTGAACTACAGAAGAGAATCGATCGACGAACTACTTTCGGCAGACAACACTTCCTCTCGGGTTTCATCAAATTGAACAGTGGGGGAAGACAACTCCTTTCGGCATGTCAACACTGACCTAAAATCGGTCGATGTCAACACTGACCTAAAATCGGTCGATGTCAACACTGACCTAAAATCGGTCGATGTCAACACTGACCTAAAATCGGTCGATGTCAACACTGACCTAAAATCGGTCGATGTCAACACTGACCTAAAATCGGTCGATGTCAACACTGACCTAAAATCGGTCGATGTCAACACTGACCTAAAATCGGTCGATGTCAACACTGACCTAAAATCGGTCGATGTCAACACTGACCTAAAATCGGTCGATGTCAACACTGACCTAAAATCGGTCGATGTCAACACTGACCTAAAATCGGTCGATGTCAACACTGACCTAAAATCGGTCGATGTCAACACTGACCTAAAATCGGTCGATGTCAACACTGACCTAAAATCGGTCGATGTCAACACTGACCTAAAATCGGTCGATGTCAACACTGACCTAAAATCGGTCGATGTCAACACTGACCTAAAATCGGTCGATGTCAACACTGACCTAAAATCGGTCGATGTCAACACTGACCTAAAATCGGTCGATGTCAACACTGACCTAAAATCGGTCGATGTCAACACTGACCTAAAATCGGTCGATGTCAACACTGACCTAAAATCGGTCGATGTCAACACTGACCTAAAATCGGTCGATGTCAACACTGACCTAAAATCGGTCGATGTCAACACTGACCTAAAATCGGTCGATGTCAACACTGACCTAAAATCGGTCGATGTCAACACTGACCTAAAATCGGTCGATGTCAACACTGACCTAAAATCGGTCGATGTCAACACTGACCTAAAATCGGTCGATGTCAACACTGACCTAAAATCGGTCGATGTCAACACTGACCTAAAATCGGTCGATGTCAACACTGACCTAAAATCGGTCGATGTCAACACTGACCTAAAATCGGTCGATGTCAACACTGACCTAAAATCGGTCGATGTCAACACTGACCTAAAATCGGTCGATGTCAACACTGACCTAAAATCGGTCGATGTCAACACTGACCTAAAATCGGTCGATGTCAACACTGACCTAAAATCGGTCGATGTCAACACTGACCTAAAATCGGTCGATGTCAACACTGACCTAAAATCGGTCGATGTCAACACTGACCTAAAATCGGTCGATGTCAACACTGACCTAAAATCGGTCGATGTCAACACTGACCTAAAATCGGTCGATGTCAACACTGACCTAAAATCGGTCGATGTCAACACTGACCTAAAATCGGTCGATGTCAACACTGACCTAAAATCGGTCGATGTCAACACTGACCTAAAATCGGTCGATGTCAACACTGACCTAAAATCGGTCGATGTCAACACTGACCTAAAATCGGTCGATGTCAACACTGACCTAAAATCGGTCGATGTCAACACTGACCTAAAATCGGTCGATGTCAACACTGACCTAAAATCGGTCGATGTCAACACTGACCTAAAATCGGTCGATGTCAACACTGACCTAAAATCGGTCGATGTCAACACTGACCTAAAGTCGGTCGATGTCACACTACCTAAAATCGGTCGATGTCAACACTGACCTAAAATCGTTGATTAGTTCCCTTGACCGAGAAAACTTAACAACTTAATTAAATTGACTAGAACTCTACATCCACCTTTAACATCTGCATATTTCCAAACATCAAAGTACAAGCCTAACTCGTCCAAAACTTATTTCATCAACATCAACAAATTGGTAGAAAGACATCATGCCCATAAAACGTCAGCCGATCGATCGCCCTCCCTGGAGATCGATCGGTAAGCTCTCTAGACTTAAATTCCAGAGTGCTGCTTCCTTACTTCTTCTTCACGCGTCTCCTCCCCTCATTTCTCTTTTTCACTAACTATATTAAAACACTGCTACCTTATACTTTCCTCAATCCACTAGAATACACATCCATAAATCAAGTTCATCAATATCAACAAAACAGCGGAAAGACATACACTGATTCGACCAGTGGAACTCATCTAATAGACATTCTGTGCCTTTGTTCACAAATCTATCCAAAACATCAAAACACTTATACATCCACTATCCAGATATCAATCACTCTAGAATGAGATTTCTATATAATTTCTGTATCATTGCCCATCAGCTCAAATAAACCCCCTATACATCTATCAAACCATTTCTCCTGCCATACCAAAATCTCAAAATACTTATCATCTTGCTCCCACGGGTCCAAAAGTCGCCTCGACTGCTCAGCGCACTCCCACGGGCACCCTTCTCAACCTGTTGTTGAAAAAAAAAAAAAAAAAAAAAAAAAAAAAAAAAAAAAAAAAAAAAAAAAAAAAAAAAAAAAAAAAAAAAAAAAAAAAAAAAAAAAAAAAAAAAAAAAAAAAAAAAAAAAAAAAAAAAAAAAAAAAAAAAAAAAAAAAAAAAAAAAAAAAAAAAAAAAAAAAAAAAAAAAAAAAAAAAAAAAAAAAAAAAAAAAAAAAAAAAAAAAAAAAAAAAAAAAAAAAAAAAAAAAAAAAAAAAAAAAAAAAAAAAAAAAAAAAAAAAAAAAAAAAAAAAAAAAAAAAAAAAAAAAAAAAAAAAAAAAAAAAAAAAAAAAAAAAAAAAAAAAAAAAAAAAAAAAAAAAAAAAAAAAAAAAAAAAAAAAAAAAAAAAAAAAAAAAAAAAAAAAAAAAAAAAAAAAAAAAAAAAAAAAAAAAAAAAAAAAAAAAAAAAAAAAAAAAAAAAAAAAAAAAAAAAAAAAAAAAAAAAAAAAAAAAAAAAAAAAAAAAAAAAAAAAAAAAAAAAAAAAAAAAAAAAAAAAAAAAAAAAAAAAAAAAAAAAAAAAAAAAAAAAAAAAAAAAAAAAAAAAAAAAAAAAAAAAAAAAAAAAAAAAAAAAAAAAAAAAAAAAAAAAAAAAAAAAAAAAAAAAAAAAAAAAAAAAAAAAAAAAAAAAAAAAAAAAAAAAAAAAAAAAAAAAAAAAAAAAAAAAAAAAAAAAAAAAAAAAAAAAAAAAAAAAAAAAAAAAAAAAAAAAAAAAAAAAAAAAAAAAAAAAAAAAAAAAAAAAAAAAAAAAAAAAAAAAAAAAAAAAAAAAAAAAAAAAAAAAAAAAAAAAAAAAAAAAAAAAAAAAAAAAAAAAAAAAAAAAAAAAAAAAAAAAAAAAAAAAAAAAAAAAAAAAAAAAAAAAAAAAAAAAAAAAAAAAAAAAAAAAAAAAAAAAAAAAAAAAAAAAAAAAAAAAAAAAAAAAAAAAAAAAAAAAAAAAAAAAAAAAAAAAAAAAAAAAAAAAAAAAAAAAAAAAAAAAAAAAAAAAAAACATAAAACAGTACATAAAACCTAGGAAAACGTTCTAGCATAACAAATCTCCTAAATTACCCATCCAATCCTACACTAACGCAATAAAATCTCCAAGTCCTCAATCAACAACTAATCTTATGGTGTAGGCCAGTTGGCCAAGCGAGTCACGAAGACTTACCTCGCGTCCTTAGCAATCCGAGTGCCTCACTTGAGCTTCGTCACCTTAGGAGCTTCAAAGATGGATGAAATACGACCGAACTTCAAGGAAGGAGGGAAATTTCGGTGTCCCTTAAATCTTCACAAAAGGAACAAAATCATAGGAGGAGAGGAGAAGTTTCGTGGCTGTGAAAGGAAAGGGAAGAAAGAGTTAGAGTGAGAGTGGTTTCACGTAAGGGAGAGAAGAAGGAAGGTGTTGCCTTTGTCAAAGATTCTCCCACAAGCTTTGACACATGTCACTCTCTCACTGGGTGCTCCCAACTACCCTATTTCACTTCCTAGTTTGCCCCTCCATTGATTTTCAACTAATGGTTTGTTTGGTTGAACTTTAGTTTGGTTTTTCCCTACATTTCCTTCAACATTTTTCTTATACGCCCGTTAATATATTTTTCGTCATTAACTTTTTACAACCAATCCGGGACAATAAGGTTAGCACATAAAAATCATAATACAAAAGTTCCGGGTGTTACAAATTTTCTCTTCCGATTTCTTCCAAGATCAAAGCCTTAGGTAAGGTTCATGTATTCTAGACGTTATGTTGTCAATTTAGGGTTGAGAATAGTTAGGGTTTGAAAATTTTAGGTTTATGTTAGAAATTGATGGTTTTGATATATTAATGACTATTAATGATGTATTTATAAATATTGTTGGTAGTTAAGGAGAAAGAATGAATATTGGTTGAATTTTGGTGGTTGGGGAGTATAAATACTATTAACGCTTGGTTAAAGAAATTGTGAGCTCAAGGTGCTTGGTGGAATGCTTGAATGATGTAAACCAAAGTTTTAGGAATTTGCCTTAGCTAGGAATTTCGTTTAGTTATGGAATTCAGTTGTTTAGGATCGATTCTAATGACAAATTGTGAAATGTCTTAGGTGAACCAAGCTTAAGGGAGGTGCTCAGCTTACTAAGGATGCCACGTAAGTGTGTGTTAGGTTTTCGGCCCTTAAGGCCCTACATTATAATGATGCTAACATTGCGGTGATGATTTTGTGATTGTAATGTGTGGCTTGGGGTTGAGTGAGTTGGGTAGTAATAGGGCATTATGTGATCGTTAAGAGTTCCATTTTCTATTGAACTATGAATGTTTGTCGAATTGTCATTGAATATTGTTATATGTGTTATGTGTAATTCTCTCACGCATCATGTTTTCCTCCAATGACATATGAAATATTTTTACATGCACGTTTTCAAGTAAAAAGAAGTAAAGAATATATAATGTATGTAATGGTTAAGTGCGGGTAGGGAGTGAGTAGGGCACATGGCACTGATAAATGACAACTCATGGCAAGACAAAACACCCGATAAATTGCAATTCATGGCAAGTTATGTGGTTTACGGGGTAGACGGGGTGGTGCATGTGACTACTACTACGTAAATCCCTATTTTCCCATGTTATGTAACATTAAAGAAATGAAATGAACATGTTTTTACGAGATCATGCATTCATGCATATGTTATGTTTAGTGCACTCCTTACTAAGCATTAGGCTTATCGTTTAAATCGTGTGATGTAGGTGACGAAGTCGAAGGTGAGGACCTCCTCCTGATGTCCACATATAGGGTAGTCGATGGATGGTGCTCGTGGCGGGCGTGGGTGGTGCTAGCACTGACTGATTTTGACCCGTGGGTGCGCTCCGAGCATTTGGGTAAATAATTATGTACAGGTACTAACGATAGAGGTATAAGGATGTCTATTTTTTTGATGACTAGTAAGTTTAGCTTGGAGATATTGTTCTTTTGAATAGGTATATGAATGGGTTTACCTTTATGAAGTTGTTATGAGTTTCCGCTGTATGTTTGACGTTGGTGAAATGGATTAGGTATCAGATTGGATTTGATGATTAGAGTATGTAGAATTGCAAGTAAAGGTGTGGTAAATTAAGTGAAGATATATGGGTAAATTGAGGATTATATATGGTTGATGTTTGTAGGTAAACAGTTGGAGAAAAGTAAGGAAAAATGAGAAAGGGGAGGGAGAGATCGTCACGGGGTGCGCGCTGCCCTACTCAGCCAATCGATCGGCGCTGCAGGGCACGATCGATCGGCGAATTCAGCTCTACCCAAGCGCTTGGCAGAACCGGTGCCGATCGATCGGCCAAGTTGAAAAGGTGGGGCGTTCTGCCGAAAGCTCAATGGCCGATCGATTTTCCAAATGTATGAAGGAGGTGGTCTAGCACCCGAGAGGGTGCCGATCGATTGGTTGAAGGGCCGATCGATCAGCTCCCATGGGGCACGCAAGGAGAGCGGCAGGTTCCTGGCGTGGCGCATTACGCGCGGTGCGTGTACTATGGCCGCGTGGTAGGCGCGTGAGGAGCGCGAGGTGCACGCCGTGGGCGCGCGGCACGCATGGGGGCGTGCACGCCAAATGTTGGGAGCGCCCCATGCAGATGTTCTTCATGTTTTCTTTGGGTCCCAAGTTTGAAGTGATGCTTTTCGACCCTAAACGAGTCGTTTTACGTACATTTTAAGTTAGGCTTTAAATGTTGATAGAAGATGATCGATTGTCCAAGTCCGTTCTCTAAAGTGTTTAGGAGAAAAATGAAAATTTTTATGTTAATGAAAGATGGTTAAGTTAAGTTTACGTCACGACAAGTCCGTGGCGGTCCTACGGGATTGGGGTCACTATAGTTATAGTATCAGAGCCCCCGGGTTTTAAAAGCGATTATGTAAACTGCCTGCCAGCACAAACCACCGCACGAGGACTCTCCATCGACTGTAAGTGTTTATGTTTAAGTAATGATTATTAGATGTTTATTTTGTTTAGTGTTTTGTAATTTGTCTAGGGATAGCAAATTGCTGAGAGCACCTAGACAACTCGAAGAGAATCTCATTAGCCAACTTATGGACCTAGTGAACCGACAGTTGGAGCAACTAGGGATTTTTTTAAACCAAGACGGAAATGGGAATGGATAAGGTAGTGCTCCAAAGGACCAGAGTGGGGAAAAGTTCACGCGACTTAGGCCCCCAACCTTTGACAGACAGTCTACGGACCCCACTTGCACTGGGAGTGGATTCGAAAGATTGAGAGCATGTTTGAGTATGTAAATGTGGGAAAAATTGAGAAAGTAACGTGTGCAGTGTTCAAGGGACACGGTTAAGGTCACAACGGATGCCGGAGTTATGATGTGGGGAAGGTTCAAGACAACATTCTACAACAAATATTTCAATCGGACCCTCCGAACTAACAAAAGGGCAGAGTTTACCCAGCTACGCCAGACCGGGTCAGTGGATGACTATGTAAGAAGGTTTGAGTCGTTAGCTCGCTATGCAGGTCAATTGATTAGTGAAGAGGAGGACAATGTTTACCAGTTTGTAAAAGGTTTGAAACTGGAGATTTTGAAAGGGGTAAAGACTACGGGCGTTGATGACATGCCGTACCACAGGGTCGTGGCCAAGGCCCTAGAATTGGATGAAATTGAGATGCAGCTTCAACGGCAAATAGAAGCACCAAAAAAGTTCTTCCGAGAGGTGCAACCGCAACAAAATCGAGGTTGGCAGCTACAACAACAATGGGGCGTTAAAAGGCCCAATGGAGCTCCTATGAATCAGAACAAGGGCAAACGATTGCAAGGAGCCCCACAAGCTCCTTTGTGCCCTACATGTCGGAGAAATCACTTTGGGGGGTGAAAGCTGCATTCCGGCCGATGTTTCAAGTGTGGTAAGATGGGTCACAAGGCCAAGGATGTTTTTGGGCCAAACAAGAGGCCACCAGGTGGCCCTTCGAGGATTTTTGCCCTCATCAATGATGAAGAAGCCGCTCAGCCATCAGTTGTTTCAAGTATTGTGTTGGTTTGTCATGTAACGGCGTGTATTGATTGATACGGGAGCAACTCACTCTTTTATAGCGCAAGGGTATATGTCTAAGTGGAACCTAGAGTTTATTCCAGTCGACCGTAGCTATAACGTTATGTTGCCTTCTGGGAAATTTTTGCACTCATACCAGGTGATACAAGGGGATGTGATATCGATTGGTGGTCAGAAGATGTATGCGATCTTGGTTATCAAAAGCATGAAGGGCTATGTGTAACGGCCCCGAACCCATCCCGGCTCAGTGCGCTACTTTGCTCACACTTACCACATTTAAAACGAAGTTTAAAATAATTTTCAATTAAATTTTGACTCAATTTTTTGGGTTTTTCAAACCCTCAGAAATAGTTGGAAAATGTGCATAAAATACGTGCAAAACTGTAACGCCCCGATTTTTCTAAACTCAGTCATTACTCATAAACCCGAACATAACTAGGAAAATGACAAGTTTGCTACTCGCATCTACCGATGACGTCAGCCGGATGATTCGTTCATCCAGCCTCTGCCGATCACAAGACGACAAATCTTTTACTCACGTCTTCCGAAAGAACAAACTGTGTATACCGATCACTAAACGACAAAACTTCTACTACATCATCGGATAGGTTCAATACCTGACATCCACCGATCACTAAACGACAAAACTTCTACTACATCATCCGATGGATAAAATACTCGACATCATCCGGTTACAAAACGACAAATTTTCTACTTATATCTTCCGATGGCTTCTACTGAAGACATCATCCGATGACTTCACGAAGACATCTTTCGATAGACAACAGAACAACAACCCTACATCTGCTGATAGACTTCATCTACCGATAGATCAAAAATACTCAACGAAACAGCATAGCAACATTTTCACTCTAACAAAGAAAACTCCGACTACCAAAAGAATTTGAGCATTTTACTAAAAATCGTTCAAACTATTTAAATGCGTATATTACTCCAAACTTTAGTTGTAACAACCCCGAACCGGCCAGGACCGTTACGGCCTAACCATAACTTACTGTCATCTTAGCCTCCATAAGTCTACATTGAAACATATTTATCTATTTTTGTTTTTATAATTTTATATTTATTATTTTTTTTGCAAAGAACATTAATCAAAGGAAAAGAAAAGGGGGCGAAGACGTAAAAACCCCACCCCCATCGCCTGCTCTGCAGGCGAGCATTCGCCTGCATTGCAGGCGAGCATTCGCATGCATTGCAGGCGAGCAATCGCCTGCTTTGCAGGCGATGGGCGATTGATCGCCCCCTGGGGCGATCAATCGCCAGCTGCTCTGGAATTCTAAATTCCAGAGCATGCTTCACTTCTTCATCCCTCATCAATCTTCCTTCATCCTACCATACTTAACTCAATTTTTCATTAAACTCCCTCATCTACAAGCATCTCCTGACATTCATCCATCACTCAAAACACGACCAAAACTTATTTCACACTCTTCGAATTATCACAAAAATTTTGTCCCCAAAATTTCGTACCTGAACAACTCTGGATATCTATCCATCATGTCCTGTCGTCGCTCCCACGTGGCTTCCTCCACATTTTGATTTCGGCACAACACTTTCACAAGTGGGATCGTCTTGTTACGCAGAACCTTAACTGAAGACTCCAGAATCTGTATCGGTTTCTCCTCATAAGTCAAGGTCGGTTGTATTTCAAGGTTAACTGGTTCTACCATATGCGTCGGATCCCTTACACATTTCCTTAACATCGACACGTGGAAGACATCATGTACACCTTCCATAGATAACGGTAACTGAAGCTTGTATGCTGTAGCCCCAATTCTTTCTGTAATAGGGAACGGTCCAACAAAACGCGGATTCAACTTTCCTCTTCTTCCAAATCGAACCACGCCTTTGAACGGCGAAACCTTTAAAAACACTTCATCACCAACAACAAACTCTAGACTTCGTCTTCTCCGATCAGCATAGCTCTTTTGGCGACTTTGTGCAGTTTCCATCCTCTGCCTGATCAAAGAAACCTTCTCAGATAATTGTTGTAATATTTCATGGCCAATCAATTTAGCTTCGCCAACCTCGTCCCAATACAGTGGCGATCTGCACTTTCTGCCATACAACACTTCATATGGAGCCATTCCAATCGTGGACTCATAACTGTTGTTGTATGCAAACTCAACGAAAGGTAAATACCGGCTCCACGATGCTTGAAACTCTAGTACGCACGCTCTCAGCATGTCCTCAAGTATCTGAATCGTCCTTTCAAACTGCCCGTTGGTCTGTGGGTGGAAGGCTGTGCTAAAAGTCAATTTGGCATCCATAGCGCTTTGCAAACTCTTCCAAAACCTTGAAGTAAACCTGGGATCCCGATCCGAAACAATTGACACTGGAACCCCGTGTAACCTTATGATCTCCTGGACATACAGTTCTGCGAACTGATTCATTGTAAAAGTCATTTTAACTGGAAGGAAATGAGCCGTCTTCGTCAATCTATCCACTACGACCCTTATGCTGTCACGCCCTTTTACTGTCCTTGGTAATCCGACTACGAAGTCCATTGCAATGTGATCCCACTTCAACTCGGGAATCGGTAGTGGTTGTAACATCCCACCTGGCCTTTGGTGCTCTGCTTTCACTTGCTGGCAAACTAGGCAAGACTGAACATAACTGGCCATATCACGCTTCATGTTCGGCCACCAATAGTGTACCTTCAGATCTCTGTACATCTTGGTGTTACCTGGATGCACTGAGAACGACGATGAATGTGCCTCTGCCATGATCAACTTCCTTAACTCCACATCCTTCGGAACATACCAACGGTTCCGAAATCTCAGAATGCCATCTTCCGAGTAACTGAATTCGGAAGACGTATCAGATAACTTGGCTACAATAGTATTCCTTTCATTCGTATCTAATTGTTGAGCCCCTTTAATTCTGTCCAGCAGAGTAGGCCGTATTGTCAAGTCTGCAAGTAGGGTCGAAAGCTCAGAAACCACTTCTAAATCTAGCCTCCGAACCTCGTTCCTCAAAGAAGCTGGCATACTACTAACGATTGACTCCACGGCCCTAGGCATCCTGCTCAATGTGTCAGCTACCATGTTTTCTCTTCTAAGATGATACTTGATTTCAAAATCGTAGTCTTTCACGAATTCCAGCCATCTTCTCTGCCTCATGTTTAAATCTTTCTGCGTAAATAGATACTTTAAACTTTTATGGTCTGAATAAACTTCACACTTCTGTCCATAAAGGTAGTGTCTCCGCAAAAACAACTGTGGCAAACTCTAAGTCATGCGTCAGATAATTCTGTTCATAGCTCTTTAACTGCCTAGAAGCATAGGCGACGACCTTTCCTTTTTGCATCAACACGCATCCCAATCCTACTTTGGACGCGTTGCAGTATATACTGAATACTCCATCCTCCACTGGTAGAATCAATAAAGGCGCTGTGGTCAACTTTTGCTTTAAA
Source organism: Begonia masoniana (assembly GCA_022432975.1). NCBI lineage: Eukaryota > Viridiplantae > Streptophyta > Magnoliopsida > Cucurbitales > Begoniaceae > Begonia > Begonia masoniana. The sequence continues at coordinate 30,577,016 of CM039503.1, read as the reverse complement.
GTTTGAAAACTTTCTTCACATGCTTTAGTCCATTCATACTTCACTTCCTTCCTTGTCAAGCTCGTTAGAGGCTTGGCTATGATTGAAAACCCCTCGATAAACTTCTGATAATATCCAGCCAGGCCTACGAAACTTCGTACTTCACTTGCATTTTTAGGCTGAGGCCAGTTCTTTACCACTTGAATCTTGGCCGGATCCACTGAAACGCCTTCTTTTGAAATCACGTGGCCTAAGAAATTCATCTGACTCAACCAGAACTCGCACTTGGAAAGCTTAGTATACAACTGGTGTCGTTTCAGAGTAGTCATAACGGCCCTTAAGTGCTCTGCATGTTCTTCGTCGTTTCGGGAATATACCAAGATGTCATCTATGAATACTATCACGAACTTATCCAAAAATTCCCGAAACACTCTATTCATGAGGTCCATGAACGCTGCTGGAGCATTTGTCAAACTGAAGGACATGACCATAAACTCATAGTGCCCGTAACGTGTTATGAAGGCAGTCTTTGGTACATCCTCGGCTCTAATTTTCAACTGATAGTACCCGAAACGTAAATCGATCTTAGAAAATACCGTGGCCCCTGGTAACTGATCAAATAGATCATCTATCCTCGGTAACGGGTATTTATTCTTTATAGTCAGCTTATTCAACTCCCGGTAATCCACGCACATTCTTAAGGAGCCATCATTCTTCTTTACAAATAAAACCGAAGCGCCCCAAGGAGAAACGCTCGGCTGCATAAAACCCTTGTCTGTTAGCTCTTTTAGCTGGACTTGCAACTCCCTCAATTCAACCGGTGCCATCCTATAAGGATTCTTGGACACAGGCACCGAACCGGGAATAATCTCAATTGTGAACTCCATTTCCCGATCTGGAGGCAAGTCGGGCAACTCATCCAGGAACACTTCCGTAAAGTCCTTAACCACTGGAATGTGACATAACCTTAACTCATCTCGCATGCTTACTTACTCAACGCTTGCTATAAATCCAAAACATCCATGCTTCATCGAGCATAAGGCACTTACGGGCAAGTTGGGTAACTCGTCTAGGAACACTTTCATAAAGCTTTCCTCTATCGAAACGTTATTTAACTTCAGCTCATCTTGCTTTCTTACATCCGCAATGCTCGCTACAAAACTGAAACATCTGGGTTTTATGGAGTACTGGGCACTCATTGACAATACAAAAGCATCTTACTTGAACGGACGGTCACTGGAAAACTGTAATTCTCCCCGCTCGGGGGTCTAAAATCTACCACTCCAGACCTGCAATTGATTGTGGCATAGTGCCAAAACAACCAATCCATGTCCAAGATTACATCGTACCCCTTCATACTTATAATGATCAGGTTCGCATACAGCTGCCGACTACCAACAGATATAATTTCACCCCATATCGCCTGATCTGAGTGCAAATACTCTCTAGAAGGCAACATAACACTCTAACTACGATCAGCTGGGGCGACATCTAAATTCCATTTAACTGTATACTTCTGTGCTATGAAGGAATGGGTTGCCCCAGTGTCAAATAAAACATGAGCCGTGTTTCCACAGACCAAAATAGTACCTGAAACGACTGAAGGCTAAATAGTTTCCTCGTCTTCAATAAGAGAAAAGAATCGGGAGGGACCGCCCGGTGGTCTCCTACTTGGCTCTAGGTAGTCAACGGCCTTGTGGCCCACTTTGTCACATAAAAAACATCGTCCACTATGCAGCTTACACTTCCCATGATGGTTCTTTTGGCAAATAGGGCATAAAGGAGCCTGCGACGCCCCTTGCGGACGTTTGCCCTTATCTGGAACTCTAGGCATCTCATTTGCCCGTTTGACACCACGTTGTGGCTGTGGCTGCCAACCTTGATTCTGTTGTTGAGGTCGCACATCTCTGACAAACCTTCTCGATGCTTCTCTCTGTCGCTGAAGCTTCATTTCGATGTCATCTAGTCCAAGAGCCCTTTCCACTATCTTATGATAAGGCACATTTTCGTCATCCACTGTCATCACCCCTTTTTGAATTTCTAGTTTCAAACCTTGTACAAATTGGTGAATTTTGTCCTCCTCCTCATAGATCATATATCCAGCATACCGAGATAGTGACTCAAACCTTCACACATATTTGGCCATTGTCCCCGTTTGGCGCAATTGGGCGAACTCCACCTTCTTACTAGCCTGAAGAGTGCAACTGAAATACTTGTTGTAGAATACCGTTTTGAATCTTTCCCATCTCATAACCTCCACATCTGTAGTAACCTTAATCGTGTCCCACCAGAATATAGCGTCTTTCTCCAAATTTAATACTGCCAACATCACCTTATCGGCTTCCTCTACTTTTGCATAGGCAAACATACTTTCAATCTTACGAATCCACTGTTCGGCACTCGTAGGATCTGAAGACTGTCCGTCGAAAGCCGAAAGCCCAAGGCGTCGAAATCTCTCTCCACTTTGGTCCCGTGAAGAACTTCCTTGTCCATTCCCATTTCCCTCTCGATTTAGTAAAACCCCAATCTGATCCAACTGTTGTTGCAATATATCCATGAATTGGTTCATAGGGTTCCCTGGAGGCGGTCTAGGTGCTCTCGGCATATTTTGTTCCTAGACATATTAGACAATACAAAATATTATAAACAACTAGGAATCATACTTAAACTTAAATACTTACAGTCAATGGAGGGTCCCCGTGCGGCGGTTTCGTGTTTTGGCAGGCAGTCTGCAGAATCGCTTTTAAAACTCAATATCTCTGATACCATAATTGTAACAACCCCGAACCGGCCAGGACCGTTACGGCCTAACCATAACTTACTGTCATCTTAGCCTCCATAAGTCTACATTGAAACATATTTATCTATTTTTGTTTTTATCATTTTATATTTATTTTTTTTTTTGCAAATAACATTAATCAAAGGCAAAGAAAAGGGGGCGAAGAAGTAAAAACCCCACCCCCATCGCCTTGCATTGCAGGCGAGCAATCGCTTGCTCTGCAAGCGAGCATTCGCCTGTATTGCAGGCGAGCAATCGCCTGCTTTGCAGGTGATGGGCTATTGATCGCCCCCAGGGGAGATCAATCGCCAGCTGCTCTGGAATTCTAAATTCCAGAGCATGCTTCACTTCTTCATCCCTCATCAATCTTCCTTCATCCTACCATAATTAACTCAATTTTTCATTAAACTCCCTCATCTACAAGCATCTCCCGACATTCATCCATCACTCAAAACACGACCAAAACTTATTTCACACTCTTCGAATTATCACAAAATCAACTGCATGGGTCGCTCTAGAACCGAACATATCCATACGGTTTAAATCACCTAAAAATCATCAACAAAACCCAACCAAATCCGCAAATAACATTGAACATAAATGCAGAATTTACTAAAACATCACCCAAACAAATACATATCAAGTCCTCCAAAATAACATAACTCCAAGCCTAAATCATCTATACATCACACCAAAATTAAACTTCGTGTACATCCAAAAATCTATCCAAATGTGCATAAAAATCTAGTTCGTGCCTATTTACCACAAAATAGCCCGGAGCACACCCAAGGGTTGTCAAGCCTAGCCAAAACACGCCCCATCGCCACGAGCTCCACCCATCGACCTCCTATGCTTGATCATCGGAAGGAATTTTTTCACCTTCGTACTCGTCACCTACATCATACGATAAACACGTTAAGCCTAATGCTTAGTAAAGAGTGTACTAAACATGACATTTACATATATGCATGACATTTATAAAACAACTTTGTTTCGTTTCGTTAGATCACTTTCTTGCCCCGTGAGAACCACAACTTGCCCCGTGAGAAATCCATAACTTGCCCCGTGAGAAAAACATATCGCTCATAATTCATGATCATTCTTTAATTTGATGTTTCATAAAATATGCTCTTAAATAGTTCGTATGTGTATTTTGCAAAAACATGATGCATGAGGGGAAACGCACACCTAGGACATTCACTTGAAGTTGTCCCTAATATTCTCTTAAATGTCTCTAACTCTTAGACGGATAAACCCTTAACTAATAACTAAACCTCTAATCCAACTACCCGGCTACACTAAATGCTAAGACTATCAAACCCATAAAACAACACAATTTTAACATCGATACGACGTAGGGCCTTAGGGGCCAGAAACCTAACACTCACTTACCTGGCGTCCTAGATATGCCGAGCACCGTCCTTGAGCTTGGGTTACCTAAAGCATTTAACAAAAAGTCATTAATATCGACTTTTAACCATCATCTCTAAATAATTTGACGTCCCGAGCTAAGACAAATTCTTCTAAAAACTCTAATTTAATTCACTCGAGCATTTCATCGAGCACATTGTGCTCACAATTACAAAGACTCCATTAATGACTTCCAACAACCTAATATTAATCATAATCACCAACAATACTATTAATCTACTCCAACAACCTCAATAATCATTAATACATCTTCAACGAACATTAATATCGTTAAACTATCGATTTCTAACTAAAACCAACAATTTCTCATCAAACCCTATATCGAAATAAACCCTAAAACCACAAATAAACTTAACTAGAGCGTAGCACTCACCTAAGGTATTGATTTGGGAAAGAAAACCCAAAGGAAAATTGCTAGAAATCGGAGGAGTCGCCGGCGTTGGAGAATCGGCGATGAAGGAGAGGGAAATAGCGAGGGAGAAGGAGAGGTTTTGTGCTCTGGAGGGAAGAAATGAGAAAGAAAGAAAGGTTTTAAGTTTTTAATAAAATTTGACTTAGTAAATTACCTAATTGCCCTTAGTTAATTTCTTAACTTAAATCGTTATTTCGTCTATCGGTTTAGCTTCTCCAAAATTCCCTTATTCCTCTAAATATTTCTATTTATTCTTAGGGTCGTAACTGAAACTTCCCGTTCACAAATCGGACTTAATTCATTATTTCTATGAATTATGACTCTATAAATGCTTAAAATATTTAACACTCGAAACCAAAAACTCAAAATCCCTAAAACGAAATTCCCGGGCGTTACATTAGTAAACTCCACTATTAAATCCAACATAGTATCATTATCAGAAAAGTCTCACCAACGTATTCAAAAACATTAAAACCACTTCTATTATTAGAAAACTCAACAAAACTTAAAATAAATCATGGTTCACTAAACCTTCACATCTACTGACATCAGTTAAACCGCCTCATCAGAATCACCAATCCGTGGCATTGAAGTGCTCCCCCAAAAGCCTAATCCTCAACATGTTCAGAGAACACACCTTCTGATGCTTCTTCAACTACATCACAAAACTCATCTATTAGCCTATTGCTAAGTAAGTAAAGCAATGATGAAATGGAATGCTGAAACATAACTTCCTAATCATGCAGTTTCTACTTTCTCATCTCAGTTACATATGCATTCGTTCTGATCTGATCCCCCTGTGAAATTGGGAGTTAGATCACTTCTCTCAAAGTCATACATCCTCTCTCTTGATTAAGGGGCGGATTAGTTCACTTAACAACTGTTCAGATCTCCTTGTGAAATTAGGGTTTCCATCATTTCCCCCAAAGTCATACTGTAATACCCAACTTGTACGGATTTGTATATTATATTATATTATGGCATTTTTTGTAAATATGTCAAATCAGATATGTTTCACAAAAAGAAAGGGTCATTGCGATCCTAACGAATAATAGGAATTTTAAGGAATTTACGAGAATTTTTGGAGTTATAACGCTATATTCCGAGTAATTACCTTTATCGTAATGTAAAGGACGTTTTAGTAAAAATAGTAAACGAGGTCCGTTTTGCGAACGGACAGTTTTATTAAATCCCAAATAATAAGTTGGACATAATGGTGAAATAAGGAGATTTGATGAAACCGAATAGCTAGACGATTAACGAACGGAATGACGAAGCTTCTATAAAATCAAAGAAAAGGGCGATTTGGTAAATTACCAATTCAATATTATAAACCTAACCTAAATCTATTTCTCCCTAATTCTTTCTTCTTCTTCTCTGGAATCCACGAAACCAGAGAGCTTTCTCCCCCTCGGCCGCCGACGATTTTCCTCCGATTCGACCTCCGTTCATTCCGTTTTCTTCACGATTTCTCCTCCTCTCGCTACCCTAGGTATGAATCTACGTTCTTAGAACGTTTATTTCAAGTTTTACGGAGTTTGAACAATTAGGGTTTCGATTAGGTTTTCGTAAAAATCGAGATTTAGGGTTCGAAATCAATAGGTTATCGTAGATTATGAACGTATAGAACGTAGTGGACGTTATTGGACGAAACTAGATTAATTTGTGAAAATGTTCGATTTCGTGAAAATTTGAGATTTAGAGGAAAACTCGTAATTTGGGATTTGAGTTGTCGAGCGTGTATTGCTCGATAAAATAGCTCGATGAATTGGATTAAAGCTTTAGGAAATATCTTTAGTTAATGTTTTGTTAATTTGGACATTTAATAGCTTAATTCGGTTTTAAAGGCAAATGTCGTGTTTTGCCTCAGGCCAACGACTCTCGTGGACGAAGCTCGAGGCTCTGTGCGTGCAAGGTAAGTTCTCGTGACTTACTCTGACCGATTGGTCTACACCGTACTTCGATGTAGCGTCGAGGATCTTAGTGGATTGTTTGTTTTATATTGCTTTGGTTGGGTAGTTAGGTTTAAACGTTTTGTAGGTTGTTTCCTTTACAGTCTTGATGGTACGCATGCTCGTTTGTTTACATTTATATTGAACTGTTCATGCATCACGTATTATAAACTAAGCATGAAAATGAATTTCCGCATGATGTTTTCATAAAACCGTTGTGGCCCAGAAATTGGGGGCTATTGATCTATCGTGCGGGCCGATTAAGGGTATGGCCGATACCACATCTCATGTACTGTAATTAATGAACGTAATCTGTTATCTGGTCACGCGAGGTGGGGCTCAAGCACGGCTGTACGTGTTGTAAGCGTGTACCCCCCTCCTCTAACCGCACGGGGTAGTCCGACCTCTGAATGGGCCCCCTTCGGTTAGGGGGATGAGATCTCGGTGATATACTGTCTGCGACGCTCTGTATGTTATGCATGATTTTTGAACTCCATATGCATTGCACGCATCTGTATTTACGTAGAATTTACTGAGCCTTTAGCTCATAGTGTGTCTGTATGGTGTAGGTGACGTTTTAGGTGACATCGAGCCAGGTGAGAACGACGTTCGTCCTCCTGACGTATGAGGCAGTTGACGGAGAATGGCCCGTGAGAGTGTGCTGAGTAGTCGAGACGCTTTTTTGACCCGTGGGGATGTGTATGTATTTTGAGGACTATCAGGATGTTTTTGGTTAAATGGTATAGATATTTTAGGGTGCTTGGTTCTGGTAGTGGATAGGTTTATATTCTATGATTCAAACGTTTTGGTAAGTTGTATATAGAAAATGTTTTGGTTTAAAGCTTTTATTTAATGTTATAGAAATGTTTTGAATGGTTTTAGGAACGTTACGGATATACTCGGTTTTTAGAGCTATCCACGCAGTTGGATTTCGCAAAGTCCGCTACAAGTTGATCGAGTTTAAATTATAAGTTAATTGTTGATAATTGGTGTTAAGTAGGTGAGGTTTGCTCTCTGGAATCGGATTCCAGAGAGTTGATTAAGTGTTTGCTCTCTAGAATTCCAGAGAGCACGTTATTCAGGTTGCCACCAGAAGATGTGGCGAATGATCACAGGAGGCGATCGCTGCACTGCAAGGTGCAGCGATTGATCGCTGCAGCAATGCAGCGATCAATCGCTGCTCGCTGCAGCATGTGCAGCAACTGATCGCTGCTCGCTGCAGCAAATGCAGCGATCAGTCGCTGCATGCTGCAGCGACTGGTCGCTGCCCCTGATTTTTTTGTCGACTGGACAGTTTTGCCCTCCCTTTAGTTAATTATTTTCTTTAATTGTTTTTATAGTTTTTAATTAATTTATTTAATTTGTTTTAAGTTGTTTTAAATGTTTTAAACATAGATTCTAATTCCGATTTCGATTCTGGTTTCGATTTTGGTTTAGGTTCCGCCTAGAGTCTATTTAATGTATAGGGACAAAGTTAAAAAATAATAATAATAATAATAGTACAGGTAAGTGGGTACAGTGTCTGGGGTGTTACATATATGGTATCAGAGCCCCCAGGTTTTAAAATCGGTTCTGTAGACTGCTCGACTACACTGCCACTACGCGGACATCCTTCTTCAACTGTAAGTATGTTTACTGCTCTGTTGATTTCATATTTCTTAGGATTATTGTTTGATTTTATAGGAGTTATATAACTATGGTTCGAGGAAAAGATCCACGTGATGACGCGCTTGATCGACTTACGGAGTTGCTGGACCGTATGTCTCAGCACATGGACCGTCAAGCGCAACAAATTGAGAGTCTAGTAAATCGAGAGAACCAGAGGGCCCAGGATCTGGTAGTTCCAAGTAATCAGGGTATGCAGAAGTTCCAAAGCCTAAGTCCTCCAGTATTCGACGGCCAATCATCAGATCCGACACGTGCCGAGGAGTGGATCCGGGTAATGGAGGATATGTTAGGTTATGCAGAGGTAGGGAACGGGAGCAAGGTGGCTTACGCCACCTTTCACTTGGCATTAGATGCCCGTTTCTGGTGGGACTCGATTAAGTCGATGATGGATGTATCAGTTATGACTTGGGATCGGTTCAAGTTTTTATTTTTCGATAAATATTTCAGCCGCACAGTGAGAGTGTATTTCAGCCGCACAGTGAGAGTGGCCAAGAGGAATGAGTTTATGCAGCTGAAGCAGACTGGTTCAGTTGCTGATTATATTCGGAAGTTCGAGGCATTATCCAGATTTGCACCTCGTCTTGTTAGTGATAATGAGGAGAAGGTGCACCAGTTTATGTAGGGACTTAATCCGGAGATTCGGATGCACGTTGTTGTCTCATGTATTATTGATACGCCCTATTCTGACATCACAGCTAGAGCTCTGGATATTGAGGCTGCCAGAGCCACTTGTGTTAGACCGAGGGAGCCAGCGAAGGGCTTCTTCCGAGAGATACGACCTCAGTCGCAGAACCGAGGTTGGCAGCCTAGAGCGCAGCCCCAGCAACAGCAGAGGGGTGTGAAGAGACCTCTTGAAGGAGGTAACGATCGGGGCAAAGGGAAGCAAGTGTAGGGGGCTTCTCAGATACTGTGGTGTCCCATATGCCAGAGGGAGCACAGTGGTGAGTGCCGTGTTGGCACTAATAGATGTTTCAGATGTGGAGAGCTTGGCCATTACGTCAAGGATTGCCCGAAGCCCAGCCGAGATATGTCAGGCGGTGATCATAGGAAAGTTATGCCGAGGATCTTCGCATTTATTGAGCCTGGAGATGTTGATGACGATGATCAGCCTGCCGTGATAGCAGGTACTATATTGATTATGGGTGTAGTTGTATTTTCTTTGTTAGACACGGGGGCTACGCACTCTTTTGTTTCCACTACCTGTGTGTCTAGACTGAAGCTTGCGCCTGAGTTAGCAGAATGAGAATATAGTGTGATGCTACCTTTGGAAGAGCGTATGCAGTCAAGTTATGTTGTCCAGGGCAATATTATTTCGATTGGGGACAGTACCCTCTATGCTTGCCTTATTGTTATGGGCATAGAACACTATGATCTGATCTTAGGGATGGACTGGCTGTCACAGAACTTCGCCACCATCGACTGTCGATCCGGGATTGTGACTTTTCGACCCCCAGGTAAAGCCGAGTTTTCTTATCAGGCGATGAACCGATTGAGTAGCTCGCCTATTTCTTATTCCATGAAGGTCAACGAGCAGTTTAAAGGTGCGTGCTCTATTTATTTGGCCTCTGTATTTGATTGTCAGTTGCTCAGCGGAGAAAAGCCGAGCGACATTCCTATTGTCAGAGAGTTATCTGGGATCTTTCTTGATGATCTTCCCGGGTTACCACCAGACCGGAAGATCGAGTTCACTATTGATGTCTATCCAAACTACGCGCCGAGGTTTAAAAACCCATATCGATTGGCACCAGCTGAGTTGAGAGAGCTGAGAACTCAGCTTGATGAGTTGTTAGAGAAGGGATTTATTCGACCCAGTGTATCGCCTTGGGGTGCGCCCGTTCTGTTTGTCAAGAAGAAAGACGGGACCCTTAGGATGTGCATTGATTACAGGGAGTTGAACAAATTGACGGTGAAGAATAAGTATCCACTGCCTCGGATTGATGATTTATTTGATCAGCTGCAGGGTGTCCGAGTATTTTCGAGGATTGATCTACGCTCGGGTTACAATCAGCTGAAGGTCCGGAAGGATGATATACCGAAGACGGCATTCCGAACGAGGTATGGGCATTATGAGTTCCTTGTCATGTCTTTTGGACTTACTAATGCCCCTGCAGCGTTTATGGATTTGATGAACCGTGTCTTCAAGGAGTATCTGGACAAGTTTGTGGTGGTTTTCATCGACGACATTCTGATTTACTCTAAGACGAAGGAAGAACACGAGGAGCATCTGAGGATTGTTCTGAGGACCCTATGTCAGCACCAGTTGTATCTGAAGTTCTCCAAATGCGAATTTTGGTTGGATCAGATCAGTTTTCTTGGCCATGTCATATCGCAGGATGGAGTTTCTGTTGATCCGAGTAAAGTTCAGGTGGCCACAGCCGAAGAACGTACGTGAGGTACGTGGATTTCTCGAATTAGCTGGCTATTATCGGAAGTTTATAGAGGGATTCTCAAAAATCGCACTTCCTCTTTCACGACTGACTCGGAAGAACGAAAGGTTTATATGGTCGTCTGCTTGTGATGACAGTTTTATGGAGTTAAAGCAGAGATTGACCACCGCTCCAGTACTAGCGCTACCCGTTGAAGGTGTTAGATTCAGTATTTACTGTGATGCATTGGAGTCGGACTCGGTTGTGTATTGATGCAGGAGGGGAGAGTTATTTCTTATGCTTCTCGGCAGTTGAAACCGTACGAGCAGAATTACCCTACGCACGACCTTGAGTTAGCAGCTGTGGTCTTCGCACGGAAGATATGGAGACATTATTTATATGGGCAGCAGTGCGAGATATTTTCTGACCACAAGAGCCTGAAGTATTTATTTACGCAGAAGGAGCTGAACATGCGACAGAGACGATGGCTTGAGTTCGTCAAAGATTATGATTTTGATATCAAGTACCATCCTGGAAAGGCGAACAAGGTTGCTGATGCCTTGAGTAGAGTGCCTTCTGCGAGTTAGCCTTCATTAGCAGCGATGTCAGTTATGCTGCGGTCTGAGATTGAGAGGTTCGACGTTGAGATAGTGGCAGTGTTGTCCAGTATGCTCACCAACATTTCACTCAGGCCGACTATTCTGGATCGGATACGTGAGGCTCAGCAGAATGATGTGGAGTGTGTGGAGCTTCGATCCAGCATGACATTGGGAGACTCGTCGGATTTTCATTTATCGGAGGATGGTATTCTAAAGTTCAGGCATTGGTGGTACGTGCCTAACGATGAGGATCTGAAGAAAGAGATATTGGCCGAGGCACATTCTTCAGCGTATTCTGTGCACCCGGGGAGTACTAATGTAACGCCCGACATTTCGGCCAGGTGATTTTCTGACCATTCTCATTGTTACTCTTTATTTAACCTTTATGATTAAATTTAATGTTGAGGCAAATTCATTACAAGTTGAGTAAAACTAGGTTGAGTGGCAATTTTGTAATAAAGACTGAAGGATTAGGTATAAATAGAAAATGGAAACCTTAAATCTCATTTAAACCTCACTGCAGCCGACATTTCCTCTCGGCGACTCCCTTCTCCTCTGGAACTTTCTTCCTCCCCAGCAACTGGTTTTTCAGCCTCTACTCCGGTAACCCGCATTCTAGGTAAGATTCTGACAATGTAGATGCCGGGTAGTCATTTAGAACTCTGTTTTCAGTTGAACTTGTACTTTCGAGTTCTTCAATGGCTAAGTCAGTTGGTTATCGTTCCTTATCTTCATTTGGTAATGCCACCTTTAAATCGATTCTGGACCTTTTATATAACCGACCCCGTTTAATCGATAGCTATATCTAGCTGTTTCGGTTTTGGATTTCAGACTGCACAGAGAACCTTAGCTGCTAGATTCTAGGATGACTTTCGATTAGAACTTTTAGGACTTGATTTTAACTACTATAATGTGGAATGTTTTAGGTGAAGAAGTTGAAGAGAAAGTGATTCAAGTTGCTAAGGATCCAGGTAAGTGAATGTACTAAGTTTCCGGCCAATAGGGCCCTACATCAAAGGACTATGTTAGATTTAGTGAACGTTGTCTTCTATATGTTTGATGAAATGTCGATGGATATGGTTATGTTATTCTGATGTTCTCCCCTGTCTTAGTTCGATGATTAAGTGCATTTATGTTATGCATCATGTTTACTTCTCAAGCATATGAAAATGTTTTGAAATATGTTTTCTCATGAATAAAATAAGAAGATAAAACTTATGCAACGTGGTTAAGTGAGGGTTGGGGGTGGTTCGGCGTATGTCACAGTCCGCAGTAGGACATATGAATACGACCCGCAGTAGGGACCATGATCAAACTCACTGTCGAACCCCCTTTACCGGCACAAATCCTCCCTTAAACCACATAATGTAATGAAGAATATGAATGATGAAAGGAATGATGAATATGAGCATGTCTACGAATGATGATTATGAACAATGAATACGAGATACGATTATGAATGATGATTAAGAACAAGTACGTGAAAAGAAAAGACTTATGAGCATGTTTTTCTCCAAGTTATGCATTCATGAACTCATAATAGTTTGCATTCCTTACTAAGCCTTAGGCTTACAGTTACACCTTACGATGTAGGTGAAGAAATATCAGGTGAGGAATACAAAGTTGAGGATGAAGTTTAAGCTGGTTGCTGGAAGGTGCTCAGGGTGGAAAGTCTGTGGCTGGATGGCGATTATGACCCTCTGGTTTTACTCTTAAGGTTTTAATGATAACTATGAACATAAAAGTTTAAGTAGGATGATGTTACTTATGATTATGGAGCTTGAACTTGTCTAGCTTGAATACTGATTATGAGTATATTATAAGAATATAGAATGAGTGATTTTAACTAAGTCTTCCGCTGTATGAGTTTTAATGAATCTGTGGTTTATTCTGTTGGTGTCCCGGTATTAAGTTTGAAGTTATGATGTTTGTGCTGCCGGTAGACGAAATGTATTTGTCTATCGGAAGGTGTGAGTGTTATTATGGAGTTTAGAAATCGGTAGATGAAGTTTGCTTGTCTACCGGAAGAAGAAGATGTTAGGTTAATGTTTAGTAGTCGGTAGATGAAAGTACTTGTCTATCGGCAGGAGATGTGTTATTTTGAAGTGTAGAAATCGACAGGAGGATTGCGATGGGAGTCGGGTAAGTCTGTCTTCCGGAGGACGTCATCGGAAGAGGAAAAGTATTTGTCTTCCGGCTGACGTCATCAGCAGACGATATGCCTAGAGATCGGCATGTGTAGTAGGTCAAGATACCGGAAGATGGAAATGTCATTCCGCCTTACCAGAAGATGTAGTGCCACGTCATCGGCAGATGATGTGAGTTAATCTACCAGAAGATGTAGTGCCACGTCATCGGCAGATGATGTGAGTTAATCTATCGGAAGATGTAGTATAAATGCCATCGGCAGATGTTGTGTGTTGCCATCGGCAGATGGAGTGCCTTGTCATCGGTAGATAAGTCAGTCTTTTGTCGTTGTAATTGAGTGATGATTTAATTGGTCACGCGTGATGCACGTGACCGTCGGCAGATGCAAATATGTGTGCCTGCCGATAGATGTCTAATGAATCATGTGAGATGCACGTGCAGGCCGGTAGAACAACTGGATGTTTGTCGTTTAGCGACCGGCAGGAGTGAAAGCTAAATGTGGTTGTTCAGCGAACTTAAGTTAAGTTAGAATGAGATTTGATATATATATAAAAAAAAATATATACACCGATTACAGAGGTATAAAAGTACGGATAAGTTTAAAGGAAAGTCATGACACGTGACGATCCTCCTCGGGTCGTTACAACTAAGATGTACCAGGACCTAAAGCAACATTTCTGGTGGCGGAACATGAAGAGGGAGGTTGCCAGGTACGTTGAGACCTGTTTAGTATGTCAACAGGTGAAGGCAGAGCACCAAAGGCCGGCCGGAACATTATTGCCACTGCTGATTCCGGAGTGGAAATGGGAGCAGATCTCCATGGATTTTATTGTGGGGCTCCCGAGGACGACGAAGGGCCATGATGGTATATGGGTGATCGTGGACCGATTGACAAAGTCGGCTCACTTCTTATCTGTGAAGATGGCGTCTTCTATGGATCAGCTCGCAGAGCTCTTGTACAAGAGATTGTGAGATTGCACGGAGTGCCGATTTCTATTGTCTCGGATCGAGATCCGAGGTTCACGTCGAAGTTCTAGAAGAGTCTGCACAAAGCTATGGGGACTCAGCTTAATTTCAGCACAGCATTCCATCCTCAGACTGATGGTCAGACAGAGAGGACGAATCAGATTCTTGAGGATATGCTCAGAGCTTATGTGCTGGAGTTTCATGGCTCGTGGAGCCGATATTTACCCCTGGTTGAGTTCTCGTACAACAACAGCTTTCAGGCTACTATTGGCATGGCTCCGTATGAGGCGTTATATGGTCGGAAGTGTAGGTCTCCGTTATACTGGGACAAGGTTGGCGAGGCCAGCATCATTGGTCCTCAGATTCTACAGCAAACGGCAGAGAAGATTGCCATTATCCGACAGCGCATCGAGGTAGTTCAGAGCTGGAAGAAGAGCTATGCTGACACTAGGCGGAGAGAGCTAGAGTTCGAGGAAGGAGATGAGGTGTATCTCAAAGTTTCTCCGTTCAAGGGCGTTGCGAGATTTGGAAGGAGGGGTAAGCTAAACCCTCGTTATGTGGGGCCCTTTCCTATTCTGAAGAGGGTCGGGAAGTTGGCGTATAGACTACAGCTTCCGGCTTCTATGGAGAGTATCCACGATGTGTTCCACGTATCTATGCTTCGGAGATGTTTACGTGATCCATCGCATGTCATGGAGGCTACAGAGATCGAGGTACAGCCTACCTTGACATATGAGGAGAGGCCGGTACGTATTTTGGAGACTTCCATCAAGGTGCTACGTAACAAAGAGATTCCGCTAGTCAAAGTCCTATGGCGGAACCACGAGGTGGAAGAGGCTACGTGGGAGCGACAGCAGGATATGATGACTAAATATCCTGATTTGTTTGTATGATTTAATTTTGTGGACAAAATTCTAAATAAGGTGGGTGGAATGTAATACCCGGCTTGTACGGATTTGTATATTATATTATACTATGGCATTTTTTGTAAATATGTCAAATCAGGTCCGTTTCACAAAAAGAAAGCGTCATTGCGATCCTAACGAATAATAGGAATTTTAAGGAATTTACGAGAATTTTCGGAGTTATAACCCTATATTCCGAGTAATTACCTTTATCGTAATGTAAAGGACGTTTTAGTAAAAATAGTAAACGAGGTCCGTTTTGCGAACGGACAGTTTTATTAAATCCCAAATAATAAGTTGGACATAATGGTGAAATAAGGAGATTTGATGAAACCGAGTAGCTAGACGATTAACGAATCGAATGACGAAGCTTATATAAAATCAAAGAAAAGGGCGATTTGGTAAATTACCAATTCAATATTATAAACCTAACCTAAATCTATTTCTCCCTCATTCTTTCTTCTTCTTCTCTGGAATCCACAAACCAGAGAGCTTTCTCCCCCTCGGCCGCCGACGATTTTCCTCCGATTCGACCTCCGTTCGTTCCGTTTTCTTCACGATTTCTCCTCCTCTCGCTACCCGAGGTATGAATCTATGTTCTTAGAACGTTTATTTAAAGTTTTACGGAGTTTGAACAATTAGGGTTTCGATTAGGTTTTCGTAAAAATCGAGATTTGGGGTTCGAAATCAATAGGTTATCGTAGATTATGAACGTATAGAACGTAGTGGACGTTATTGGACGAAACTAGATTAATTTGTGAAAATGTTCGATTTCGTGAAAATTTGAGATTTAGAGGAAAACTCGTAATTTGGGATTTGAGTTGCCGAGCGTGTATTGCTCGATAAAATAGCTCGATGAATTGGATTAAAGCTTTAGGAAATATCTTTAGTTAAGGTTTTGTTAATTTGGACGTTTAATAGCTTAATTCAGTTTTAACGGCAAATGTCGTGTTTTGCCTCAGGCGAATGACTCTCGTGGACGAAGCTCGAGGCTCTGTGCGCACAAGGTAAGTTCTCGTGACTTACTCTGACCGATTGGTCTACACCGTACTTCGATGTATTCTCGAGGATCTTAGTGGATTGTTTGTTTTAAATTACTTTGGTTGGGTAGTTAGGTTTAAACGTTTTGTAGGTTGTTTCCTTTACAGTCTTGATGGTACGCATGCTCGTTTGTTTACATTTATATTGAACTGTTCATGCATCACGTATTTTAAACTAAGCATGAAAATGAATTTCCGCATGATGTTTTCATAAAACCGTTGTGGCCCAGAAATTGGTGGCTATAGGTCTATCGTGCGGGCCGATTAAGGGTCTGGTCGATACAACATCTCATGTACTGTAATTAATGAACGTAATCTGTTATCTGGTCACGCGAGGTGGGGCTCAGGCACGGCTGTACGTGTTGTAAGCGTGTACCCCCCTCCTCTAACCGCATGGGGTAGTCCGACCGCTGAATGGGCCCCCTTCGGTTAGGGGGATGAGATCTCGGTGATATACTGTCTGCGACGCTCTGTATGTTATGCATGATTTCTGAACTCCATATGCACTGCACGCATCTGCATTTACGTAGAATTTACTGAACCTTTAGCTCATAGTGTGTCTGTATGGTGTAGGTGACGTTTTAGGTGATATCGAGCCAGGTGAGGACGACGTTCCTCCTCCTGACGTATGAGGCAGTTGACGGAGAATGGCCCGTGGGAGTGTGCTGAGTAGTCGAGGCGCTTTTTTGACCCGTGGGGATGTGTATGTATTTTGAGGACTATCAGGATGTTTTTGGTTAAATGGTATAGATATTTTAGGGTGCTTGGTTCTGGTAGTGGATAGGTTTATATTCTATGGTTCAAACGTTTTGGTAAATTGTATATAGAAAATGTTTTGGTTTAAAGCTTTTATTTAATGTTATAGAAATGTTTTGAATGGTTTTAGGAACATTACGGATATGCTCGGTTTTTAGAGCTATCCACGCAGTTGGATTTCGCAAAGTCCGCTGCAAGTTGATCGAGTTTAAATTATAAGTTAATTGTTGATAATTGGTGTTAAGTAGGTGAGGTTTGCTCTCTGGAATCGGATTCAATAGAGTTGATTAAGTGTTTGCTCTCTGGAATTCCAGAGAGCACGTTATTCAGGTTGCCACCAAAAGATGTGGCGAATGATCGCAGGAGGCGATCGCTGCACTGCAGGGTGCAGCGATTGATCGCTACAGCAATGCAGCGATCAATCGCTGCTTGCTGCAGCATGTGCAGCGATGAGTCGCTGCAAATTGCCGCGACTGATCGCTGCTCGCTGCAGCGAATGCAGCGACTAGTCGCTGCCCCTGATTTTTTTGTCGACTGGACAGTTTTGCCCTCCCTTTAGTTAATTATTTTCTTTAATTGTTTTTATAGTTTTTAATTAATTAATTTAATTTTTTTTAAGTTGTTTTAAATGTTTTAAACATAGATTCTAATTCCGATTTCGATTCTGGTTTCGATTTCGGTTTAGGTTCCGCCTAGAGTCTATTTAATGTATAGGGACAAAGTTAAAAAAAAAAAATAATAATAATAGTATGGGTAAGTGGGTACAGTGTCTGGGGTGTTACACATACATCCTCTCTCTTGGTTAAGGGGCGGATTAGTTCCCTTAACAACTGTTATAGTCTGTTCATTCCTTACCATGCCATTTCATGTAAATTCATTTTCGCATAATTTTCAAAATATGATGCATGACATACAAACTCATTCAAGCATGCACAACCCTACTGTTTTGTGATCTAGGCACGAAGGCACAGGCATACTCTACTTACCTGGCTCTTCTAGAAATCGCTCGGCTGTAAGCTACTTTAGAAGCTCGCTCACCTAAGCTCATAACAGAACATCAATCAAACCTTCACTAAACTTTACCAAAAATTAACCAGAAGAACAAGGAAACCAGTTTGGAACTCTACTGCTTGCACATTTCCATTTATCCCCAAAAACCCGAACCTACTCTCATCTAGAGCATCCTTGAAATCCTCACATTGTACTCCCACAGTTATCTAACTGCTAAAACGCAAGAGAATGAGGAAAAACGTACCTAAGTTGAAAGAGAGTCAAGCAAGAAAGAAATCGCCCAGAGGTTTCTGCTGGAGAGCTGTAAGACGAGAGGGAAAATAGGAAATAGTGGCGGCTACAATGCATTAAACCCAAAATCCCTTTCCTTAAATATGTTATCCACTTTCAAATTTCCAATTACCCTTATGCCCTTGCCTAGACATCCATTAACCCTACTTTTATTATTATCATATAAAGTGTGCCATTAATTTTTAAAAAAAGGGAATTGGTTTGATAGAACCGGGTGTTACAATCTACCCTCCTTAAAAGAATTTTGTCCTCAAAATTCAGTACCTGAATAATTTTGGATGTTGGTCCATCATGTCTTACTGGCGCTCCCAAGTTGTCTCCTCTATATTCTGGTTGTGCCATAAGACTTTCACTAGTGGAACCTCTTTGTTGCCCAACACTTTCACAGCATAGTCTAAGATCCTTACTGGTTTCTCCTCATAGGCAAGAGTTGGATGAACTTTAATACTCTATTGTTCCATAATCTGAGATGGATCCCTTACACACTTTTTCAACATGGAAACATGGAACACATTGTGTATCCCTTCCATAGAAGCCAGTAGCTGCAACTGATAGGCTGCTCTCCCAACTCTCTTCAAAATAGTGAATGGTCCAATAAATCTGGGGTTCAACTTGCCTCTCTTCCCGAATCTCACAACTCCTTTAAATGGTGATACCTTGAGGAAAACTTCATCACCTACTTCAAACTCTAGTTCTCTGCGTCTTCTGTCGGCATAAGTTTTCTGCCGGCTTTGAGCTGTTAAGATCCTCTGGCGGATGAGGGCAACCTTTTCAATAGTTTGTTGCACAATGTCAGGACCAAGCAACTGTGCTTCACCAACTTCATCCCAGTACAAAGGAGATCTACACTTTCGTCCATACAGTGCTTCATACGGTGCCATACCGATAGTTGCCTGAAAACTGTTATTATAAGAGAATTCTACTAAGGATAGGTACTTGCTCCAGGAACCTTGAAAATCCAATATGCATGCACGAAACATATCCTTTAATATTGGATGGTTCTTTCAGACTGTCCATTTGTTTGAGGGTGAAAGGCTGTGCTAAAGTTGAGCTGTGTACCCATAGCCTGATGCAAACTCTTCCAAAACTTAGATGTAAATCTAGAATCGCGGTCTGAAACTATGGTATTTAGAACTCCATGTAACCTAACGATTTCTTGCACATACAATTCAGCAAGTTGATCCATCGAGTAAGTCACCTGTATTGGTAGGAAATGAGCTGATTTGGTTAGACAGTCAACTACCACCCAAATTGCATCGTGTCCTTTTGTTGTTCTAGGCAACCCCACAACAAAGTCCATCGTTATTTGTTCCTATTTCCATTTAGGAACTGGTAAAGGTTGCATTGTTCTTGAGGGTCTCTGATGCTTGGCTTTAATCTGTTGACAACACAAACACAATCCGACATATTTTGCCACACTTCGTTTCATACCTGGCCACCAATAATGCTGTTTAAGATCCTTGTACATCTTTGTACTCCCAGGGTGAACAGAGAACCGGAAAGAGTGTGCTTCAGAAAGAATCTCATCACGAAGTTCTTTAACGATAGGGACAAACCATCTATTTCTAAACTTAAGGATTCCATCAGCAGAATAGTTAAAATCTGTTTTGTCCGTAGAATCCATGCTTAACTTGTACATGTTACACTCGTCATCATTCGTCTGAGCTTCTTTTATTTTCTCCAAAATAGTAGGCTTTAAGGTTATGGCTGAGTGTCTAGCTGATACACTGGATACTGCTTCTAGATTAAACCTTTGGAATTCAGACTCTAATGCTAATGGTACATCAAGAATCAAGGCTGAGGTTGAAGTTGTCACTCTACTCAAGGCATCTGCCACAACATTTGCTTTGCTGGGATGATATTTAATCTCAAAATCATAATCCTTTACAAATTCCAACCATCGACGTTGCCTCAAGTTTAATTCCTTCTGTGTGAAGATATATTTCAGACTTTTATGGTCCGAGAATATATCACAAGTTTGTCCATACAGGTAGTGCCTCCAAATCTTAAGTGCGAATACAACTGCAGCTAATTCCAAGTCGTGTGTAGGGTAATTATTCTCATGTGTTTTCAACTGCCTAGAGGCATAAGCTATTACCTTTCCCTCTTGCATCAAGACACAGCCAAGTTCAATCTTGGATGCATCATAGTAAATGTTAAATTTACCATCAACAACGGGAAGGGTGAAAATTGGAGCATTGGTCAGTTTCTGTTTCAAGGTCTGAAAACTATGCTCACAATCCTCAGTCCACACATACTTCATATTTTTCCTAGTTAACCGAGTGAGGGGTGTTGCAATCTTTGAGAATCCTTCAATAAACTTCCTGTAATATCCTGCAAGTCCAAGAAAACTCCAAATATCTGCAGCATTCTATGGTTGGGGCCACTCCTTGACTGCTTGAACCTTGGCTGGGTCGACAGATATTCCATCACCAGAGATCACATGACCAAGGAAGTGAACTCTGTCCAGCCAAAACTCACATTTGGAAAACTTGGCATAGAGTTGGTGCTGCCTTAGCACCTCCAATACTAAGTTCAAACGTTCTTCATGTTCTTCACTAGAACGTGAATAGATTAAAATATCATCTATAAACACAATAACAAACTTGTCTAAATACTCGTGAAATACTCTATGCATAAGATCCATGTAGGCTGCCAGTGCATTTGTCAATCTAAAGGACATAACTGGAAACTCATAATGTCCATACCTTGTGCGAAAGGCAGTCTTTGGAATATCTTCGGTTTTGACTTTTAGTTGGTAGTAACCTGACCTCAAATCAATCTTAGAGAAAACTCGTGCACCACAGAGTTGGCAAATAGGTCATCAATCCTCGGTAATGGATACTTGTTCTTGACAGTTAACTTATTCAATTCTCTATAATCAATGCACATATGCATCGATCCATCTTTCTTTTTGACAAAAAGAACAGGTGCACCCCACGGTGAAAAGCTAGGGCGTATGAACCCCTTATCCAATAATTCCTCCAACTGTTTCTTTAATTCTTTAAGCTCCGTAGTTGCTAATCTATAGGGATTCTTAGACACTGGTTCAGCGCCTGGGTAAACATCCACAACAAATTCAATTTCCCTATCTGGTGGCAAGCCAGGAAGGTCATCTAGGAATACTTCTGAGAAATCTTGGACAACTAAGACATTCTGAGGACTTGCTTTTCCTACAAGTTATGTGTCTAAAATGCTAGCTAAGAAGCACAGGTACTCTCCATATGGGGAAGGTCTAGCATTAATAGAAGTCATCACGGACATTTCCTTACTCTTCCTTGAAGCTTGAAAGGTATGTCTCGAACTACCAGGGGGTTGGAAACTAACTACTCCTGTCCTACAATCAATTGTGGCGTGGTGCTTAAACAACCAGTCCATTCCTAGGATTACATCGAATCCCATTATATCCATAATAATGAGGTTAGCAGGTAGGTTCATGTTTCTACTAATACAGCACTATCAAGCATCACTCGGTTAGAGTGCATACGTTCACCAGAGGGTAATGCGATGTTAAACACGTGCTCAGTAGGGGTAAGCTTTACATCTAACTTATCAGCAAATGTAGATGCTATGAATGAATGTGTTGCACCAGAATCTATCAAGGTAAAAGCAGGTAAAGAGTTGACCAGCATAGTACCTGACACGACAGCTAGCTGTTCATCATCGCCCGACTCCATCATGGAGAATATCCTCGGTTTAACCATAGCAGGGCCACTCTTAGGAGCTGGGCAGTCTCTGCTAATATGGCCGATCTTGTTACAATTGTAGCATCTAGTGATTCTAGGCTTCGGGCACTCTTTGATCGTGTGTCCAACCTCCTCACAGTTGAAAAACTTCCCAAAGCCCAATTTGCACTCGTCCGAGTGGTACTTCAAGCACTTGGGACACTGGGGAATTTCCTGACATTTTGTACCTTCCCCCCCGTTCCTTGGCTACTCTGGCATTCACTAGGCCTCTTTATTCCCCTTTGATGGTGTGGCTAGACCAACTTTTGTTGAACTTCTTTTGGTCCAGCACACTTCCTTTCAGCTTCTTCTACTTCCAGAGCAGTAGACACAACTTCACTGAATGACAAGCCTTTAATACCACAAAATTTAACTCCTCGGTAAATTTCTGGCTTCAGTCCATGCACAAATTTGAACACCTTATCCTCGTCCCTGTGAGCAAAATGTCCAGCAAACCTAGACAGGGACTCAAACTGCCTACTGTACTCGGCCACAGACCCTGTCTACTTCAAGTTTAGAAATTCCAACTTCTTTGCAGTTTGGACAGTACTGTTGAAATACTTCTCGTAGAAAATGTCTTTGAATTGTGACCAAGGCATCGCCAAGACATCAGTGGTGGTCTCTATTGTTTCCCACCAGAGTTGAGCATCACCAGCCAAATGAAACGTTGCCAACGTGACCATGTCTCATTCCTCAATGTTGGCGCACCTAAACATACTCTCAATCTTTCTAAGCCACCCTTCAGCAATAACTGGATCAGACGACTGTCCATCAAACGTAGGTGGTCGTAGCCTCTTGAATCTACCTCCAGAATGTTCATTGCTAGAACTCGAGTTGGCACTTCCTTGTACCTCTCGGTTCAACAGCACTCCTAACTGATCAGACTGCTGATGCACTAGGCCTGTTTGCTGACGCACCAATTCTGTCAGCTGCCTGATCACGCTAGGATCTTCTTCAGTTCTCAAGTTGGGCATCTCTCTTGGTACTCTTGGTCTTCCTGGTCATCTAGCCATTTTCTATACTCCTGTTCAAGGTTAACTACTCTCATAAACATCTAATAACTAAGGTTAACATGAACACTTACAGTTGTTGTAGTACTCCCATGCGACGATCGACACTGATGAGTAATCTTTTGAACGGTTTAACTGAATGTCTCTGATACCATACTGTAATGCCCCGGTTTTTCTAAACTTCAGTTCGTTACTCATAAACCCGAACATAACTAGGAAATTTCGGACCAAATTTAAAACTTCACTCGAAAGTCAAATTTGAACGTTTACTAAAAACACAAAAAAAACTGCAGCGGAAAATCTTTGAGCAAAGCAAAGTTAAACAAACTATAAAATAGTGTTCGAATAATCAGTTAAAATATTAGGAAAAGAATTTGGTCGGAAGAGATGAAGGCCTACGAGTGAAATACTTAAAGTTCATAAAAGTCAAACACATCATCCGCTGAACGAAGTCAACAAAAGGGCAGAAATAAAATCGAAGGTTTCCACTGATGACGTCAGCCGGATGAATCGTTCATCCAACCTCTGCCGATCGCAAAACGACAAGTTTTGCTACTCGCATCTACCGATGATGTCAGCCGGATGATTTGTTCATCCAGCCTCTGCCGATCACAAGACGACAAATCTTTTACTCACGTCTTTCGAAAGAACAAACTGTGTATACCGATCACTAAACGACAAAACTTCTACTACATCATCCGATGGATAAAATACTCGACATCATCCGGTTACAAAACGATAAATTTTCTACTTATATCTTCCGATGGCTTCTACTGAAGACATCATCCGATGACTTAACTAAAGACATCTTCCGATAGACAACAGAACAACAACCCTACATCTGCCGATAGACTTCATCTACCGATAGATCAAAAATACTCAACGAAACAGCATAACAACATTTTCACTCTAACAAAGGAAACTCCGACTACCAAAAGAATTTGAGCATTTTACTAAAAATCATTCAAACTATTTAAATCCGTATATTTCTCCAAACTTTAGTAAACTCCACTATTAAATCCAACAGAGTATCATTATCAGAAAAGTCTCACCAATGTATTCAAAAATATTAAAACCACTTATGTTATTAGAAAACTAACAAAACTTAAAATAAATCATGGTTCACTAAACCTTCACATCTATTGACATTAGTTAAACTGCCTCATTAGAATCACCAATTCGTGGCATTGAAGTGCTCCCCCAACAGCCTAATCCTCAACATGTTCAGAGAACACACCTTCTGATGCTTCTTCACCTACATCACAAAACTAATCTATTAGCCTAATGCCAAGTAAGTAAAGCAATAATGAAATGGAATGCTGAAACATAACTTCCTAATCATGCAGTTTCTACTTTCTCATCTCAGTTGCATATGCATTCGTTCTGATCTGATCCCCCTGTGAAATTGGGAGTTGGATCACTTCTCCCAAAGTCATACATCCTCTCTTGATTAAGGGGCAGATTAGTTCCCTTAACAACTTTTCAGATCCCCCTGTGAAATTGGGGTTTCCATCACTTCCCCCAAAGTCATACTGTAACGACCCCAACCCCGTAGGGCCGTCACAGGACTTGACTTTACATTGACATAACTTTGACCTATGCCCTCGTATTTTCGCATAAGATTTTTCTATTTTACTGAACACTTTAAAAGAAAACGAACATAGTCAATTGACCCACCTCATTTTTTTTTTCCTACTTTTCTCCCTTTCTTTCAACTACACTTCTTCCATAAACTTATCCCGAACATTTCTAAACATAAAATACCTCAACCCTCAAAATCCCAACTCAAAACGGAGTCCAAAAACATATCTGAAAACGTATTAAAATTCACGAAAATGAACTGCGTGGATCGCTCTAAAAATCGAGCGTATCCTTACCTGTTTTAAAATAACCAAACAGTTCCAGTATATTTCTAAAATGAAGACTCCACATTCTAAACGTTCTACTTCCACTACATATATATCAAACTCAACTTTTCATACATTTTTCAAAAAAATCATCTATCCACATACATAGACACTTCTGTTCACTTTCTTAATCAAAACGACACGTAAACATACCCAAAACAGACACGTCCACATACTAACCACAGACACATACTAACCACGGTCGGAATCGCCCTAACAATATTGCCGGGTTGCCGCCATAGTCATACTCCTCCAACCGCGTCTGAAATCTGTGTGTGCTCGTGGAAACTCACTGTACATGTTCTTCCCCACCTACATCACAGAACTCAAACTATAAGCCTAATGCTTAGCAAGTAGTGACAATATGAATTTAAAACATTTTACTTAACATATGCAGTTTCTACAGTTTCATCGTACATAATCATTTCGTTTCAGTTTATATCGTTTCCATCGTACATACATGTAATCCTCTACCAATGGAGGACGGATTAGTTTCTCCATCTCTAGACGTTCTACAACTTCATCTGAAGGGTGAACCACTTCCCTCAGACGCTATACATTTTCTGGATGTTCCACACTTTACATCTGAAGGGTGAACCACTTCCCTCAGACACTATACATTTTCGTTTTACATCGTTGTAGTTTCTACGTTCAAATCGTGAAAACATATGCTAAAACATTTTCGTACTTTTTCTAAAACATGATGCATAGTCTAAACATACTTAAAACATGCAAACAAATCCTAACGTCCTGTGATGTAGGCCAAAAGGGCAACGCGTAAACATACACTACTTACCTGGCATCCTTAGCAATTTGTCTCTATCTGAAATCTTAACCGTGGAACCTGAAAAACCTAAATATCAAAACATTGCATTAGAACTCGTTCGGCATAACTAAACTCTCATTTTCGTGAAAACATCTCAAACTACTATTTCTAGCATAATCCAACTAAAACCTAACTAAACGGGTCACTAATTTGGGTTCGGTAAAAACCGATCCGAAACTTCAAACGTGCATAACTTTTGCGTCGGTTGTCGGAATCGAACGATTCCAGCGGCCACATACTCCTCTAATAACCTATTTTAACCTGCCAAAAAGGAAATTTAAAACAAACGACCATAGCTAGGTCAAAATGGCAAAAACCCGATTCTGCCCTTCACCCGGAATTTCCCCATTTCCAATTTTCTATCAATTCTCACTTATTTCCTCACCAATCGACCACATATACCCTCAATTAGAATAATCTAACCAAAAATCGAAGTTTCCAATTAAGAAAACCCTAGGCTCAAACTTGGGTCCCCTGTTTCCAGCTTAACCCGAGCACCATGCTGCTCGGCGATCTACGCTGGCATTAAGCTCGGCAATACAACGCCGAGAGCAGCCAAAAACGGCCGGTGATCGGAGCTCAACGTAGCTCGTCACCCTCGGCCACAAACCGAGCAAGAACAGGGCCAAAAATCGAGCTTACCGTTCTGTTTGTGTGCGAAGACAGGTCGGACATGGCAGCCCTGGAATCACCGACGTTGTCTGGCCGGAAAACGTCGAGGAATCGCGGTGGACGTCGGAGGAGAGTCGTCGCTCGACTCTCTCTGTCGTCGGGAGCTCGGCAACAGAATGGCTTCTTCGTGAAGCCATTCTGTTTTAAATAAAAATTATAATTTTTACTTACCAAATTACTTAAATGCCCTTCCCTCAATTCTATGCTTAATTCTTTAATTAGTCTATCGATTCGGTTTCTCTGCAATTTCTTTATTTCTCCAAATATTCCAATTTAATCTTAGAGTTCTAACAAAACTCACCGTTCATAAAACGGACTTATTTTGCTATTTTTACGAATTAACATACTAAAAGGCTAAAACGGCAACTCTAGCATTACTCTTTCGATTTGGATTTCTAAAATTTCACTTATTCCTCTAAAAATTCCCATAAATTCCTAGGGCTCTAAAGAAACATCCCGCTCAAGAAAATACTTTATTTTGCTATTTTACGAAAATAACCTAAGAAATTAGAAAACCCTAAGATCCGAAAACCCGAGCGTTACACATACATCCTCTCTCTTGGTTAAGGGGCGGATTAGTTCCCTTAACAACTGTTACAGTTTGTTCATTCCTTACCATGCCATTTCATGTAAATTCATTTTCGCATAATTTTCAAAATATGATGCATGACATACAAACACATTCAAGCATGCACAACCCTACTGTTTTGTGATGTAGGCCCGAAGGCACAGGCATACTCTACTTACCTGGTTCTCCTGGAAATCGCTCGACTGTAAGCTACTTTAGAAGCTCGCTCACCTAAGTTCATAATAGAACATCAATCAAACCTTCACTAAACTTTACCAAAAATTAACCAGAAGAACAAGGAAACCAGTTTGGAACTCTACTGCTTGCACATTTCCATTTATCGCCAAAAACCCTAACCTACTCTCATCTAGAGCATCCTTGAAATCCTCACATTGTACTCCTTCAGTTATCTAACTGCTAAAACGCAAGAGAACGAGGAAAAACGTACCTAAGTTGAAAGAGAGTCGAGCAAGAAAGAAATCGCCCAGAGATTTCTGCTGGAGAGCTGAAAGCCGAGAGGGAAAATAGGAAATAGTGGCGGCTATAATGCATTAAACCCAAAACCCCTTTCCTTAAATACGTTATCCACTTTCAAATTTCCAATTACCCTTATGCCCTTGCCTAGACATCCATTAACCCTACCTTTATTATTATCATATAAAGTGTGCCAATAAATTTAAAAAAAAGGGAATCGGTTTGATAGAACTGGGTGTTACAAAAACGTGTCGGAAAAGATCGGGTTAAACATATTTGAAAAACTAAAATTTTGAAAAATATCGGATTGGGCCACGATGGGTGCCGCGCGCTGCCACTGCGCGCCTCGCGCGAGCAACCCTGCGCGCGGGAGGACCGATCGATCGGCAACCTCTCATGTTGCCAGGCGAGGAACAGTGCTTTTGGCCGATCGATCGGCGCTGGGCGCTACGCAGGCCTGCTGCGCGTTTATCCCGCGCCCCGTGCGCGCCTCCAGCGCCTTGCACGAGCACTCCCTCGGCCACCAGCGCACTCTTTCCTCTTTTCTCCATTTTTCTTCAAATCACACACCACCAAATCACCCAATTTCATTCCAAAACTTTTTCCGACATTTTCCACTTCACGACACGAGAAAATCCCAGAAAACACAACTCTAAAACGTCAGCGAAAACATGAAAATAGTTGAAAACCAACATCGTTTACTATACGAAAAATCAAGCAGCATAATGTTTAATTTTTTTATTAACCCCATAACATCAAAACAAATATCTATACAACAACCCCTAAAACACCAATCAAAATAGTTATAAAATCCCATCATTTACACCAACAAAAATCTAAATTGAACTACCATAACTTACACCTCCCAGCATCAATGGTCGAGACGCCCCAACAACTGCTCGCACCAGCATGCCTCTTGCGTCACCGACTGCTCTCTAGTCCTGGACACTCTCACCGAGCTCACCTAAGATCTCGTTCTCACCTACACCATAGAACACAAAACGTAAGCCTAATGCTTAGTAAGTAGGAAATAATGCAATGTAAAGCATAATGCATATTCAACCCCACGCATACAGTCAACCCCTACACATGCAGTCTCTATCCGCTCTTATGGTTTCGATTCAATTTTCTTTTCATTAATCTTTAACCAGTGCATCTCTCGTAGAGACCCTCCCGAGGTGCTCCACGAGCACTACTCCCTGGCGAGTCAGCTCTATTCGATATCACAGTTCAATCTCTTCTTATCACCATGCATCTCTCGTAAAGGCCCTCCCGAGGTGCTCCACGAGCACTACTTCCCGACGAGGCAGCTCTACTTGATATAACGGTTAAGTCTCTTATCATCGCAATGCGGCTCTCATAGAGACCCTCCCGAGGTGCTCCACGAGCACTACTCCCCGGTGAGGCAACTCTACTCGGGATCGCATTGCATTTCTTATTATCTCTTTAAGTTTCATGCTCACACTCAAAACCATGCTCAAAACTCATTTTTCGTGGTTCAAAAACAATGATGCATGACAATACATATGCTTATCCACAAAAGAAACAAAACAGAAACAAGCAAACAACGAAACAATCCCTACCGTTATATGGTGTAGGCCCGAAGGTAACAAAACACACGTTCCTCTACTTACCTGGTTTCTCTACACGTATTCGCTCACTTCGCTTAATCCAAATATTCGCTCATTAACCTAACATATTTAAGGAGAAAATAGCTTAGCAAGCATACAACTAAAATTAATGAACATTCACTCAACAACTAGCTAACACTAAACATCCAAACTACAAAATCTCGATATTTATACAATTTCTATCACCCAACTTCAATCGACCAGAACTCCCTCGTTTTTCAATGGATTTAGACGTTCCACCCCATTCTATAAACCTCTACCTATCTACTATCCATTGTAACAATCAAAATTAAACAACCAAAAAACTTGGCTAATCGGAAATCACCAAAACAGAATCGGCCCCCTATAAACAAAAATCTGGTTTTTCACAAACTCACATCGATTCTTTAATCCATCCACCTAAACACCCCAAACTAACCTATCTAACATTTAAACCATCAAAAACAAGAAGAGAACTAGCCAAATAAACCAAAAATTCGGAACCTCCAATTAGGGTTTCCCAAACCCAACCAAATTCAACAAAAACTCATCAAAACCACCTAAAATCATCATCTATTTACATTACTAACAAAACCCATCCAAAACTTACCTTAAAACCTTGAAATTCTTGATGGAAATGGAGAGGAGAAACCCTACAATGGCTGCCAATTTTTCGTGGAGAAGAAGAGGAGAAAGAAAAGATTTTTCCATTCAACCATCCACTTTACCAAATTTAAAACACAATTTTTCCTCTTTTTATGTTTTCTCCACCAACTTTCTTATTTTTATAAAATAGCCTCACCTTCCCCTTTGTACTTCTCCTCAACGTGAAAGGCATCTCTTCCTATCCTTTCTCTCAATTTTTCTTTTACTTAAATTTAATTTTACATAAAATTCAACTTAACAATAATTCTAACCACACCCCTCCTAGGTTTTCTCTAAATTTCCTCTTCCAATTGCACTTTCTAACTTAACTTGCTGGAATAACATTAAGACTAACATTGAAATCTCACAACATACCCTAACTAGGGCTACATACGTTATAGGAAATTTTCAGGTGTAACAATCCACCCTCCTTACAAATATTTTGTCCTCAAAATTTGTGACTTCCTCAACTTATTCACTCCAAGCTACCCTAATAACTTTTTAGGTTGCATTGTTAAATCTCAACTACGATACGGCCTTAACCATCTATTGCGGAATGACAATTCCTACATCTCAAAGTTTTGACTTCGCCTAACTCTGCACTCCATAGCTCGAATACTCCTACGTATACTTTCAAACCTTTCCAACTTAGTTCTCAACTCTAGTTTTTCTTCGTGCTAAGTTTATCTAATTCCTCACTTCATACTTTCGTGTCTATTAAACACGTACCTAACCTATTCGAGCCCTCACTGTATCCTCAATCACGTAATGCTAAAACTAAATAAGTAAACTTTTATCTTAAATTCTCAATTTCAAATTTAACACTCTCACCTCTTGCACTTATTTTCCTCAAACAATCAATACATTTTATTGGTCATTCTAACACTATCATCGTATACAACTAATCACTCACAAAGTACTATATGTTCTCAAAATTTATGTCCACTATACTTAACTTATCCAACTTCTACTTCAGTCATCACCAAGCACTCTCAAACTCATAGGTCTAAACTAACTCTTTCCCAACTTTACACTCAACACCCTAAATGGTGTTTACGCACTTCACTTCGACCCCAAAATTTCAAATTGAAACTTCCATAATCCTCCTGAATTAACCCTACTCTTAAGTTCCCTTGTATAATCTCCGTGTGAACTTTCTTTCATTTCTATCCAATATCCTCTAAATTCCTCAGCTTCACACGAAATACTTAATCCTTATTGACTAATCTCTTCACTAACCTCTTCCTAAGTCCGTCCAATAATTCATAATATAATCTTTTTATCCTTCTAGCTTACATCTACCAACCTCTATTTCTTACCCATACTCTAATAGTACTCGAGTTTTAATTTACATTCTACTCTTAGGTTCGTCAACCTTAGCATAAGCTATTTACGAAATCATAGGCTTTGACTTTGTTACATACGAGTCGAACCTTCGAACTTTCTAACTTATACTTATCCCTAATGCA
Source organism: Begonia masoniana (assembly GCA_022432975.1). NCBI lineage: Eukaryota > Viridiplantae > Streptophyta > Magnoliopsida > Cucurbitales > Begoniaceae > Begonia > Begonia masoniana. The sequence continues at coordinate 30,545,807 of CM039503.1, read as the reverse complement.
CTCGAACATTTTCGTGCGAGTTCTCGTCCCTCTCGTTCAAAATTCATCTACCTTCTCAAATCGCACATTACCAAACTGTTAAGATCTAAACCTCAATTTCTAACCTTCCTCTTCCTATACAATACTACTTCTAACCTCATTCCCAAGTTTCTCAACACTTATACAAATCTCAAAATTCACTCCGGATTCTCTCCAAAATTTACTAATTACTCTATTCTCTTTTGCTCTTCCAACTTAGGTTCTAAATATTCTCTTAAAGTCTTATATCTATTCTGAACCTTTATCTCCTAAGCTATATTGCTCTAATTACACACTTCATTACTTTTCTCCTAATTACATCCACAACACCCAATAGTCCCTACCATTGTTGACATCACTTAAATTGACAATCAATTAAACTTACAACTCTCTCTAACTTAGGCTAGGCTCCTCTCTTGGTTTTTCTTGCATGATGTTCATTCGAATTTTCCCCCACCGAATACCTATCGTTGCCTCAAATTCTTAAAATTCCCTTAACAATTTACTTCAACTAGACACTCGAATACAATCTACATTTAAATACTTTTAACTCTACATAAATCTAACATATACCAATTTTTTTATCTACATTATCCTCGTAAACGTGCTAATGGCATTTCAACGGTCTAGGGTGTCTCCCGATAATTTCATTTCCAACTTCAAACTCCTGCCTACCTGGTTCCTCTTATCCTAAAACTCTAAGGGTTTACTAACTAGGGCCTCATTTCTTATATATTCAATCTCTTATCTATCATAACTTACAAACACATTATGTTAACACATCGTTCCCTCATTCTACATTCTAAGATCTACCTCGCCTTGCATTTAACCAACATATCCTTACCATCTGGCTCTGGTGTCGCTTTGGTTAGATCCTTATTTAATGCAGGGAAGTCCTTGGCTATGTGTCTTGGTTCGTTGCACTTGAAACATCGATTAACATGAGGCTTCGTACAATCACAGGATATATGACCAGGTTCTAGACAATTGTAGCATTTTCCTGCATACTGTCCACATTCACCAGGATGAAACTTCAAACACTTTGGACACTGCAGACATCCTTTCCTCTGTTGTTGTTGTGGCTTCTTCCCTTCCCTCAGATCATTCAAGTACTCGCCCGATCTTTTAGTTCCTTGAGACTGTGACAGAAATACGCCAACCCTTCCATATATCTCCAAACCCTTATTTTCTTCCAACATCGGAGTATTTAACCTTCTAACTTTCGCCCAACTAGAACTCGCTCCAAAATTTCCTTGTTCTCCTTGACTGATGAGCGATCCAATCAACTCAGCTTGCCTCCCAACCAGCTCCAAAACTTGCTTAACTATCTCCTCAAGCTCATTTCTAGGCGGCCTTGCGTTACTCAGCATTGTGGTTCTATTCCTGAATAGGGATAAAGCAATCTAATCTTAGTTATAAGTAACTAAAAGTAAAGAAATACTTACAGTCAGTGAAGCACGTTGTATGGCGGTCGGCATTGTCGGGTAATCCTTTGAACGACTTGACCATTTTTTGCTCTGATACCAACTCCTATCCCGGCTCGGTGTGCTACTTTGCTCACACTTACCACGTTTAAAACGAAGTTTAAAATAATTTTCGATAAAATTTTGACTCGATTTTTCAAGTTTTTTGAACCCTCAGAAATGGTTGGAAAACGTGCATAAAATACGTGCAAAATATGTCGAAAAAGATCGGGTTAAAACATATTTGAAAAACTAAAATTTTGAAAAATATTGGATTGGGCGACCATGGGCGCTGCGCGCGCGCTGCCACTACGCGGACCGCGCGTGCAACCCCGCGTGCACGAGGGCCTATCAATCGGCGCCAAGTGCTTTTGGCCGATTGATACGCGCGCCTGCTGCGCACGCGTTCAGCCCGCGCCCTGTGCGCACACTCCCTCGGTCACCAGCGCACTCTTTCCTCTTTTCTCCATTTTTCTTCTAATCACACACCACCAAATCATCCAATTTCATTCCAAAACTTTTCCCGACATTTCCCACTTCCCGACACAAGAAAATCCCGGAAAACACAACTCTAGAACGTCAGCGAAAACATGAAAATAGTTGAAAACCAACATTGTTTACTATACGAAAAATCGAGCAGCATAATGTTTAATTTTTTTATAAACCGTATAACATCAAAACAAATATCTATACAACAACCCCCAAAACACCAACCAAAAGAGTTATAAAATCTCATCATTTACACCAACAAAAATCTAAACTTAACTACCATAACCCACACCTCCCAGCATCAATGGTCGAGACGCCCCAACAACTGCCTGCACCGGCATGTCTCGTGCGTCACCGACTGCTCTCTAGTCCTGGACACTCTCACCGAGCTCACCTGAGATCTTGTTCTCACCTACACCATAGAACACAAAACGTAAGCCTAATGCTTAGCAAGTAGGGAGTAATGCAATGTAAAGCATAATGCATACTCAACCCCCCCACATACAGTCAACCCTTACAAATGCAGTCTCTACCTGCTCTTATGGTTTCGATTCAATTTTCTTTTCATTAATCTTTTACCAGTGCATCTCTCGTAGAGACCCTCCCGAGGTGTTCCACAAGCACTACTCCCCGACGAGGCAGCTCTATTCGATATCACAGTTCAATCTCTTCTTATCACCATGCATCTCTCGTAAAGGCCCTCCCAAGGTGCTCCACGAGCACTACTCCCCGACGAGGCAGCTCTACTAGATATCACAGTTCAGTCTCTTATCATCACAATGCGTCTCTCGTAGAGACCCTCCCAAGGTGCTCCACGAGCACTACTCCCCGGAGAGGCAACTTTACTCGAGATTGCATTACATTTCTTATTATCTCTTTAAGTTTTATGCTCACACTCAAAACCGTGCTCAAAACTCATTTTTCGTGGTTCAAAAACAATGATGCATGACAATACATATGCTTATTCACAAAAGAAACAAAACACAAAAAACCAAACAACCAAACAATACCTACCGTTCTATGGTGTAGGCCCGAAGGCAACAAAACACACGTTCCTCTACTTACCTGGTTTCTCCACATGTATTCGTTCACTTCGCTTAATCCAAATATTCGCTCGTTAACCTAACATATTTAAGGAGAAAATAGGTTAGTAAGCATACAACTAAAAGTAATTAACATTCACTCAACAACTAGTTAACACTAAACATCCAAACTACAAAATCTCGATATTTATACAATTTCTATTACCCAATTTCAATCGACCATAACTCCCTCGATTTTCAACGGATTTAGACGTTCCACCCCATTCTGTAAACCTCTACTTATCTACTATCCATAAAACAATCAAATTTAACAATCAAACAACTTGGCCAATCAGAAATCACCAAAACAGAATCGGCCCCCTGTACACAAAAATCTGGTTTTTGACAAACTCACATCCATTCTTTAATCCATCCACCTAAACACCCCAAACTAACCTATCTAACATTTAAAACATCAAAAACAAGAAGAGAACTAGCCAAATAAACAAAAAATTTGGACCCTCCAATTAGGGTTTCCCAAACACTAACCAAATTCAACAAAAACTCATCAAAACCACCTAAAATCATCATCTATATACGTTACTAACATCCAAAACTTACCTTAAAACCTTGAAATTCTTGATGGAAATGGAGAGGAGAAACCCTACAATGGCTGCCAATTTTTCGTGGAGAAGAAGAGGAGAAAGAAAGGAATTTTTCCATTCAACCATCCACTTTACCAAATTTAAAACACAATTTTTCCTCTTTTTATGTTTTCTCCACCAACTTTCTTATTTTTATAAAATAGCCTCACCTTCCCCTTTTTACTTCTCCTCAACATGAAAGGCATCTCTTCCTATCCTTTTTCTCAAATTTTCTTTTACTTAAATTTACTTTTACATAAAATTCAACTTAACGATAATTCTAACCACACCCCTCCTAGGTTTTCTCTAAATTTCCTCTTCCAATTGCACTTTCTAACTCAGCTTGCTGGAATAACATTAAGACTAACATTGAACTCTCACGTGATACCCTATTTAGGGCTACGTACGTTATAGAAAATTTTCAGGTGTTACAGTATGACGGGATCTTAGGGATGGATTGGTTGTTTAAGCACTATGCTACAATCAACTGTAGGTCGGGTGTGGTAGATTTTAAATGCTGAGGGTCACTCATTTCAAGCGACCTCTGTTCGAACTAGATGCCTACCATATCTTCAATAGTGCCCAGCACTCGATGAAGCTAGGATGTTCGGGCTTTATAACAAGTGTTTTTGATACACAGATACAAAATGAGAAGGGGTTGTATGATATCCCGATAGCTGAAGAGTTTCTGAAAGTTTTCTTGGACGAGTTACTAGGCTTACCCCCTGACCGAGAAATATATTTTACTATTAAAATTATTCTTGGTTCGGTGCCAGTATCTAAGAACCCCTATCAAATGGCGCAGTCGAGTTGAGAGAATTACAAGCCCAATTGAAAGAATTGAAGGACAAGGGTTTTATACGCCCAAGTGTTTCTCCTTAGGGCACTCCAGTTTTGTTTGTAAATAAAAAGGATGGCTCCCTAAGAATGTCTGTGGATTACCGGGGGTTAAATAGGTTGACTATCAAGAATAAATATCCATTGGCAAGGATCGACGACCTGTTTAACCAGCTATAAGGGGCCAGTGTATTTTCGAAGATTGACTTACGTTCAGGATACTACCAACTGAAGGTCAATTCTAAGGATATACCAAAGACAGTATTCAAAACCCATTACGGGCATTACGAGTTTATGGTGATGTCCTTTGGATTGACGAATGTCCTGACAACTTTCATGCAACCCGAGCCCCGGCGAGACCCGAGCCCTAGCGAGAGAGAGGCCGGCATTTTCCTCCGACAACCCCGACATCTCGGCCACCATTCCGACGAGCAACCTCCGGCAAACTGAAACCCCACTCTTCCCCTTCAATTTCGTGCACGCATCGAACGGAAAGAGGTGAGTTCTTCTCCCTGTTTCCTCTCTTATGCACGGCCGAGGTGTGGTCTTATTGATGGAGCATGTTGGCCGAGTTTTCTTGTTGTTTTGGCGACGAAAATATGGGGGAAATTGGTGTGTGCGATGGGCGATCCTCAGTGGCTGAAATACCCCTGTTTCAGGGGTGAAACCGAGAGGAAAGGGAGGGGGGTAGGGGCTGTGGTTCTGGTTCTGAAATTGGAAACCTCGGATTTGTTTAAATTATGCTTAATAGGTTAGAATGTGATGAATTGGTGATGGATTGAAAGAGTTTGTTGAAAAACCAAAAATGGAAAATTGGAATTCCTAAAAAACCGGTTCTGTTTTTTTGAGTTTTGACCTTGCTATAATTATTCATTTTAAATTCACTCATGGTATGTTAAACTAGGTTGTTAGAGGAGTACATGACTGCCAAATTGAGTCATTTCGATAAGCGTAGAAAAAGTTACGCGTATTTGAAGTTTCGGGCTGGTTTTTTAACCAAACCAAATTAGTGACTTGTTTAGTTGGGTATGAGTCGGGTTAAGTTAGAAACATTAGTTTCATGTTGAATTGGTGAGTTTAAGCCTAAGTATTAATGGGAATTTTTAATTATTCTAGGTGAAGCCGTAGGTGACGCTACGTGCCAAACCCGAGCGAGCTAGAACGCCAGGTAAGTAGTAGTGTTGTTATAAAATGCTTGAGAATCTCCCAGAAAGGCCTACACCACAGTTGTATGCTTGTTGTGAGTCTTGTGTATGTTGTGGCTCGTAGGTACGTTTGTGGTGTGATGCGCATGTGGAGTTGTAGTTAGTTGGTTATGGTCAGCATGCATCATGTTTTAAAAACTACGCAAAATGTTTTGAGCATGTTTTTAAGCACAGAGGGAGAGTAGTGGATGTGAGGTACGGTGTGGACAGGCGACAGTGGGCTGGAGTGTGACTAAGGGCCCTGCTTTCGGGACGAGCTGGAGCAGTGGCGACGTGCCGATGGCAGTGCGGTGTATCGTCCGGCTGTCTCGGGCGGTTACATTTTGAGTCGGGACAGGGGGGTTTTGGGTGTGACTTATGGACCCCGTTCCTGGAGGAACTGGGACGGCGGTGACGTGCCGGTAAACAGTGCGGTGTACGGACTGACTGCCGGTACGGTTACATTTCAAACCTCGGTGAGATGCGATGCGGTGAGATGATGACAACGTGTGTAGAGACGTACATGTGTTAGGATTGCATAACTGATTTTCATACTTCATATTTACTTTCAGCACTCTATTTACTAAGTTTTGAGCTTACCGTATGTTCTGTGGATTAGGTACCGCACAGGAGGAGGGTGAGTATCGAGAGCCTGCTCAGGAGTAGATGCGTGGTTGGTGTTGTGCGACCAGGGCCCCGGCTGATGGTAGTGTTAGGGCGACCCGACCCATGGAGCCGTGGCATAGTGATGATAGAGTTTAGGATTTATTTTGTTTGTTTTGGGACGTGGATTATTAGTTGTATGTAGTTATAGTTTCAGGGTGATATGTCACTTCTATATTGTT
>CM039503.1:30506198-30539205 GCA_022432975.1 Begonia masoniana | reverse complement strand
TGGTTGAGGCTTCTCTTGTTTGACTTGTTCTTTTTCTTGAGCTTCTGGGCTCCCTGTTGTTGGCCCTTTTGACCCTTGGCCTGTTTCTGGAATTTCTTTCTCTTCTCAAGAGAAGAATTGGATGAAGAAGGTTCCACAACATTTGTTTCACTCTTCTTATCCACAGAAATAGACTCAAAAATGGTCAGCTCATTCAGCAACTGAGTCAAATCATAACTCAATTTATTCATGAAATAATTGCTTTTGAACTGGAGGAATTGTGGGCTTAAGCTTTCTAAAATCATGCCCACTTGTGTTGCCTCATCAATATGAGCTCCATTAATTTCAGCTTCATGAATTGTACTGATCATCATCAGAACATGTTGACGTACGGGGACTCCTGCTTTCATCTTAGAGTTCATAACTCTCTTTATTTCTTCATGTCGGGCTTGGTCAGACGGTCTGCCAAACATGCCTTGAAAAGACTCCATTATCTCATAAGCAGTCTCGCAATTCTCAAATTTTGCACTAAGAACATCAGACATGGTTGCAAGCAAATAACAACGGGCTTTGATATTTGCTTTGATCCATGTATCATAAGCATCTTTTAAAGCCCGTTGAGCATTAGTTTCAGGAGTCGGAGGACATTCCTCCGTCAATACGAATTTCAAGTTGTCATGCACGAGAATGAGATTCAAATTCTTTTTCCACTTAACAAAATTATCGCCGTCAAGCTTTTCAGTCGCAAGCAAATTTATCATTAATTGAGACATGATGCAGTAATAAATAAATAAAATTATAATCAATTTTATGCTATAAAATTCAAAATGTTATGGCATGTTAGTATGATGCATGAACATGCTAATCACAAAAACATGTAAATGCTACTATAGCCTCGATAACATAATAAATTAACTTAGGGTAGAAATATTATCAATTAATAAATTTACTCAAAATATCTCATATTTTTGAAATTTATTAACTTACCAAAAATTTTGGTCAAAATATAACTAACACGTTTAATTATATTTTCATGATTGTAACCCACTGTTTTAGATTTATGAAACTTAACTTATAGTCGCCGCCTTAGGGTCGGACAACTATAAAATACATTTCACATATCCTATCACTAGGAGACCAACCTTGGTATTGACCTAAGTGAACACTCTCCCTAAGGAGGATGAAAATCAAAGCCATCTCGGAGCCCCACTAGATCTCACGGTGTTGTGCCAACAGTGGAGACCATGGGATGTTACGCCTAACTTCCCGCTCCCACTCATTATTTTGAATTAGTGATTATCGAATATCAAATATTCCCTGACATCGATAAATTAATCATATTAATTTATCAATACTTAATTATTAATCTTATAATCATATTATAAAATTAATAATTTCGAATAATCAAATTATTCGAATAAAATAAATTTTTAACAAATTAAAAATTATTTTATTTTTTATTCTCATATCATTCAATAAAATGAATTAATATTAGTTTTAATCAAATTAAAACTAATTTATTTAATAAACTATTTATTAAATCAATATGCAATTTAATATATGTTTAAATGCATGACATGTGAGAAATTTAAAATAAACCTAAACATGCATAATCTATAAGACATGTGAATGCATGACAATATAACTAATTATATCAACATAAAAATAAATTAAATAGTGACCGGGTTGACCTTTGGGTACTTCTAAAATTACAACCTCAAAATTAAAATAAATATAAAACTAAGATACTAAATTTTCGTCGTCTTCGTAACCGCATCATCCATAAGATCATCATCAAAAATTCACAAATCAAATTTATGAATTTGCATTTGTATTTGCACCATCATCAGTTTTCGTCAATAGATTAAATCTTATGACGAAAACTCCATCCAATGTCTTGTAGTCTCATATCTCCTTCGTAAGATTACAAACTCTTGACAATAATAAAAAATGCATAAATCAAATAAATCCTAACCCAAACAACCGACTTAATTTCGATCACTATTTCATGCCATGCGAACATTCATTCACAATATATATTCATAAATATATATAATGCATCAAATCTAATTCTAACACATATCACAATTTACATTAAATTGTATCATCAAAAATATTTTTAGACTAATAAAGCAATGGCTCTGATACCATTTGTTGGTTTTCGAGGTTCCTACGCATGGCAGAATTCATTATTATTCATAATAATAGTGACATGCGCTACCCTGTGATTTTAAAACTATTTTAAAATCATCCAAAACCATAAGTTGGATCGTTAGTCTAAAAAAAATTATTTTTGAGAAATATGTAATTTTTCAAAATGTAAACGATTTACATTGAGAAAAATGATTAGATTTAGATTGTGATATATTAAAAGAAAATACTTTTTTGGAGCAACGCTTTTACTCAGGTACTCTCGTCTGATCTTAACAGCTTTAACTCAGGATCATGTGTTTTTCCCAAAGACTTTGATACCGTCGAGTCTTCTCTGAAGATCTTTACACTTAAATCTCCTGACGTGTGGGCGTCTCTCTTACAAGAACAATACACTCTTATATTTCTGGAGAGACGTGTTCTCAACACATGAGACGTCTCCCTTCGATCTTAGAAAATATTTTTCTAAAATCGAATACGGAAAGGTCACACCTTTTTCTCTAGGGATTTGTTTTTCAGTCGTTCTAAGTCGTTATTCGGTCAAATCACATTTGACAATTTTATAGATCTATTATAAAATAATTTTTCAGATTTATTTTAATAAAAACTAATTTTTAAAAAATAAATCTTATCTAATCAAATCTAATTTGATTAGCAGTTGATAAATCAATTTATCGATTAATCATATAATCTAAAAATAGTTTTTAGAATATATTTATGAAAACTACTTTTCAAGATAATCTCATCTGATGAGATTATTCAGATCTACTTATAAACATTAAACAAATTATAAGTCAATTGTTGTAACACCCGGGAAATTCTTACAACGCACGTAGCCTTAGATAGGTTATGTCAAGTAGTAAAATTAGAGTGGAAATTTGGAAGAAGAATTTGAGAGAAAATAAAATGATAAGGTAATTATTTAATAAATAGTTGTTTTAATTAATTTAAAAGAAAAGTGAATAAATTTGGTTAAAATAATTGATTAATTAATTGGTGTTCGGATATTCTAAATGGAGAAATTAAGCTGGGTACGGGGTGAGGGTCAATTTACAAAAATTTATAATTTAAGGACGAGATTTAACGGAATTTTCGGAAGGGCAACATGGTAATGTAATTGTGTTATTATTATTATTATTATTATTATTATTATTATTACAATAATAATAAAGCAAAACGACAGAATGGCTTGCCATTCTGTCGTTCGTGAGTCGAGCGCCGAGCGCCGAAGGCCGATCGGAGGAGGGAGCAAGGGGCGACGATCGACGGAACAATCACCGCCAATTTCTGGCGTTCTCCGGCCAGACGGCGACGAGCGAGCTTCCGGCTGTCTTCGCGCGCAAATCGATCGGTAAGCCTCCTTTTGTTCCCTGTTTCGGTGCTGTTGGAGGCCGAGAGTGACGAGCTCAATTGAGCTCCGATCACTGGCCGTTTTTGGCTACTCTTGGAGTCGAATTGCCGAGCTCGGTGCTGGCAAGGACTGCCGAGCAGTGTGCAGCTCAGGAGGAGCTAAAAACCGAGGGCTAGGTTTTTGGAGCCTCGGGTTTTCTGAATTGGAACTTAAATTTTTGGTTAGTTTATGCTAATTGGGTATGTGAGGGATTGATTAGTAAGGAATTGGGTGGAATTTGATGAAAAACCAGAAAAGGGAATTTTTCGGGTTAAGGGAGAGTTTGGGTTTTTTCCATTCTGACCTAGCTACGGTCGTTTGTTTTAAAATTCCTTTTGGCACGTTAAAATAGGTTATTAGAGGAGTATGTGGCCGCTGGAATCGTTCGATTCCGATATCCGACGCAAAAGTTATGCGCGTTCAAAGTTTTGGGTCGGTTTTTACCGAACCCAAATTAGTGGCCTGTTTAGTTAGGTTTTCGTTGAGTTAGGATAGAAATCACTAATTTGAGAGTCATTGATTAATGTAGTCTTGATTTTAATAATGTTTGAATATTTGTCGTAGGTCGAGCCGTAGGTGGGCAGGTAACTGCGTAGCCTCAGCGAGCTAGGACGCCAGGTAAGTAGTGGATGAGTGTTTGTTGCCTTCGGGCCTACACCATAGAACGGTAGGGATTGTTTGTTTGTTTGTTGTGTTTTGATTTGTGTCATGCATTGTGTGTCATGCATCATTGTTTTCTAACTGACGAAATCACGTGTTTTGCATGTTTGAGTTGTGAGGATGACGTAATGAAAGATGAGAAAATTGATATGCAACTTGGTCTCGAGTAGAATAGCCTCGTCAGGCTCGTGCCTCGCTGAGCACCCTGCGGGGGATTTTAATTAAGATGCTATGCTAATGTACGTAATGTGTCGTGAGTATGAATGCCTCGATATGTTCGTGCTTGAAGGCACAATGAGGATTCTACGATCGATTAGGGGAGATTTGGTTGGCCGTCCAGGATTGTGTTAGGGCGTGTGCCTCCGGTCTTGCTTTGTGGGTCAAGGCGTGGCCGTCCAGGATTGTGTTGGGACGTGTGCCTACTTGATTCACATGAAAGTGAAAGATAAATGTAACCTGAATGAAAAGAAAGCAACTGAGTGTGTAGAAACTGCATGATAGGGTTGAGTCGAGCATTTAGTGTGTTGTTGTACATTATTTCCCTACTTGCTAAGCGTTAGGCTTACTTTTGTGTTCTATGGTGTAGGTGGCGAGTTTTTACAGGTGAGGTAGAGGAGACAGCCCAGGACTAGGCAGCAGTCGGAGGAGTACGAGGCATGCCGATGCGGGTAGTTGTCGGGGCGCCTCGCTCATGGTCTTCGGAAAGACGTGGGTGGAACAGTATTTTTGGGGTCGTGTATAATTTACAATTATTTTGGTGGTGGTTTGTAGAGTTGTCTTTTTGGTTGATGTTGGTTTTAGCATTATTACATAGCTATTTGTATTTGGTAAATATAATCATAGTTAAGGGTGATGTGTCGCCCTGTACTGTGGACTTTCTTTACTTAGGAATGTTTGTATTTTAGTTTCCCTCTTTACTACTATTTGGAGATTTCTCATGCCGTATACTGGATAGTTGGTTAGGAGTATTCTGGATCTGTTTGGGGATTTATTTATTGCAGGTACCTAGCATTTTGGAGGCACCATTTTAAGGCGTTACTTTGCCGAAATTTTCGGAAAGGACGCCGTGGTGCTTAAAGGTTAGGGGTAAGGGAATTAGTGAGTCTAGGCAGCTAGGTATGACGTAAGAGAGAGTTTCGTGAGACTTCGTTTCGAGAGACTTCGTTTTAATTTCTGCTGTGTCAAATTTTATTTTAAATTGTGTTTTAACGTGGGACTGGTTAGCAAAGTAGCGCTCCGAGCCAGGGTGGGTTCGGGGGCGTTACTGACACGACCCTTACCCAAATAAATTTTTTTTTTTTTTTTTTTTTTAATAAGTACAAACTTTAATAACTTAGCGTTTAAGCGGAAATATACCTTTAACCCAGAACAGTTTAAGTCTAAAAGTTAAACCATTTAATTAGGACCTAAAAACAATTGAATTAGAACTTAAAACAATGCATTAAAACAATTATAAACAGAAGAAAACAATCGGCCAACGAAGCAGGGGCAAAACAGGGATGGCGATCCCATTACACAGGGGCGACCGAACGCCAAAGGATAGGCGTTCGTGCGCCCCATGCACAGCCACACGATCGGCCAACATTGGCCGATCGGGCGCCCCTTCGATGGCCACCTGCGATCAGGCGCCACTCTTTCCGCGCCCGATCGCGGAACTCTCTGGAAAACCCGAGAGTTCCGTGACCAATCGCTACCCCTTCCGCGACCAGTCGCCCGTCACATGTCTTTCTTTCCTTCCTTTCACGCCCTGCTCACCAATTTCTCACACAACACTTATACACATTTCAGCATTCACCTTTCCTTCATCTTTCTTCATCACTTACCATTACAATTTCACAAATCACACTTCTATACAATAACTGTATAGACACTCTACTGCCGGCTTCACTAATTACGCGTAAATTAACTCAAACACATTTAAAAACATAACCACCTTTCATGAAAACGAACCGCATGGTTCCATTTAAAACATTTACATTTTCCTACCTGTTTTTAAAACCATCAAAACACCACAAAACATTCTACAAAACACTTTTCGTCATCTATACAGTCTCCAAACATCCTAATAACATATCTTTCTTTCCTTCCTTTCACGCCCTGCTCACCAATTTCTCACACAACACTTATACACATTTCAGCATTCACCTTTCCTTCATCTTTCTTCATCACTTACCATTACAATTTCACAAATCACACTTCTATACAATAACTGTATAGACACTCTACTGCCGGCTTCACTAATTACGCGTAAATTAACTCAAACACATTTAAAAACATAACCACCTTTCATGAAAACGAACCGCATGGTTCCATTTAAAACATTTACATTTTCCTACCTGTTTTTAAAACCATCAAAACACCACAAAACATTCTACAAAACACTTTTCGTCATCTATACAGTCTCCAAACATCCTAATAACATATCTAAACATTTACAAAATCTGTACGATTAACCATTAACTCAAAAACGTCACTAAAGACCCTCAAAATCTTTTAACCGTGAGTCACAAACCTAGCCAAAACACAAGCCGCCGCCACGAGCTCCACCCATCGACCGCTACCCTTGATCATCGTAAGGTGGTTCCTCACCTTCGTTCTCGTCACCTACATCATACAATAGCTACATTAAGCCTAATGCTTAGTAAGGAGCGTACTAAACATAACATCACATATATGCATGACATTTGTAAAACATTTTTCGTTTCATTTCTTTAAACCATTTTCTTGCCCCGTGAGAAACATACGTCTTGCCTCGTAAGAAACATAAGTCTTGCCCCGTAAGAAACATAAGTCTTGCCCCGTAAGAAACATACACGTGAGAATCATACATTTGACGCGTGAGAAACATACCCGTGAGAATCATACTTTTGACGCGTGAGAAACATATATCATTCACATATTCGTTCATTCATTTAACCTTTCATAAAACATGCTCGTAAATAGTTCGTATGCATTTTCGTAAAACATGATGCATGAGGGGTAACATACATAAGGAAAACCTATCGAACGAGCACTACCTAATTCACTAAGGCACTACTTAAACTACCCGTCTTTCCACAAACCCCTATACTCACCTTTTATCACAACAAACATCAACAACATTGTACGACGTAGGGCCTTAGTGGCCGGAAAGCATAACGCTCACTTACCTGGCGTCCTAAATATGCCGAGCACCGTCCTTTGAGCTTGAGTTACCTAGGGCATTTAACAACAAACCATTAATATCGACTCACGAACATCAAATCTAACAATTTGTTTTCTCGAGCTAGGACAAATTCTTCTAAAAACTCTAATTCACCTCGTTTAGGCATTTTATCGAGCACTTGGTGCTCACAAACTTCAAAACCTCCATTAATGTCTTTCAACCACATTTCCAACAACCTAACTTTACATTAAACCTCTACCAACACCATTAATAAACTCCAACAACTTAGATTTAACACTAAACACCAACAATGAGTGATAAATAACAACCCTAACTATTTCTAACACAAACCCCTAATTTTCTTTACAAACCCTAACTCGAAATCACTCCAAAACGACAAATAAAGTTAACCAAAACGTAGAGCTTACCTAGCACGTTGTTTTGTTGAAGAAACTTGGAGGAGAAATCGCCTAAAATGGAAGAGAAATTGAACGATGAAAATGGCGATGGAGAGGAGGAAGAAATCGCCAAAGAGAGAAAAGGAGAGGTTTCGTGCGTGGAGAGGAGAAGTGAGAAAGAGAGAGAAGACTTAGGTTTTTAATAGATTTTGACTTTGACATTTACTTAAATGCCCTTTGTAGATTTCCTAACCTAAACCATTATTTCGGCTATCAGTTTAATTTCTCCGAAATTCCCTTATTCCTCCAAATATTCCTATTTATTCTTAGGGCTCTAACGAAACTTCTCGTTGGTCATTTGGACTAAATTTAATATTTCTACGAATTTAATACTCTATAATGCTTAAAATATTAAAATTCAAAACTTAAGGTCCGAAATTCCTAAAACGAATTTCTCGGGTGTTACATCCTACCCTGCTTATTTAAAATTTTGTCCCCAAAATTTCGTACCTGAACAAATCTGGATATCTGTCCATCATGTCCTGTTGTCGCTCCCACGTCGCTTCCTCTACGTTTTGATTTCTCCACAGTACTTTAACAAGAGGAATTGACTTATTACGCAGGACTTTAACTGAAGACTCCAAAATCTGTATCGGCCTCTCTTCATACGTCAAAGTTGGCCGTATCTCAAGATTAACTGGTTCTACTACATGCGTAGGATCCCGTATACACTTCCTTAACATCGACACGTGGAAGACATTGTGTATGCCCTCCATAGACAATGGTAATTGAAGCCTATACGTTGTAGCTCCAATCCTTTCTGTTATCTGAAACGGTCCAACAAACCATGGATTTAACTTCCCTCTTTTACCAAAACGTACTACGCCCTTGAATGGTGAAACCTTCAAAAACACTTCGTCACCAACTACAAACTCCAAATCTCGTCTTCTTCGATCAGCGTAGCTCTTTTGGCTACTCTGTGCGGTCTCCATTCTCTGTCTAATCAAAGCAACCTTTTCGGACAATTGTTGCAAAATCTCAGGGCCGATCAATCTAGCTTCGCCCACTTTATCCCAATACAGCGGCGACCTACATTTTCTGCCATAAAGCGCTTCGTATGGGGCCATACCAATCGTGGACTGATAACTATTATTATAAGAAAACTCAATCAATGGTAAATATCGGCTCCACGACGACTGAAACTCTAATACACATGCCCTCAGCATATCTTCGAGTACTTGAATCGTCCTTTCAGACTGTCCGTCGGTCTGTGGGTGGAATGCCGTGCTGAAAGCCAACTTGGTACCCATGGCGCTTTGTAAACTTTTCCAAAATCTTGAAGTAATTTTGGGATCCCGATCTGAAACAATCGACATAGGGACCCCGTGCAATCTAATAATCTCCTGGATATAGAGTTCTGCAAATTGATTCATCGTGTAAGTCATTTTTACAGGCAAGAAATGAGCCACTTTTGTCAATCTATCAACAACGACCCATATACTATCGTGCCCCTTTACTGTCCTCGGCAATCCCACTACGAAGTCCATTGCTATCTGATCCCACTTCCACTCGGGAATCGGTAGTGGTTGCAACATCCCACCTGGTCTTTGGTGCTCTGCTTTCACTTGTTGGCACACTAGGCAAGACTGCACATAATTGGCCACATCACGCTTCATATTCGGCCACCAATAGTGCACCCTCAGATCTCGGTACATCTTAGTGTTACCTGGATGCACTGAAGACATCGATGAATGTGCCTCGGACATAACTAATTTCCTCAACTCTTCGTCTTTCGGAACGTACAATCGATCTCGAAATCTCAGAGTACCATCCATTGAATAGCTGAAATCTGAAGGCACAACTGATAATCTTGCTACTATAGCCATCTTTTCCTCCGTATCTAACTGTTGAGCTTCTTTTATCTTGTCCAACAGAGTAGGCCGTATAGTCAAGTCAGCTAAAAGGGCTGAAAGTTCTGGAACTATCTCGAGTTCAAACCCTTGCATCTCCTTTCTCAATGAAGCTGACATACTGAAAGCAACTAACTCCTCTGTCCTAGGCATCCTGCTCAACGTATCTGCCACTGTATTTGCCTTGCCAGGATGATATTTGATTTCGAAGTCATAATCTTTTACAAATTCGAGCCATCTCCTCTGTCTCATATTCAAATCTTTTTGTGTAAACAAGTATTTTAAACTTTTGTGGTCTGAAAACACTTCACATTTCTGTCCGTAAAGGTAGTGTCTTCATATCTTTAACGCGAATACCACCGCTGCCAGTTCTAAATCATGCGTTGGGTAATTTTCTTCGTAACTTTTCAATTGCCTCGAAGCATAGGCAATGACCTTTCCTTCCTGCATCAACACGCATCCCAAACCGACTTTTGACGCGTCACAATAAATACAATACACCCCATTCTCCACTGGTAAAGTCAGTAAAGGCGCTGTGGTCAACTTTCGCTTCAAGGTCTGAAAGCTTTCTTCGCACGCCTTAGTCCACTCATATTTTACTTCTTTCTTTGTCAAATTCGTTAAAGGCTTAGCAATTACCAAAAACCCTTGAATAAATTTCCGATAATACCCTGCTAGGCCAACGAAACTCCGCACGTCACTTGCATTTTTTGGTCGAGGCCATTCTTTTACTACTTGAATCTTGGCCGGATCCACCGAAACGCCTTCCTTTGAAATCACATGGCCTAAGAAATTCACTTGGCTCAACCAGAATTCGCACTTAGAAAGCTTAGCATACAACTGGTGTCGCTTCAAAGTAGTCATAACTACTTTTAAGTGCTCTGCATGCTCTTCGTCGTTTCGGAAATATACTAAGATGTCATCAATGAATACTATCACGAACTTATCCAAGAATTCCCGGAATACTCGATTCATGAGATCCATAAACGCGGCCGGGGCATTGGTCAAACCGAAGGACATCACCATAAACTCATAGTGACCATAGCGCGTTCTGAAAGCAGTCTTTGGTACATCCTCAGCTCTAATCTTCAACTGATAGTACCCAGAGCGTAAATCAATCTTAGAGAATACTGTGGCCCCTTGCAACTGGTCAAACAGATTGTCTATCCTTGGTAACGGATATTTGTTCTTTATAGTCAGCTTATTCAACTCGCGATAATCCACACACATTCGCAAAGAGCCATCTTTCTTTTTCACGAATAAAACCGGAGCGCCCCATGGAGAAATGCTCGGTCGGACAAAGCCCTTGTCTACTAGCTCTTTCAACTGGATTTGCAATTCCCTAAGTTCAACTGGCGCCATCCTGTAAGGATTCTTGGACACTGGCGCCGAACCAGGAATAATCTCAATTGTAAACTCCATTTCTCGATCCGGAGGCAAGCCAGGCAATTCGTCCAGGAATACCTCCTTAAAGTCTTTAACAACTGGAATGTCACACAACTTCAACTTCTCTTGCATGCTTACTTCTTCAACGTTCGCTATAAACCCAAAGCATCCATGCTTCATTGAGTTCAAAGCACTTACAGGCAAGCTGGGTAGCTCGTCGAGGAATACTTCGGTAATATCTTCCTCCACCACCATGTTATTCAACCTTAGTTCTTCTCGTTTCCTTACATCCACAATACTCGCCACAAAATTGAAACATTGAGGTTTTGTGGAGTACCGGGCACTCATTGACAGAACAAGAGGCATATCACCAGATCGGAGGGTCGCTGTAAAATCATAACTTTCCCCACTCGGAGGTCTAAAACCCACTACTCCCGACCTGCAATTGATTGTGGCATAGTGCCTGAACAACCAATCCATGCCCAGAATTACATCATACCCCTTCATGCATATAACAATCAGGTTTGCATACAACTGCCTACCACCCACAGATATGACTTCACCCTCAATAGCTCGATCTGAGTATAGA
This sequence comes from Begonia masoniana, assembly GCA_022432975.1. NCBI lineage: Eukaryota > Viridiplantae > Streptophyta > Magnoliopsida > Cucurbitales > Begoniaceae > Begonia > Begonia masoniana. The sequence goes on along the minus strand of CM039503.1, from coordinate 30,527,597 downwards.
TACTCTCCGGAAGGCAACATTACACTATAACTATGATCAGCTGGGACGACATTTAACTTCCACTTAACTGCATAATTCTATGCTATGAAGGAATGGGTTGCCCCAGTGTCAATCAGAACATGAGCCGTGTTTCCACAAACTAGAATAGTACCTGTAACAACCGATGGCTGAGCCGCTTCCTCGGCCTCAATCAAGGAAAAGATCCAGGAGGGACCGCCCGGTGGCTTCCTACTCGGCTCCAGGCAATCAGCAGCTTTGTGGCCTGTCTTATCACATCTAAAGCATCGTCCGCTGTGCAACTTGCACTCCCCGTAATGGTTCTTTAGGCAAACAGGGCATGTAGGAGCTTGCGACGCCCCTTGTGGACGTTTACCCTTATCTTGAAGTCTTGGCGTCTCATTGGCTCGTTTGACACCACGTTGTGCTTGTGGCTGCCATCCCTGATTCTGTTGTTGCGGTCGTCCTTGTAACGACCCTCATACTATTCCTAATTTCCCGTACGAAATTTTTTCTTTTTAAGCCTCTAAATAAATTAAAAACATCCTCGAAAACCTTTAAAGAAAATTCATTTATCATACAAAAACAGTTTACATAAAACCACTCAACCTTCTATCATTCCTCAATTTATCAACTTATCACTTCTTCACAATATCATTTCTATCTCCATTTCAATTATACATTTTACATAAACTTTCCAAACATTCATACGTTCTCGTAACTCTGTCCAAAACCGACTCTAAACACGATTAAAATGAAGTACATTTTCATGAAAACGAACTGCATGGTTCCGTTTAAAAGTGTGACATATCCTTCCTGTTTCAAAAGAAAATACCAAACAGTTCCATTAAACTTTAGATAAAAACCTTAACAAAACGTTTTATAAAACAAGTCTATCAAAACATCAAAACCTATTTTATCCACTAACCCGAATCAAACCATCTACACATCAATCAATCAACTAAACAGATTCCAATGAAAATTTTACTAAAACAGTTTATAAAAACAGGTTTCCAAAACGTTTCAAACCTCAAAAGTAAACCTATCAACTACCAGAACCAAGCATTCTAAAATGTCTATACAACTCTCAGTCCAAAACATCTCAATAACCCCAAAATCTATACATACGTCCCCACGGGTCGGTTGAGCATCGACTGCGCCAGCACACTGCCGCGAGCATCATCCATCAACTGCCTCAGACATCAGAAGGAAGAACGTCATCCTCACCTGGATCTACGTCACCTATAATGTCACCTACACCATACAGACATCTATGAGATAATTAAATCTCAGTAAGCTTCGTAAATGCAGATGCATGCGTGCGTATGCCATTCAGAAAACATGCTCAGATTCAGATACAGAAACAGATACAGATTCAGATTACAGATTCATTTTCATTACGTCGCAGACAGATTGTTACCGAGATATCAGCCCTCTAAATGGAAAGGATACATTCCGCGGTCGAACAACCACTTTCCACCTAGAGGAGGGGGGTACATGCTCACAAACCCTACAGCCATGCCTGAGCCCCACCTCGCGTAACCAGATACAGATACAGATTACGTAGATTAATTACAGAGGTTCATTTCATTTTCTTAAAACACGTGCGGAAATTCATTTTCATGACTTTTGAAATACGTGATGCATGAACAGTTAATAGACATAAAGTAAACAACCAACATGCATACCATCAAGACCGAATAGCATAACCTAAGACAAATATAAACTTATCTACCCAACCAAAGCAATAAAACAAACAATCCTTTAAGATCCTCGATGCTAAATCGAAGTACGGTGTAGGCCAATGGGCCAGATAAGATCACGAGAACTTACCTGTCGTCCGTAGTTTGCTGGTTTTGGCACATCACGTCACATATGGTTCGACCTATGACAAATATTCAAGCTTTATTAAAATCAAGCCTACATTCACAAATTACTCTCAAATTACTCTTTCTAGCCTAATACAATTAAAACCTAACTAAACGGGCCACTAATTCGGGTTCGGTAAAAACCGACTCAAAACTTCAATCGTGCATAACTTTCGCGTCGGTTATCGGAATCGAACGATTCCAGCGGCCACGTACTCCTCTAATAACCTATTTTAATCTGCCAAGAGGAATTTTAAAACAAATAACCGGAGCTAGGTCAATTTATCAAAAACCCGAAACTGCCCCTTTACCCAAAATTTCTCTTTTTCAATTTTTCATCAAAACTCTCTCAATTTCTCACTAATCTATCCTCTTAACATCCAATTAACATAAACTAACCAAAAATCAAAGTTCCAATAAGCAAAACCCGAAATCCCAAAACCTAGCCCCTCGGTTTTTCCCCAAATCCGAGCTCCTCATAGCTCGGCAATCCATGCCAGCACCGAGCTCGGCCAATTGACGCTAAAGGCAACCAAAAAGGGCCGGTGGACGGAGCTCAATCGAGCTCGCCACTGTCGGCCATGAACAGAACGAAAACAGGGAAGAACTCTACCTGTTTTCGGTCGGGTCTGGCGCGGAGAAGGCTGAACCGAGCCCTGGCTTCAGCTCGACGGCGTTTGCTCGTCAGAACGGAGGTCGGAGCCGCGTGGTCGCCGGAGAAGAGTCGCGCGTCTCCCTGTCGTCGGGCTCGCTTGGCGTCGGGGAGGAATGGCTTCCTCGTGAAGCCATTCCATTGTTTTATAAAAATTATAAATAAAATTATAATTTTATTTACTTACCAAATTACATAAATGTCCCTCAATCAATTCTATGCTTTTAATTCTTTAATTAGTCTATCGATTCGGTTTCTCTGCAATTTCCTTATTTCTCCAAATATTCCAATTTAATCTTAGAGTTCTAACAAAACTCACCGTTCACAAAACGGACTTATTTTGCTATTTTTACGAATTAATATGCTAAAAGGGTAAAACGGGAACTCTAGCATTACTCTTCCCGATTTGGGTTTCTAAAATTTCACTTATTCTTCCACAAATTCCCGTAAATTTCTAGGGTCCTAATAAAACCATCCGCTCTCAAAACGGACCTCATTTACTTATTTAGCAAAATAGCCTTGGAGCGGAAACCCGAAAAACTCGGGTGTTACATCCTTCCCTCCTTAATTGGAATTTTGTCCCCAAAATTATTGCTTGGTTAACTTCTAGTTACTCACCCTCACATTATCTACTTAACCATGCTCGCAATACCATTCGCGACACTCCTATGGTCTTACCCATCCCTCGGGTCTCAATGGTTTCCTACATCTCCGAAGCTTTCAATCCATCTAACTTCGCACTTTGTAAGTCAATTACTCATACATCCATCGACTTCAACCTAACCCTTCGTCGCCTAGACCTTCAAATTTCATTTAACTTAACTTCAACTCTAGTTTGTCCCTCAAGCTAAGTTTAATCAATTTCTAACTCTTCAAATTCCGTGACAACAACTCGTACCTAATCACTTCAAACCTTTAAAGCTTCTTCAATTCTATAACACTAAAGACTTGATACTTGGATCTCTCATCATAATCCTCTGTTTCGAACTCTTCTTTACACTACTATCTACTGTCAAAATTATCAATCTCATTTTCTATACCTACTTACCTTGCGCAACTATAGCATTCCCTTAGCCACTCTAATGCCATTCCTTTATACAGAACCTTTGTTACTTAAATCTTTCCCTTTATGCTCTCAAGGTATCCTCTAAGTCTCTACTATTTTGTCCAATATGCTCATTTATACAACTCTTACCTCGGTCATCATCAATCATTAATAAATTCTTAAATCTAAACAAATTCGTTAAACCATTTACCCAACACCTTATGGGCGCTTAAACAATTCAACGTTACCTATGAGTCGGAACTTTCCTATACCTCTTGTTCTACCTTCACATTCAAGCTCATTTTGTAACGCCCGACATTTCGGCCAGGTGATTTTCTGACCATTCTCATTGTTACCCTTTATTTAACCTTTATGATTAAATTTAATGTTGAGGCAAATTCATTACAAGTTGAGTAAAACTAGGTTGAGTGGCAATTTTGTAATAAAGACTGAAGGATTAGGTATAAATAGAAAATGGAAACCTTAAATCTCATTTAAACCTCACTGCAGCCGACATTTCCTCTCGGCGACTCCCTTCTTCTCTGGAACTTTCTTCCTCCCCAGCAACTGGTTTTTCAGCCTCTACTCCGGTAACCCGCATTCTAGGTAAGATTTTGACAATGTAGATGCCGGGTAGTCATTTAGAACTCTGTTTTCAGTTGAACTTGTACTTTCGAGTTCTTCAATGGCTAAGTCAGTTGGTTATCGTTCCTTATCTTCATTTGGTAATGCCACCTTTAAATCGATTCTGGACCTTTTATATAACCGACCCCGTTTAATCGATAGCTATATCTAGCTGTTTCGGTTTTGGATTTCAGACTGCACAGAGAACCTTAGCTGCTAGATTCTAGGATGACTTTCGATTAGAACTTTTAGGACTTGATTTTAACTACTATAATGTGGAATGTTTTAGGTGAAGAAGTTGAAGAGAAAGTGATTCAAGTTGCTAAGGATCCAGGTAAGTGAATGTACTAAGTTTCCGGCCAATAGGGCCCTACATCAAAGGACTATGTTAGATTTAGTGAACGTTGTCTTCTATATGTTTGATGAAATGTCGATGGATATGGTTATGTTATTCTGATGTTCTCCCCTGTCTTAGTTCGATGATTAAGTGCATTTATGTTATGCATCATGTTTTACTTCTCAAGCATATGAAAATGTTTTGAAATATGTTTTCTCATGAATAAAATAAGAAGATAAAACTTATGCAACGTGGTTAAGTGAGGGTTGGGGGTGGTTCGGCGTATGTCACAGTCCGCAGTAGGACATATGAATACGACCCGCAGTAGGGACCATGATCAAACTCACTGTCGAACCCCCTTTACCGGCACAAATCCTCCCTTAAACCACATAATGTAATGAAGAATATGAATGATGAAAGGAATGATGAATATGAGCATGTCTACGAATGATGATTATGAACAATGAATACGAGATACGATTATGAATGATGATTAAGAACAAGTACGTGAAAAGAAAAGACTTATGAGCATGTTTTTCTCCAAGTTATACATTCATGAACTCATAATAGTTTGCATTCCTTACTAAGCCTTAGGCTTACAGTTACACCTTACGATGTAGGTGAAGAAATATCAGGTGAGGAATACAAAGTTGAGGATGAAGTTTAAGCTGGTTGCTGGAAGGTGCTCAGGGTGGAAAGTCTGTGGCTGGATGGCGATTATGACCCTCTGGTTTTACTCTTAAGGTTTTAATGATAACTATGAACATAAAAGTTTAAGTAGGATGATGTTACTTATGATTATGGAGCTTGAACTTGTCTAGCTTGAATACTGATTATGAGTATATTATAAGAATATAGAATGAGTGATTTTAACTAAGTCTTCCGCAGTATGAGTTTTAATGAATCTGTGGTTTATTCTGTTGGTGTCCCGGTATTAAGTTTGAAGTTATGATGTTTGTGCTGCCGGTAGACGAAATGTATTTGTCTATCGGAAGGTGTGAGTGTTATTATGGAGTTTAGAAATCGGTAGATGAAGTTTGCTTGTCTACCGGAAGAAGAAGATGTTAGGTTAATGTTTAGTAGTCGGTAGATGAAAGTACTTGTCTATCGGCAGAAGATGTGTTATTTTGAAGTGTAGAAATCGACAGGAGGATTGTGATGGGAGTCGGGTAAGTCTGTCTTCCGGAGGACGTCATCGGAAGAGGAAAAGTATTTGTCTTCCGGCTGACGTCATCAGCAGACGATATGCCTAGAGATCGGCATGTGTAGTAGGTCAAGATACCGGAAGATGGAAATGTCATTCCGCCTTACCAGAAGATGTAGTGCCACGTCATCGGCAGATGATGTGAGTTAATCTACCAGAAGATGTAGTGCCACGTCATCGGCAGATGATGTGAGTTAATCTATCGGAAGATGTAGTATAAATGCCATCGGCAGATGTTGTGTGTTGCCATCGGCAGATGGAGTGCCTTGTCATCGGTAGATAAGTCAGTCTTTTGTCGTTGTAATTGAGTGATGATTTAATTGGTCACGCGTGATGCACGTGACCGTCGGCAGATGCAAATATGTGTGCCTGCCGATAGATGTCTAATGAATCATGTGAGATGCACGTGCAGGCCGGTAGAACAACTGGATGTTTGTCGTTTAGCGACCGGCAGGAGTGAAAGCTAAATGTGGTTGTTCAGCGAACTTAAGTTAAGTTAGAATGAGATTTGATATATATATAAAAAAAATATATACACCGATTACAGAGGTATAAAAGTACGGATAAGTTTAAAGGAAAGTCATGACACGTGACGATCCTCCTCGGGTCGTTACAATTATGGTATCAGAGCTAAACCAGGTTCTAAAATCGGTTCTGTAGACTGCCTTCCAGCACAGATTGCCACCTGAGTACTCTCCAACAACTGTAAGTGTTTACGATTCTAGTGATGTCATTATGTTAAGATGTGTTTCTATTATTGTTTAGGAATCTCAAGATGGTAAGAGGTCAACAGAGGGAAGACAACGTGGATAGTACCACCGTTGCTCAGCTAATAGAATTAGTTAATCGCCAATCACGACAAATAGAGCAACTAGTGATTACTAGAGAAGAGCTTGGGAACTCCAGCTCTAATGTAACTCATGATCATGGGGGTGAGCGCTTCCACAGGCTCAGACCCCCGACATTCAATGGCCAAGTTTCTGACCCTATTTATGCTGAGGAATGGATCCGAAAAGTAGAGGACATGTTTAAGTATGCGAAAGTTGATGAAGGAGATAGAGTCACCTATGCTGTCTATCATTTGGAGCTGAATGCAAGGCATTGGTGGGATTCTCTTCAGAGCACTGTTAATGCAGAGACTATGACTTGGGATATGTTTAAGACTGCCTTCTTTGACAAGTACTTCAATAGGACCGTTCAGGCCAGCAAGAAGAAAGAATTCATGAACCTGCGGCAAACTGGCTCTGTGACGGATTATATATGCAAATTCGATGCTTTGTCACGGTTTGCTCCCCGACTGGTTGAGAATGATGAAGACAAGATTTACCAATTTGTTCAAGGACTGAAGCCGAGTTTGTATGTGAAGGTAAAGACTTCTGGGATACACAATATACCTTATGGCGAAGTGACGGCTAAGGCCCTGGAATTGGAGGAGGCTGAGATGACAGCTTATGCACAGCGTGAACAGCCAAGGAAGTTCACTAAGGAGACTCAACCACCACCACGGCAGAACAAGGGATGGCAACCCCAGTAGAACAGAAACCAGCAACAACAACAGCAAGGTGTTAAGAGATCCTTCAATCCAAGTGATGACCAAGGAAGAGGAAAGCGACCTTCGGCTCCCCTATGTTCCAACTGTCAGAAGAATCACCATGGGGAGTGCAAGCTGCACTCTGGCCGTTGCTATAGATGCGACAAGGTTGGACACATAGCCAGAGACTGCCCGATGCCATCAGAGCCGAATCGAATTAGAGTTGCACCAAGAGTCTATGCTATGATGGAGGATGAAGATGTTGAACCACACACGGTCATATCAGGTACCATTATGGTTTGTGGTTTTTTCTGCTTATACACTTATTGATACGGGAGCCACACACTCATTCATAGCAACCCTGTTTGTGTGTAAACATAAGTTAGAACTTTCGCCAGTTGATAAACCGTATAGAGTTATGTTACCATCAGGGAAGTCTTTACATTCTGAGCAAATGTTGAAGGGTGATGTTTTGTCCTTAGGAGATAAGGAGCTATATGTAGAACTGATTATGATTGACATGAAAGGATAGGAGATTATTTTAGGAATGGATTGGTTATTTAGGCATTATGCCACGATTAGTTGTAGGTCTGGCCTAGTTGATTTCCGACCACCCAAATGGAGATCGGTATACCTTCCAAGCTATTCCAAAGATGAGTAAGATACCAATCATATCCTCACTAGTGACTCAACGGTTACGAAGAGTGGTTGCTTGAGTTACCTAGCTAACATAATGGATGTCCGAGTAAAGACTAAAGTGGAATGATACAAGGTATTCCTACCGTACGAGAGTTTCCTGAAGCATTCTTGGACGACTTACTAGGACTACCACCCGATAGAGAGATAGAATTTGTGATTGATACATACCCGAGGCATTACCTGTGTCTAAGAACCCTTATCGAATGGCACCTGTTGAGTTGAAAGAATTAAAGGTCCAACTACAGGAATTAGTTGACAAGGGATTTCTACGTTCTAGTAGTTCTCCCTGGGGCGCACCTGTCCTTTTCGTTAAGAAGAAAGATGGTCTCTTAGAATGTGTATAGACTACAGAGAACTAAATAAGCTGACAGTCAAGAATAAATATCCTTTACCCCGGATTGATGACCTGTTTGACCAACTACAGGAGCTAAGGTATTCTCAAAGATTGACTTACGTTCGGGTTATTACCAACTGAAAGTTAAGGAAGGAGATATACCAAAGACAGCCTTCAGAACCGCTACGGACACTATGAATTTCTTGTAATGTCATTTGGACTGACTAACGCGCCTGCAGCTTTCATGGACTTGATGAACCGAGTGTTTCGTGAGTACCTGGATAAGTTTGTAATTGTGTTTATAGATGACATTTTAATATACTCACAGACTGAAACCGACCATGCAGAACATTTGAGAATAGTATTATCACCTTAAAACAGCAGCAGCTTTATGCCAAATTGTCCAAATGTGAATTTTGGCTGGATAAGGTCAACTTTTTAGGTCATGTCATTTCTGCTGAGGGCATATCAGTAGATCCAACTAAGGTTCAGGCCGTAAGGATTGGCCACAGCCAAAGAATGTCAGTGAAGTTCGAAGTTTCCTTGGTCTGGCTGGCTACTATAGAAAGTTCATTAAAGGATTCTCTATGATAGCTAAACCTTTGACCAATTTAACCAAGAAGGACCTCAAGTACTTTTGGACCGAAGCTTTTGAAGATAGCTTCCAATCATTGAAACAGAAGTTAACGACAGCCCCGCTATTAACTCTCCCAACTGAAGAAGGAAAATTTAGTGTTTATTGTGACGCATCCAAGATTGGTTTGGGATGTGTTTTGATGCAAGAAGGTAAAGTTGTGGCGTATGCCTCTAGGCAGCTAAAAGGTTATGAACGGAATTACCCCACTCATGATTTAGAGCTAGCTGCAGTTGTTTTTGCTTTAAAATTTGGAGGCACTACTTGTATGGACAACAGTGCGATGTATTTTCTGACCACAGGAGTTTAAAGTATCTTTTCACCCAAAGGAATTAAACATGAGACAAAGACGTTGGTTAGAATTTGTTAAGGACTAGACTTTGAAATCAAGTACCACCCGGGTAAGGCTAATGCTGTAGCCGATGCCTTGAGCAGGATGTCAAAGACAATGCAACCGCAGTGTCAGTTTTGTCCGCACCCTTGAGGACTGAAGTTCAGAAGTTTGAATTGGAACTAGTTCCAGAGTTGTCAGCCTTACTAGCCGATGTTACTATTAGACCAACTATCATAGAAAGAATTAAGGAGGCACAACAGAAAGATTCAAAGGAAAATAGTAGTATGGTGTGTAAGCAGAAGGATGTCTCCTCGGAGTTCAGTCTTACCAAGGATGGTATTCTGATGTTTAGGAATAGGTGGTATATTCCGGATGATAAGGAATTACGTAAGTCGATTTTGGCCGAGGCTCACCTGTACTCCTTTCTGTACTCAACTATGTAAGTACATACGTGAATCGAGATTTAAAGAATACATTTATGGTGGGAAACCCTAAGAAAATAGAAGAGGGATGGTTGCCAATGGTGTTAGAGTTCATGCCTTAGTAGTCAGCAAGTTTAAAGACGGCACCAACGACAGGAAAGAGGTACACTCGCATTCAACTGCTAGCCTAATTCACGAATGGAAAGGGGGAACAGCAAGAGCGTATGGACTTTCTGTAGGGAATTACTAAGTCGAGCACTAAGGACATGATCGTATATTGTCGGTGTAGTGATTGGAAGTTAGAGACTGTCGAAATCGAGAAGGAAAAAGGGAAAAAAAAAAAAATATTAAATATTAAGAGGCGGCGAAGGGAGAGCAACACGAGTCGGGCTCATTTCTGAACTGTCAAGACATATATCCTACATGATGGATTCAATGTTTTGCGTACACCTGGTATGTACCAACGGAAATTTCAGGTGTGGCAGGGGATTCCCGTATCACTAGTCTCTGATCGTGAGCGCCTCGATTCACCTCCCGATTGCTCGGAAAAGTTGACAAGGTACTCCTTCGGGGCACAAGTTATCCTTCGGCCACCGCTTCACCCGCTAGACAGAGGGGACAATCCTGATTTAAGAGAACCATTCGATACTGATGGATATTAAAGGTCATGTTTGTTTCTAGACCTTTCAGCGCATCTATTGGATAGACACATCTACCTTTGATTGAAGTGTCGTCCACCCAACAGTGATCAGTCCACAATTGGTATGGCCCCTATGGAAAGCTTTGTATGGTAGGAAATGCAGAGTCACCCTTGTATGGGAATGAAGTGTGGTGATAGGTAAGCTATGGGCCCTTTGAGGATTATAATTTCAACAGATGCTTAGATTTAAGATTCCTGGTCGTACGTAGGAAAGGAATTGTAATCTGCACAGAATGTCGACAGATTCGCAAGTTATGTCGGAACCAAAGATAGAAGATGATTCTTGAGGTTCGTTGGGTGATGAAGTTTCCGAAGATCATCAACCAATTTAGACGGAGTCTTAGATTGTGTCACAGAAGGGATAAAGTAATCCACGATGCGTTGGACCAATTTCCTGTATTGTTAGCAAGATTTTGGTGTGCAGTACCTAGCCTATAAGTATCTTTTTGCTCACAGCTTTGTTTGAAAAGGGTTCACAATGTCTTTCATGTGTCTATGATAATGAGAAAGCACTACGTGATCGAACTCAAGTTGTTATGAAACCTATGTGGAATGATAGGGGCCTCCATTGGTGTGCCTGAAGAGTTCTGAAAACGCGGAGGACAAACTGTAGGGGTTCTTGCATGTTGAAGACTCTTTAAGGAAGTAACGGACACTTTGTTGGTTAAGGGTTTTTGTAAAGAATCTGGGTATTGAAGAAGCTACACTGGGAATCATGCAGAGGATATGGTGGCAATTAGTAGCAGTATCCAGATAACTACTTTGGCTAGGATCAAATGTTCGGGAATTGAAATTATTTGTTTAAGGCGTTTGGTTGTAGGGAGGTAGCCGACATTTATGTGCCAGGGTGAGTTGTTTGACAATTGTTCATTGTCCGTTTATTTAACCTTGTTGTATGATAAAATATTTAATGTGTGAGGCAGCAAATTCATTTACAAGTTGAGTGTGTAAATACTAGGTTGAGTGGAATTGAGTTGTAATAAAGACTTGAAGGAATTAGGTATAAATATGAAAATGTGAAACCGTTTTACTAGTCTCATTTTAAACCTCAAGCAGCCAGCATTGCGTCTCGGCGAACGCCCTTGTCTGTCTAGAGAACTTTATTTCCTCTCCCATATGCAACTGGCTGTTGTGTATCACGTTAGCCTTACTCATACTGGTAACCGCAGTTATAGGTAAGTTGATGTCTCGACAATTGTAGATGGCGATCGAGCTACGCACATTAGAACTAGGAGTTTCAGTTTTGAAACTTGAACTTTCGGTTCTTCAATGGCCTAATAGGTGAGATTATCCGGGTCCTGTGTCATTCATTAGGGTAATGCACACCAGTTTAAATGACGGGTCTTGGACTTTTATATAACCGCCACCGTGTAATCGGAGGTGATGCTATATCTAGAGGTTTCATGGTGTTGGATTTTCAGTAATGGCACGGAGAGAAACATTAGAATGCTGTAGGCAGTCTAGGATGAACTTTTTCGATTAGAACTTTTAGGGACTTGATGTTAATACTATAACCGTGAATGTTTTGGTGAAGAGAGTTGAAGGAAGAGAAAGTGATTCAAGTGTGATAAAGGATCCAGGTAGTGAGAGCGGTGATGTAAGTTTCCGAGAAGTTAAACCTAGGGCCCTGACATCATAGAACAGGACTATGTGTAGTGAGATTGTAGTGTAACTTGTTTCTAATATGTGTGGATGAAATGATCGATGGATAGGGTTATGTATTGCATTGTCTCCCCTGTCTTACGTTCGTGAAATGCTGAAGTGCATTTGTTATAGCAATGATTGTTAATTCTCCTGAAGCATATGAAAACTGTTTCGAAATAGGTTTTCTAATGAATAAAATAAGAAGATGTAAACAGAATTATGGCAACGTGGTGTTACAGTGCGAGGAGGTATGGAGGTGGGTTCGGCGTTATATGTCGACAGGGCCGCAGTGGGGAACCATGATGGATACGGGGACCGAGTAGGGAGCACATGTAGTCAACCTCACTGTTCGAACCCCACGCGTTTATCGGCAACAATAATCATCCCATTAAATGCATATAATGTAATGGTTCTTAAAGACTATGATAGATGATACAGAAGAATTGAATATTGAATCTGTGCGGATGAGCAATGGTTATACGAATGAGATTATGAGAAATGACGTACGAGATTACGATTGATGAATAATGATGCCCGTAAAGAGAACAAGTACAGTGGGGTGATAATTCGTATAAAGATGAAGATGTATGAAGATTGTATATTTTTCTCCAGGGTTATTGTTCGTTGTATGAACTCTGTGATTACTAGTTTGCATGTTACTAAGCCTTTAGGGCTTCAAGGTATCATCGCTTCCGTACTTGTAGGTGAAGAATATCAGGTGAGGAATACAGTAGCTGAGGAGTGAAGTTTAAGGGGGCTGGTTGCGGAAGGTGCCTAGGAGTGGGAAAGGTCATTGTTGTGGCTGAGATGTGCGGATATTATTGACCCTGTTGTGTCTTTACCTTGAGTTTTAAGTGATAAAATAAGAAACAGATTAGAAACCAGTGTAATAGGTCGGCAGATGATTATACTATGATCACGCAGTGGAGTTGCAAAGCTGTGTACTAGCATTGAAAAATGTATGATAGATAGTCGTAGAAATATAGAATGCGTGTTGATTGTTAACTAAAGTTTTCCGCATGTATGTATACTGTGTGTAAAATGAACCTGGTAGTGGTGGTTTGATTGCTTGTTGAGCTAGTCCCTAGGATATGGGTATTAAGTTTGAGAGGGTATGAAGTTTGTGCTAAGTGCGGTAGACGAGTCATGTAGATGTCTATCGGAGGTGGGGAAGTGAGGGTTATTATGAGCGAGTGTTTAGTGAAATCGGGGAATATAGTGAAGTTCTGCCGTGTCTATCGGATAGAAGAAGAAGAGTGTTAGGTTAATGTTTAGTAGTCGGTAGGATGAGATAGTTATTTAGCATATTTATCATGGAAAGTGACGTAATGTGTGTTATATTTTGTGAAGGTGTAGAAAAACTCTGACAGTGAATGGATGCACCGCGCACATGGGCAAGTCGGTAAGTCTGATCGGTTCCGAGCGGTATGTAGACAAGTCATCGGTATGATTGAGTGGAAGAAGTACTTTTGTCTTCTGTGTAGCTGGAGTGGGTCATCAGCACAGACGTATGTAAGGCCTAGGAGATCGGCCTGTTGTATAGTAGTCGATATTTAAAATCCAAAGCCAAGTATTCTTCTTTCAAATTAAACTGAAAATTAGGATATTCAATATTTAACATAATTATTCCTCGTGTCGGGATCGACACTCGATATTATACGACACTTTATACTTTTATGTCGACACGTGCATTGCGTACCAGATTTTGTTCGCAACAAGGTTTTTGGACGCCGTCACTCAGGGGAATAAATTTGTTATTATTTTGAAATTATTTTATTTTAGTTATATATTTGCCATTTCTCTTTTGCTGCGTGAGGCCTAAATTAACTTATTTATTATGGCACATTAAAGTGTATGCGAAGAAAATTAGGTACTGCCAAAACTAAGTTCCTTCGACTTGAAAAGTGAATACAAGGACCCTGTCGAACCGAAGCGAAGGGAAACCAAAAAACAAGCAATATTATGAAGCCCGATGTGATTCAGAACGCCGATAATCTACATTCGCACAGAGTGTTGAAAGTGGCACGAGTCGGAGGACGAACTTTGCTCTGTTATGTTATATGCCATCCTGGACAGGGTCAATCAGCAATTCGGGAAACCCATACTATCACGTGCAATAGACGTTTGGAAATAAAAGTTCAGGAACAATACAAATGATCCACACAGTACGTCAGATTTGTAGGGCCGTGATAATGGAGGGGACCCTAAGCGATCCATATTTGCAGCTTCGGAGAGGTATGGATATTTTTAAATACCATAATGTTTCTGAGGATGCTATCAAGCATCAGGTTATCCCCTCACACTAAGAGATCGCGCGAAGAATTAGGTTGAACTCATACCCTTCGGATTCAATTACAACGTGAAATCGAATTAGTGTAGAAAATTTCTATCTAGTTCTTTCCCTTGGAAAAGATGGGCGAGAAACTCCGTAATGAGATACACCAATTTGCGTATTTGGCTGGTGAGATAGAGGTGTTTAACGGGCGGGCATGGCTCGCCAGCCGACCGCGGCCTGGATACAGTAGCGGGCGGCTGGGCTCGACCGCTACTGTAGCAGTCGAGTCTGGATCGGGTCCCTGTGGCGGGTTCGAGCAGACACAAAGGCTTCGGCTCGCGCAGCCCGCAGGGACCGAGCCAAACGAGCCGGCAACGGGCTGGCTCGTTGGAATCGGCAGGCCAGGATAGCGAGCCAGGCCGCCCAGCCTCAGCAGCAAACTGTATGTACAATTGCTTTGTGCCCCTCTGCCTAAGCACTACTGCCTAGAGTATTTTATCGGAGAAATATAAGTTTAAAACTCGCTTACCGTTCGGCTATCTACGTTCAAATGTTGTAGATATCGCGAGTGAAATGTTTTGAGGACTTGATTCGAGAGAAACGGGAGTATGGGCGGAGAGTCGCGACCTCGTCTCTCTCCTCTTGTGCAATCTCTCTCTATTCCAGTTCCATTGGTTCACGACGCCCAGAAAAGAAGAAGGGTTATTTAACCTTTCTTCCGTCTCGTTTTATGTATTTGTATTTATAATAAAATATGATATTAATTATTATTTTAAAGCAAAATTACTATAGTTACAGGTATAGTAATTTGTAAGTCGATACTAGCAAACGGAGTGTCTTTATTTTCTTTATGATAATAAATTTAATTATTATTTTATTTTATTTAATTAAAATGATAATATTAATAAAACTTAAATTAACCTCATTTCACACTAGACCTGCTAAAATCCTACTTAGCAATGGCAATTCAACTTTAACAATTGACGAAACGTATACGTGAAATAAAACGACAAAAGTAGTTTAAATATTTGACACGTTCAAAGCTAATAACTGCGGAAAAAAAAAAAAGTACCTATAAAAATTAAAAAAGTCGTTAAAATCTTAATTTGTAATATATAAACTCTATGCAATGACAGTTTTCGTGTAACACTAATTGTTATTTAATTTTAAATGAAAACAATTTTAAAAAAATTATATTGATATAAGACAGTTGAAAATATTTATATCGGACTTGACTCGATTAGGCTCGGTGTTAGGCGCGTTGAGCCGGCTCGGCTCGGCTCGATTTAACGTGGGGCTCGAAGCCGGCCGACGAGTTGAAATTTTTTCGGCTGGCTCGTTAAGCTCGGATCGTTAGGCTCGGTAGGCTCGTTAGGCTTGTTAGAGACCTCGTTTAACGATCGGCTCGTGAGCGCAGACTATTGCTGGCGCGGCTCGGCTCGACCCGCTCGTTAGTTCATCTCTAGGGGAGACAATCTGATGAAGCATGGGGACGATCAAAGAGCTTTTAAGAAAATGCCCCCGAACATGGTCTACTCACAAAGGGAGGCAAATACAGACATTCTTCGCGGGTATCAGTTTCTCACGGACTCTTGTCAAGCAGGCGGCTGTGGGATCCTATTACAAAAGACGGAAGTGGAGGCGTTCAACCTGTTAAGAGTATCCTCATATGAACAAAACTTGCCTGGTTGAACGTCAGATTTGAGAGGCGCCAAATACCGAGAAATGGAAGCGATAAAAAGCATTAAATCTCAGATTGACTCACCCTCAGCACATCCGGGTAATCAGCATCCAGGTAATGCAATTCATCCCCAATCATACAATGTCAGTGGTGCCAAGGATCACATGCTAGTAAAACTGTCAACAAGGGAAACCAATGGATGCAATTCGTCTGAACAAGCTCAATTGTGGGAACAAGTATACTAGACCAACATATCAGAATTAAGGGAATATTTTATGGGGGGCGCAACAATCATCCGAATTTTTCATGGAAAAATAGAACAACGCCGTGCACACCGCCTCAAGTACATCAACAAGACCCAAGGGCAGGAAAGGAAAGTTCATCTTGACGAGGTAATTGCAAAGATGGGAGAGAGCACCAGTAATATGATGGCTGAAATGGGGGAGTAAACAACTAAAATTTAGGCCGAAACACGAACAACCTTGCAAACCCAGTCAGGCACCAATTCGAAGCTTAGAAATGCAAATGGGCCAAATGGCAGCTGCACTTAATGGACCCCAAAGTCCATTACCAGTTCCACTGAAATCAACCCTAGAGACCAATTGCCAATGCCAGCACATTAGGAGTGGAAAAGTTATCGAAAATTACGTCAAAGAAAATAAGAAAGTGGTCGCAACAGGACGGCATGCCTTCGTCATCATCCGAGTCCACACCAAAGGATAAAAGGGCTATTGATGCCTCCAACCTCAGTTTCCAAAAGAGATCATCCCAAAAGCCCTTCCCACAAGCCTGAAAATGACAAAGTGGATAACACAGTGAAAAAATTTTGAACGTATCAAAAAGCTCCACATCAACATTCCCTTTGCCGAGGCTCTCGAGCAAATGCCTAATATGCTAAATTTCTGAAGATATTTTGTATCATAAGCGTAAGATCGAAGACGACAGTATGCTCGCTTTAACGGAAGAATGCAGTGCTATTATTCAACGAAGCTTCCACAAAAACTGAAAGATCCAGGCCGTTCACTATCCATGCGACATTGGGTATTCATATTTGAAAGGTCCACTTACGAGTGGGGGCGAGCATTAACTAATGCCTAATCAATATTTCGGAAAACTTGGTATTGGCGAAGCAAAGCCCACAAGTGTATTTCTACAGATGGCTGATCGCTCTATCAAGCATCCGTATGGGGTGATTGAAGATGTCGTGTCAAAGTTGACAAATTTATTTTTTCCTGACTGATCGTGGTCTTGAACATGGAGGAGGCTCGTGGCATCCCTCTAATATTAGGCGCCATTCTTAGCAACCGGGGGGCTATAATGATCTTAAAAAAGGGGGAGTCAAAATTGCAGGGGAGATAAAGATGAACGATGACATCAAGATATCAAATCAGGGAGTACACAATAGCTAGCGATGACATATTTAGGGTGGAAACTACTACCGCTGTAACAAGGGAAACTTCATTTCAACCAAACAAATTTTATGAGCCTAAGGGAAGCAGTGTGTGAAAATTTGGGGGAGTCAAAATACGGGTGTTACCATCTATGCAGAAACACCCGGGACTACCAAAAAGCTTCTGGCAAATGCTAGTTGGTAATTGGGCAACAATGGACACCATAGGGGACGGTACAGTTAAAAGTGAAAAATCTATATATATCTCGACCCAACATGAAGAAGTATACTGCGGGCTGTCGACAATATAAAAGCGCTTGGTGGGAGGCAACTCACCCAAGTATCATTGTTAGTTCGTATTTCAATTTTTTTTGATTCATTTTATTATTTTTATTTTTATTTTTATTTTTATTTCATTTCATGTTATTTTAGTATTCTAAAAAAAAAAAAAAAAAAAGTATGTTTGATCGCTCCTTCGACCGAAGCTCCACAACACTGACGGCTGCCGAGACGTATGAGGACGTTTATTTACCTACCATGTACACTGATTTAACATTGGGGACAATGTCTATCTTAAGTTGGGGGGGTTGATTTGGATAGTCTTTTTGGTTTGGTGTTTAATTAAATTTAAAACATTTTTAAGTTAGTAAGTCTGCTTAATATTTTGAATTCTATGGTATGAGTTTATTTCATTTGTTAAAGTGTCGAGCGGACATTGATTAATGCCGGTGTTAACTTCGGAATAGATTCTGAGATAGTATGATTTGTGATAGTAGCATTGATTGGAGTTAGGAAGTTAGGACTGTGGAAATGTCATTTATTGTTTAAATTTAGCTGATAATGATATAAATTGTTGGGTCTTGAGTCGAGAGCCTAACACAGTGAGGAGTGCTTGAGTGTAACACTGAAGGGAGTGAGCTCCATTTAAATTTAGCGAGTGATTAGTGAGTATTAAATTGTTCTTGGTTTTGCCCGGAATTCATGAATACAAATTGTGCTTTTGCAGAATTAAGGAAATGACGTAGGCCATTTTTGAATCGTTTGAGTTTTATTGACATACCTCATTGTTATTTAAATGGCATCTTGTCCTCCTATTTGACTGATTTACCACTATTTTGTCAACCCTAATTAACCTACCCTGAAATTATTTTGACTATCCTATTTATTGAGCACAGGGTTGTGGATACATATTATGGGGAGAGTTGGAGAAAGTAGTGGTGAGAAAGAATCAGAACTAATTCTTTGATCAATTGTCTAAGTGTTGAGTCTTTTGGGATTTTATTTATTCTTCTTCTATGTTTTTCAGTGATTAAAGTTGAAAAAAAAAAAAAAGTTATGGAAAGTGAAGTGTTCAGTAGTCGAATGTCTTATATGACGATGAATTTGTTGTGTTATTGTTATTATTTGCTGTTAGTAAAGACATTGACAAAGGAGTTGGTTTTGAAAATTAGAGAGTGAGATAAGTTGGGGGGACTATTGAGTTAACTGATTAGAAAAGAGTGCAAGTGAGTGTAAGGAGTGAGGGTGGCATAAGGATGGATTGTGGGGCTTTCTTAGAGTTCGCTTCGAACTAAAAAATTTCATACCGATCAACCCGGCCTTCAGTACAATTAATTAAAGAACGATCGACCTTTTATGTGTGACGCCTATTGTATTAGTGAATAAGGGCAAGAAATGATGAACAATAGAGTGGATGGAGTGACCCTGAGAGGTATTTTTGATTCCCTCTATAAGACGCAATATAGATCTAAACAGTTTAAACGAAAATGAGTTTGAACATGGACACACACAAGGATTTCTGAGTACGTTTCTCTAAATCTGATATCATGAGTTGATATGAAACGGTTTATTTAGATGGTTTATTTGCTGCAAATATCAACGTGGACGAAATACTGCGGAACTATGATTTAGATAATTCTTTCAGGCAATTTAAATATTGAAGACTTTAAAATTTAGAAATTCCTGATAAAACTTGCTAGATTTCGATGCTGCTTTTTGTTGACTTGGGGACAAGCTTTCATTCAAGTTTGGGGGTGTGCTAAGTGTGTATTTTACACACCTTATTTATCTTTTTTACTTGATTGATAAGTTTTTCTCAAGTGGATTGAAAAGGATTTGATGCGATTGTTGAGTGGCAGCAAATTTTTATTGAAAAATAGGAACGGAAAGAAAAGAAGAAATGGTTGAATTAAAGGAGAAACAAAAGAAGAAGAGAAGAAAATGAGAACAACCCGTAGAAGGCACACAAAAGATGAGGACGATCTCCATGAAAGCCAGAGATCGATCGCTACACTACTATGCCCAAATAAACGGAAGCAGCGATCGATCTTTACACTACCAAGATCGATCGCCACCACACCACATGCTCGCAAATAAAGGAGATGAGCGTTCGATCTCTATACATGACAGAGATCGATCGCCCGAACTGAAGAGAAGTAAGAAGAAGCGATTGCCATTAGCGACTATCGCTTGCAATTTGAGGGAATACATATCAGCGATTGATTTCCATAATTGTTCAGAGATCGATCGCTGATCAAATTAACAATATGGAAAGGTGATTTGTTTTAATCCAAAGCCGTTCACTTAAGATAGATTAATCTCAACCAATTATCGAGTTGAAAGATCACAATAAAAAAAGGATAGTCAAACTAAAAGACTGAGGAGGAGGGGAGGAGGCTTCGGAAATTCAGAGGCGGAGACAGAGAGCAACACCGGGCGATTTCGGCAAGGAAGGAGCGATCGGGCTATTTAATAATAGTTTTATTTTTTTACTTTTTTCAATGTTTCATCATGCAACTCTTATCATTATTATGGTTCTTTATATTTTAGCTGAACTAATTTTCCGTTCTAGGGTTCGACGTAACTTGCTTATGATTATTGATTTTCTTAATTCAAGTATTTAATTTTCTGTTCTTTTTCGTGTTGAGTTAATTATTCTAACGTAATACTTAGGTTTGCTTGATCACCAAAACTAAGGAACTTTATGGTTAGTTCGGGATGCGAGAGCGGGATTTAACCGTGCATGAATAACTTGCCTTGAAAAGGATCCTAGGCTTAAACTTATCGAAGTGCAAAAACGACTTTGGCGTCGCAACCATATTTAGGTGACACTAAAATTAATTTTTTTAAAAATACTAACGATATGCAATTTACTTGAATTTTTGACTCACATGTTCTCATCATTATGAGAAATAATTTGAAATGTTCATGATTTTCTACCACTTGTACTATTTATTATCATTTGATTTAATTGCTTTTATAAAATATTATAATAAATCAGCAAGTGTTAGAAAATCACAAAAAAATTGAGATTTTTGTTCTGTAAAACAATATGTGGTAAAAATTTTCAAGTAAAATTAATATCGTTTGATAATTTGTTTTAAAAATTAATGTATAAACTAAGATTAATTTTAAAAATCTATTAAACGATATTTATTAACTTTAACTGTTTACCACCGGTTTTTCCCTTAATATGAGAAATATAAAAATATTTTCATGATTTTCTAACCTTTGTATTATTTATTTATAATTTTTATAAAATAAGTAAATATAAGTTACATCCATTCGTATAAGTGTTTAAAACATCATGAAAAGTTTTAAATTATCTCTCATGATAATGGAGAACAGTGTACATTTTTAAGTAACTTGCATATCGTTTAGTATTTTTAAAAAAAATTAATTTTGGTGCTACCTAAAGGAGTCGCCGTGGCATCAAATTAAGGCGTTACCGATTATGCTGTCGACCGCCTATTTTGATGCAGTCGAACCCCCAAAGTTCTTTTTTTACTTCGAAAGTTTAAACTTTTTTTTTATAACCTTTTGGTCAAAGTTTTGGCTTTTTTTACATTTATCATAAAGGGGATAATCTCATGGTTCAGAAGGAAAGAAGAGAATTCATGCTCAATCTGAAAAATCTGCAGATAATTTATTTCTCAAAACTGTGTTATTATGTTGGATACTGATCTTATGAACCAGGATACGAACCACCACCACTTGTAGTCGAAATGGCAATGTTTCATATTCTCAAT